>JAALGY010000034.1:600000-999384 GCA_032358165.1 Diplosphaera chodatii | reverse complement strand
CCTCGCGCGGCAGAAGGCGGCGTTTGTGCCCACCCTGGAGCACGAGTACGACACCTCCTACTTCGCCTCCAAGCCGGTGCGGTTTTCAACAGGAGTCATTAGCGCCTGGCAGCTCCTGTTCACAACTGTTAGTAGTTTTGTCACTCCTTGCTGTGCAAAAGGCTGATTATGATCGTAGTGCAACGCTGAAACATGCACACACATCTGCAGGTGTCGCGGCGGTCCATGCACCGCGATGTGGACAGCCGCTCAGACGCAGACTCAGGGCGCCACTCCCGAGGCAGCTCCCCCTCCCGCAGTACGTCAGAGTAGCGTTCTGCTGCACTGCTGCAGCCATCGTACTCATCTTCAGCAGTGCCACCTGCTCTCCTGTGTAGCAGTTTTGGTACTGTGCTGCGGCTGCTGCTGATGCGTCTGGGCTGTGCTTCGAACAGGCCGGCGGCAGCGGCGGCCCAGCAGCATTGCTGGGAGCGCCATGAGCCGCGCCAGCTCCGCCGCCTCGCTCGCCGCCGAACATGGGTCCTCTGTTGGTGCGCCATAGCATGCTGAACAACTTACACGAGCCGCTAGCATCCATGCGCGGGAGGCCTTGAGGCTGATGTGGTGTGAACGGCTGTGGCATTGCCATGCTGCGCAGATGCACGCAGCGTGCGCACACTGGAGGCAGAGGGCAGTGCAGCATCGGCAGCGACGCCGCTGCCGCTGCATGGCAGCAGCATGCTGGGGCGGCCCATGTCAGCAGATGTGACTGCCATGTCGATGGACGACGAAGCGCATAGCCAGGGCGGCAGCAGCAGCAGCTCATCAGGTCAATTTCAGCCGGTCGCTGCATGGGGCTGTGCACTTGGCTGTTTGGCGGAGACGTCTGCCTGCTGTGCCACCAGTTGCTCGCCACCATATGACCAATTTCTGATCAAATGGACCTTCTGATCTCCACAGGCGGCCCATTGCATGGCAGCAGTGCCGGCGCTAGCCCGTGCACACCAGAGGGAGCTGGCACCGGCGACGCGCACACCCCGGAAACAGACTTCCACAACTTCAGCTTCAGGCAGGGTTTATATGCATGCTCTTTCAACTCGTACAGCGCGTCATTGAAAGCGTTCTTTCGCGCCTGGCCTGAGGGCTCACCCTTGCACAACTGCAGGAACACGGGGGCGCTCATCGCGCAGAACATGGAGGCGCTGCGTGCGGAGTCGCTCCGGGCGTCGTCCTCCTGCCTCGACTCGCGGGCCGCCAGCAGCGCCTCCGCCGCCTTTGACGCCGCCGGCCTGCAGGTTGGTACATTGCAAGTCAACAGCAACTTTCATGACACGTCAGCTGGCCTCGGGCAATGCCAACCTGCCAAGTGTCTTTGTCCACATGACCTGCCCTGGGTGGCAGCGGCGGCTGCGACGGTGGCGGCGCCCCCTGCGCTCGCGTCCTCGTCGCCCAAGACGGCCACGCTGTCCCGGATGTCGCAGTCCGGCGGAGCCGGATCCTGGATGCCGCAGACGCAGCTGCAGAGCCAGCTCAGCCCGGCCAGCGCGCAGCTGGCGGAGCTGCGCAACTTTTCGTCGGAGCTGCGGACGTCCACAGATGGCAGCCAGCGTGGCAGCCAGCAGCAGCAGCCGTGACCAGTTTTGCAGGCTTGCACTGTACACTAGATGCGCACCAGCACCGGTTTTGTGACCACCTTTTCGTGTGTATGTGGTCGTGCCTGCAACGTGGCATAGTGTGCTGTCTGCCGATGCATCAAGCTGTGGAGGGTCTGCAAGACACTGTTCAAAAATGTGGTGCTGAGCCACTTGCCAAGCGGAGGCGCCTTCTGCAGGCGCCTTCTGCAGCTAGTGCTAATCTATACCGAGGGGTTTGCACCTCGACCCTGCACCTCGAGGGATGCATGACACCGACATGCACATGCACGTCTTGCTTCTGTACCCTCAGATTTGCAACCCAGTTCTTCAGATGACTTCTGATAGCCTGTGTGCATCGATTGCACACGCTTTGCTTGCTCCCAGCCCTGGATGTTTGGATGTCCGACGTCTCCTGCTGTCCCGAAGGGGTACGTGTACGAGGAGGCCATGGGGCCAATTGGTCATGGGGCAGTTGGTCATGGGGCAATTTGGTAAGGGTCGGGTGGACCGACGACGTCTACGACGACTGGGTAGCCAACAACATCAGCTTCTGCTGCCAGATAAACACTTCCGACGCTGCCGCACCGCCGTCGCTCGCAGGCCCTGCCACAATGTGTCATATCTTGATCATATATCCGTGCAAGACGAGCATCATGAGGAGGGTTCCGGAGTGTACCGACCCCAGTTGTAAAAAGAGAGTGCATACCTGCAATATCACACCCCCCTTCAACCATTGGCACGCCGCCGACAGGTGCCCAGTACATGGTCCATACAGCGCGTGCCTGCAGGCCGCCCCTCGTCGCTGAGAGACGACATCTAGCCCGTGGGCTCCTCAGCGGATAAGGATAAGAGGGGCTGGTGTTGGGCGGAGCGGGGCCAGTGGTGGACGCGTCAAGCCCTGCAGCCTGTCTTGTACTTCGCCCGACTCGGTGTGTCGGGCGGATGGTGGTGCAGCGACGCATGTCAAGCCCTGCAGCCTGCGTTGAAAAATGTATGCAAGCCTCGTACCGGAGTCTGGCAGGCGGACAAGGTTTTGTCGGCTATTTCATGCTTGCAATGCCTTGTGCTCGGCTGTCCTGTAATGCCTTGTGCTTGTACTTGTAACCCAAGAGCTCCACGCTCCCAGCGCAACAGCAGTTGGGGACGACGTGAACGACATGGCATGTGTGTCAAGCACAAGGCATCTGCATCTGCATGGCGGCCTGCCCCCCACACTACTACCGTAGGGACACCATGCATCCGCCAGCGGCGTCGATCGCTGGTGATGCTGTGCTGCCAGGCTGCCACCCTCAAGGGGGGTGTCGCGGACGGCAAGCAGCTGCTGGACGCCGCCCTCAGCCAAAGGGCGCGCTGCAGCGCGACCCGGACGCCGGCAAGCTGTCAGGTGTGCGCCCTTGGCCCAAGGTTCAGGCCCAGTTACATACTGCTGTGCATTTCGGGCGTGTGGGCCTACAGAAACTCCTGAACAGCTTTGTGCTTGCTGTTTAGGCCCTGCAAGTGCCGCACCAGTGCACAATGCTGGGCCTTTCCATGGCGCAGGGTGCAGCTTGCGAAGGGGGGGCCTCGGCCGGCGAGCATGACAGCGCCGCCACGCACGGCAGCTGCAGGCGTTCACCCACGTTACACCTGCCGCGCTCGTGACGAGGTGCATTTGGCCCAGCAACGGCTTCAGGTATCCTGTGCATGACAACTGATTGCAGTCAGTGACCTGCTGCAGTAGATGCCATTACCAGCATGTATAGAACCATGAGTGTCATGCAGTTGTGTCTGCTGCCAGGCTGCCGTGCTGGGGCGTGCGGCTGGTGGCGGTGCCGCCGGCGTCCAGCTGCGCGAGCTCAGCAGCCGGCGGGCGGGGCGCAGTCGCTGCGACCCGCTGCCAGCTCAGCCATATTTCAGGCAACTCCAGAGCCACGTTTCAAGCTCATGCTGCTGCTGCTCGTGTACACTATGGAACACGTGCTGAACCACCGCTTGCAGTTTGCTGGACGAGCCACTAGAAGCGCTTCTTTCTTGTGCGCTGGGCAGGCTACTCTGCTGAGCATGACACATGGGAGCCTAAGGCAAACCTGTCTCACAGCCGAGAGGTGCTGCAAGACTACCTGGATGTGTGTGCTTCTGCAGGCATCTCTGTAGTGCCTCCGCCGAACAAGTACAAGGGCAAGACTGCTGCTGCTGCTGACACTGCCGCTGGGAATCTGGGAGGCCCGCAAGCGAGCTGGCCCACCCAACAGGCAGGCACCTGTTCGTGATGTCGGCATAAAAGCGCAGCGCCGTGCTAGCCGCCGCCGCCCCCATCGAACCTGATGTTGTTGCCATTCTACTGCCCTGCTGCGCTGGAAGTTCAAGCTGAGATTTTTGCAGTGCAGCAGCATATATAAACCCACCCTGTGGTGGTCACCAGGGTCATAGGCATGTCTGGTACAAATGAAGAGTGCCGACATGACTGAGCCTAAATACATAACTGGACCTAGGTCAATCTGGCTGTCAGCTCGATGCAAAGGGCTTGGGAACGTATCTGGCAAAGCGTGACAATCAGTGTACGCGCTTAAACTACCGTGTTTAAACATACCGTGTTTAAACACGTGTTTAAACATGTTTAAGCGCGCAAGGGCCAGGAGGGGGTGTGTTTAAACAAAACCGCCGCCGCTGCCGCCGCTGGATCCAGCCCACCGCCGCTCCTGCAGTAGTGCAGCCGCCGCATGCCTGAGGCTCCGCGAAATTCAAGTGGCTGCCTGCACGTAGGTGCATTCGAGCATTCCCCACACTCACACATTGTTGTCCTGCATCTCAGGGGATGTCAAACGCTGAGAGCATTGCAGACCGCGTTTCTATTGTCGCAGAGGTAGCAAATCCTTCTCGCAAGAAGACTGGACGAACCCCTGATCCGATCAGAGAAGAGTTCGACCTGATTGATAGCACAGATACAGGCAGCACAGCCCCCGTCAGGTGCAAGCACTGTTCAACAGTGATCAGCGATGCTAGGAAGTTGCATCTAGATCGGCACATACAGATTTGCGAAGAGGCTCCTGCTAGTGTCAAGAAGAACGCCATCGACAGAGCAGCCGGGAAGGCAGGCAGCAACAGCAGCCTGCCGGGATCCAGATCTGGCAAACGATCAGCAGAGAGCTCACTTATGCAGCCTGGCATGGGTAGCTTCCTCTTCAGAACACAGAATGTGACGGACAAGGCGAAGGATGACCAGCACAACGCCGAGCTCTGCAAGTGGCTCGTCAGTCCTGGGATCGCCTTCAATACAGTCGACGACCCTTTCTTTGTGCAGTTCATCGGTGGTCTCTCACCGGGTTACAAGGTCGCAGGTGCGCATCATGCGCCTGGGTTGCGAGCCTGATGCTGCGCTCCACATGCCGCAGCTCAGCAATCAGGATATCACGCGTCAAGTCATACTTGCTGCAACTGCTTGAGCATGCAGGTGCCACCAAGCTGCGCACCTACGTGCTCTCTCAAGAGTATGCCAAGGTGAAGAATGCAAGCGAGGAGGAGCGGAAGAACGAGACTGACATGACGTTGCTGCTGGACGGCTGGTCAAACGCGTGCAATACAGCGTGATGGGCTGGATGCTGCGCATGCGCAGCGGCAGTGTGCAAGTGTTGGGCCTGACCAACATATCTTCTTCGCACCACACTGCTGTCAACCTGGCTGGTGCGCACCTATGCGTCACCTCTGCAATGACTGGACTTGGTGTAACTGTATGGCGGTTCACATCGTCGCATATGCTGCTGGCTGCTGAAAGAGACATCACACTCTCTCCTCCTGTCGATGCAGCCATGATCAAGGAGCAGATCGATAAGGTCAGCGAGGAGAACCCCCGCAGGGTGTCCTTCATCGTCACGGACAATGCAGCCAACATGGTGGCAGCACGCCGCTTGGTTGTCGAGACACCAGGCTACAAGTGGGTACTGGCGGGTGCTTGTACCATCTGATGCGCTGACCAACTCTGCATGTGTAGCGTGGCCTGACAGTATATGCGCACCACTGCAGGCACATTCTGCCCTTCCGGTGCATGATGCATGCTTTCGGTCTGGTCTTGAACAGCGTGGTGGCATACCCCTGGCCGCGGGGTCTCATTGGGCGAGCTCAGAAAGCGGTGTACTTCTTCCAGCGCTCGCACAGGGCAGGGGACGAGCTGCAAAAGGCCAGGGTCCTGCTGAAGATCCCGCGCCGGCTGCAGTCGGCCAACAAGACTCGTATGACCAGCACAGTGCTCATGTACCTGGCGCGCAACATCATGGCCATCGGACCGTCGCTGCCACGGGGTGAGTCACTGTATATGATTGTTCTGTGCGCTCCACTGCAATAGGCTGCTGTGGTAGCACTTTGAGTTCTGACATCTAGTCCAGTCACCAGCTGCAGGCTGCATGTCATCTCCTACGTCCTAATTGCAGTGCCATCTGCTATGCAGACTTCTTCCAGCACCTGGTCTATGCGTTCCAAAAGCGCTGGCGCGAGATGGACGATCCTCTGGCGCGCCTTGCGCTGCTGCTGGATCCGCGGTACAAGGTGGTGCTTGCCGGGCAGCACCAGCCGCTGCTGCAGCCGGTCAGTCTGCTGTGTCTGCGTGGCCTGCTGTTGTGCAACACATGCTGCGCTGCAGATGAGCACCAGTTGCTATGCTGAGCACCCAAAGGATGTCCCACTGCCTGTTTGCTGGCAGCTTTGCGGTTGTCAGGGGTGCATTTGCGGAGCCTGAGGGACGGTTCATGGAACCGAAGGAGACCTGCAGCTTTGCTGCCAGCTTGCAGGCTGGGCAATGGCATTCAGCCTCTGCACCTGCCACTTCCAGGGCGGTTCAGACTGGGTGTGATCTGCTGCCTGAAAGCTGCCGGTTCTGAGGCTTCTAGCTGTGCACCTGCCGAGCCTGAGGCATGACTTGGTTGCTGCGAAGACGACCTGCGACTTTGCTGGCAGCTTGCAGGCACCAGGGCGACGCACGTCCCCGACATCTGCTGCTTCCGGGGCGGTTCAGACTGGGTGTGATCTGCTGCCTGAAAGCTGCCGGTTCTGAGGCTTCTAGCTGTGCACCTGCCGTGCCTGAGGCATGAATTGGTTGCTGCGAAGACGGCCTGCGACTTTGCTGCCAGCTTGCAGGCACCAGGGCGACGCACGTCCCCGACATCTGCTGCTTCCGGGGCGGTTCAGACTGGGTGTGATCTGCTGCCTGGAAGCTGCCGGTTCTGAGGCTTCTAGCTGTGCACCTGCCGAGCCTGAGGCATGAATTGGTTGCTGCGATGACGACCTGCGACTCTGCTGCCAGCTTGCAGGCACCAGGGCGACGCCCGTCTCTGCATCTGCTGCTTCCGGGGCGGTTCAGACTGGGTGCGACCCGCTGCCTGGAAGGTGCGGGTTTTGGAGCTGTCAGGCGTGCATGTGCCGAGCTCCAGGGATGTTTTCATGGATCCCATTGAGACCTGCAGCTTTGCTGCCAGCTCGCAGGCTGGGTAATGGCGTTCAGCCTTTGCATCTGCTGCTTCCGGGGCGGTTCAGACTGGGTGTGATCTGCTGCCTGAAAGCTGCCGATTCTGAGGCTTCTAGCTGTGCACCTGCCGAGCCTGAGGCATGACTTGGTTGCTGCGAAGACGACCTGCGACTTTGCTGCCAGCTTGCAGGCACCAGGGCGACGCACGTTCCCGACATCTGCTACTTCCGGGGCAGACTGGGTGTGATCTGCTGCCTGAAAGCTGCCGGTTCTGAGGCTTCTAGCTGTGCACCTGCCGAGCCTGAGGCATGAATTGGTTGCTGCGAAGACGACCTGCGACTTTGCTGCCAGCTTGCAGGCACCAGGGCGACGCACGTCCCCGACATCTGCTGCTTCCGGGGCGGTTCAGACTGGGTGCGACCCGCTGCCTGGAAGCTGCCGGTTTTGGAGCTGTCAGGCGTGCATGTGCCGAGATCCAGGGATGTTTCCATGGATCCCATTGAGACCTGCAGCTTTGCTGCCAGCTCGCAGGCTGGGTAATGGCGTTCAGCCTTTGCATCTGCTGCTTCCAGGGCGGTTCAGACTGGGTGCGACTGAGTTCTGGCAAGTACACTTGCACCAGGACCTGGCGGCGGCGCGCAGCGACAGCATGCGGGCGGACAGCGGCGCCAGCTCCCCGCGCTCGGCGTCGGCGGCGTCCACCCCCCGCCGCTGGTCCCTCCCCAGCGCGCCCTGCGGCGCTGGCGGCCTGCGGGCGCGCTCAGTCAATCTGCAGGGTGGGTTCAATAGTCTAGCACCTGCAGACTTGGTCTGAATTTGGAGGCTGCAGTGGGGATGGTAGCGATATGCGCATCGGTTGTGTGCTAGAAACATCTGGGTGCATTGCAGAGGGCGGACCCTCTGCTGTGGCGCGCTGTCCTGAAGGTGCCACCTGAAAATCTGCGTACACACGTGCAGGCGGCAGCACGCCTGTTTCTGTGCGCAGCGGCTGCGAGGCAGCTCAGAGCGGGCCGGGCTCGCCTGACAGCCCGGCGCAGCAGCAGCAGCCACAGCGGTCCAGCTCCCCGCAGCCGCCGCTGCAGACGGTGGTGGCGCCCTGGCAGCCCGCAGCGCAGGTCTGGTTCTGCCACTGCCTGCAGCACATTAGCAGGTCAGTGACAGCCCCGCGCCTTTCATCATCAGATGCAACACATGCTCATCAGCTGTGGGCTTTGCATCTGTACGCTGCCTGGCGTTACTGCCATCGGGCTGACTTACTTGTGCCTATCTGATTGCCTGAAACTTGGCACGACATGGTCATGCTGCAGCAGCAGCTGCAGCCGGTGGTGACGCCGCCCAAGGAGCGGCGGCGCGCGTGGGCGACTACCTGGCGCCGGAGCTGCTGCTGGGGGTGGGCCACGGCCCCGAGGCTGACTGGTGGTCCTGCGGCGTCATCCTGTACGAGCTGGTCGCCGGCGCCCGCCCCTCTGCGCCGACACCCCCGAGGTGGGCATGTCTGACGGGGGCAGACTGGGCAGATGTACCTGCAGATATGTCGTGTCAGGGCGTGCAGCGTCACTGACAGCTACTTTTGGGAGACACCGTGCAATTGCAGCATCTTCTATGTCCATCCATGAGCCAATCTGTGCTGAAGGGCGTGGAAAATATCTTTTTGGGCTCTTAACATCAGGATCTGAGCCCTCTGCAGCCTTACAGGCCACGTTACTTCTGCAATCAGCAGCAGCCGTGGAACCCCCTGCAAAAGCCTCAATCTAGAACTACAATGCAAGGCCATCGATGCTGACCAATCACACATCCTGTGCTCATAGGCTGCAGGAGGTTTGACAACATCCTGGAACGGCGCATCGAGTGGCCGGACGACATGTCGCCGCTGTGCCGCGACCTCATCGACCGGCTGCTGTGCTCGGACCCGGGGCAGCGCCTGGGGCGCGCGGCGCCGGCGAGGTGCCCTCTCATGCACTCACTCGTTACTGGCATCTTTCTCACGAATGTAATTTGACCAGCGGCTACCCGTTTGCGACCTGAAATCTGATGTTGCTGTGTTTGGAGGTCAGAAACGGGATGCAGCTGCCTTACGAAATGCACTTGTGTGACAGGTGAAGCTGCACCCCTGGTTTGCGGCCTGGACTGGACGAGCCTCGCGCGGCAGAAGGCGGCGTTTGTGCCCACCCTGGAGCACGAGTACGACACCTCCTACTTCGCCTCCAAGCCGGTGCGGTTTTCAACAGGAGTCATTAGCGCCTGGCAGCTCCTGTTCACAACTGTTAGTAGTTTTGTCACTCCTTGCTGTGCAAAAGGCTGATTATGATCGTAGTGCAACGCTGAAACATGCACACACATCTGCAGGTGTCGCGGCGGTCCATGCACCGCGATGTGGACAGCCGCTCAGACGCAGACTCAGGGCGCCACTCCCGAGGCAGCTCCCCCTCCCGCAGTACGTCAGAGTAGCGTTCTGCTGCACTGCTGCAGCCATCGTACTCATCTTCAGCAGTGCCACCTGCTCTCCTGTGTAGCAGTTTTGGTACTGTGCTGCGGCTGCTGCTGATGCGTCTGGGCTGTGCTTCGAACAGGCCGGCGGCAGCGGCGGCCCAGCAGCATTGCTGGGAGCGCCATGAGCCGCGCCAGCTCCGCCGCCTCGCTCGCCGCCGAACATGGGTCCTCTGTTGGTGCGCCATAGCATGCTGAACAACTTACACGAGCCGCTAGCATCCATGCGCGGGAGGCCTTGAGGCTGATGTGGTGTGAACGGCTGTGGCATTGCCATGCTGCGCAGATGCACGCAGCGTGCGCACACTGGAGGCAGAGGGCAGTGCAGCATCGGCAGCGACGCCGCTGCCGCTGCATGGCAGCAGCATGCTGGGGCGGCCCATGTCAGCAGATGTGACTGCCATGTCGATGGACGACGAAGCGCATAGCCAGGGCGGCAGCAGCAGCAGCTCATCAGGTCAATTTCAGCCGGTCGCTGCATGGGGCTGTGCACTTGGCTGTTTGGCGGAGACGTCTGCCTGCTGTGCCACCAGTTGCTCGCCACCATATGACCAATTTCTGATCAAATGGACCTTCTGATCTCCACAGGCGGCCCATCGCATGGCAGCAGTGCCGGCGCTAGCCCGTGCACACCAGAGGGAGCTGGCACCGGCGACGCGCACACCCCGGAAACAGACTTCCACAACTTCAGCTTCAGGCAGGGTTTATATGCATGCTCTTTCAACTCGTACAGCGCGTCATTGAAAGCGTTCTTTCGCGCCTGGCCTGAGGGCTCACCCTTGCACAACTGCAGGAACACGGGGGCGCTCATCGCGCAGAACATGGAGGCGCTGCGTGCGGAGTCGCTCCGGGCGTCGTCCTCCTGCCTCGACTCGCGGGCCGCCAGCAGCGCCTCCGCCGCCTTTGACGCCGCCGGCCTGCAGGTTGGTACATTGCAAGTCAACAGCAACTTTCATGACACGTCAGCTGGCCTCGGGCAATGCCAACCTGCCAAGTGTCTTTGTCCACATGACCTGCCCTGGGTGGCAGCGGCGGCTGCGACGGTGGCGGCGCCCCCTGCGCTCGCGTCCTCGTCGCCCAAGACGGCCACGCTGTCCCGGATGTCGCAGTCCGGCGGAGCCGGATCCTGGATGCCGCAGACGCAGCTGCAGAGCCAGCTCAGCCCGGCCAGCGCGCAGCTGGCGGAGCTGCGCAACTTTTCGTCGGAGCTGCGGACGTCCACAGATGGCAGCCAGCGTGGCAGCCAGCAGCAGCAGCCGTGACCAGTTTTGCAGGCTTGCACTGTACACTGGATGCGCACCAGCACCAGTTTTGTGACCACCTTTTCGTGTGTATGTGGTCGTGCCTGCAACGTGGCATAGTGTGCTGTCTGCCGATGCATCAAGCTGTGGAGGGTCTGCAAGACACTGTTCAAAAATGTGGTGCTGAGCCACTTGCCAAGCGGAGGCGCCTTCTGCAGGCGCCTTCTGCAGCTAGTGCTAATCTATACCGAGGGGTTTGCACCTCGACCCTGCACCTCGAGGGATGCATGACACCGACATGCACATGCACGTCTTGCTTCTGTACCCTCAGATTTGCAACCCAGTTCTTCAGATGACTTCTGATAGCCTGTGTGCATCGATTGCACACGCTTTGCTTGCTCCCAGCCCTGGATGTTTGGATGTCCGACGTCTCCTGCTGTCCCGAAGGGGTACGTGTACGAGGAGGCCATGGGGCCAATTGGTCATGGGGCAGTTGGTCATGGGGCAATTTGGTAAGGGTCGGGTGGACCGACGACGTCTACGACGACTGGGTAGCCAACAACATCAGCTTCTGCTGCCAGATAAACACTTCCGACGCTGCCGCACCGCCGTCGCTCGCAGGCCTGCCACAATGTGTCATATCTTGATCATATATCCGTGCAAGACGAGCATCATGAGGAGGGTTCCGGAGTGTACCGACCCCAGTTGTAAAAAGAGAGTGCATACCTGCAATATCACACCCCCCTTCAACCATTGGCACGCCGCTGACAGGTGCCCAGTGCATGGTCCATACAGCGCGTGCCTGCAGGCCGCCCCTCGTCGCTGAGAGACGACATCTAGCCCGTGGGCTCCTCGGCGGATAAGGATAAGAGGGGCTGGTGTTGGGCGGAGCGGGGCCAGTGGTGGACGCGTCAAGCCCTGCAGCCTGTCTTGTACTTCGCCCGACTCGGTGTGTCGGGCGGATGGTGGTGCAGCGACGCATGTCAAGCCCTGCAGCCTGCGTTGAAAAATGTATGCAAGCCTCGTACCGGAGTCTGGCAGGCGGACAAGGTTTTGTCGGCTATTTCATGCTTGCAATGCCTTGTGCTCGGCTGTCCTGTAATGCCTTGTGCTTGTACTTGTAACCCAAGAGCTCCACGCTCCCAGCGCAACAGCAGTTGGGGACGACGTGAACGACATGGCATGTGTGTCAAGCACAAGGCATCTGCATCTGCATGGCGGCCTGCCCCCCACACTACTACCGTAGGGACACCACGCATCCGCCAGCGGCGTCGATCGCTGGTGATGCTGTGCTGCCAGGCTGCCACCCTCAAGGAGGGTGTCGCGGACGGCAAGCAGCTGCTGGACGCCGCCCTCAGCCAAAGGGCGCGCTGCAGCGCGACCCGGACGCCGGCAAGCTGTCAGGTGTGCGCCCTTGGCCCAAGGTTCAGGCCCAGTTACATACTGCTGTGCATTTCGGGCGTGTGGGCCTACAGAAACTCCTGAACAGCTTTGTGCTTGCTGTTTAGGCCCTGCAAGTGCCGCACCAGTGCACAATGCTGGGCCTTTCCATGGCGCAGGGTGCAGCTTGCGAAGGGGGGGCCTCGGCCGGCGAGCATGACAGCGCCGCCACGCACGGCAGCTGCAGGCGTTCACCCACGTTACACCTGCCGCGCTCGTGACGAGGTGCATTTGGCCCAGCAACGGCTTCAGGTATCCTGTGCATGACAACTGATTGCAGTCAGTGACCTGCTGCAGTAGATGCCATTACCAGCATGTGTAGAACCATGAGTGTCATGCAGTTGTGTCTGCTGCCAGGCTGCCGTGCTGGGGCGTGCGGCTGGTGGCGGTGCCGCCGGCGTCCAGCTGCGCGAGCTCAGCAGCCGGCGGGCGGGGCGCAGTCGCTGCGACCCGCTGCCAGCTCAGCCATATTTCAGGCAACTCCAGAGCCACGTTTCAAGCTCATGCTGCTGCTGCTCGTGTACACTATGGAACACGTGCTGAACCACCGCTTGCAGTTTGCTGGACGAGCCACTAGAAGCGCTTCTTTCTTGTGCGCTGGGCAGGCTACTCTGCTGAGCATGACACATGGGAGCCTAAGGCAAACCTGTCTCACAGCCGAGAGGTGCTGCAAGACTACCTGGATGTGTGTGCTTCTGCAGGCATCTCTGTAGTGCCTCCGCCGAACAAGTACAAGGGCAAGACTGCTGCTGCTGCTGACACTGCCGCTGGGAATCTGGGAGGCCCGCAAGCGAGCTGGCCCACCCAACAGGCAGGCACCTGTTCGTGATGTCGGCATAAAAGCGCAGCGCCGTGCTAGCCGCCGCCGCCCCCATCGAACCTGATGTTGTTGCCATTCTACTGCCCTGCTGCGCTGGAAGTTCAAGCTGAGATTTTTACAGTGCAGCAGCATATATAAACCCACCCTGTGGTGGTCACCAGGGTCATAGGCATGTCTGGTACAAATGAAGAGTGCCGACATGACTGAGCCTAAATACATAACTGGACCTAGGTCAATCTGGCTGTCAGCTCGATGCAAAGGGCTTGGGAACGTATCTGGCAAAGCGTGACAATCAGTGTACGCGCTTAAACTACCGTGTTTAAACATACCGTGTTTAAACACGTGTTTAAACATGTTTAAGCGCGCAAGGGCCAGGAGGGGGTGTGTTTAAACAAAACCGCCGCCGCTGCCGCCGCTGGATCCAGCCCACCGCCGCTCCTGCAGTAGTGCAGCCGCCGCATGCCTGAGGCTCCGCGAAATTCAAGTGGCTGCCTGCACGTAGGTGCATTCGAGCATTCCCCACACTCACACATTGTTGTCCTGCATCTCAGGGGATGTCAAACGCTGAGAGCATTGCAGACCGCGTTTCTATTGTCGCAGAGGTAGCAAATCCTTCTCGCAAGAAGACTGGCCGAACCCCCGATCCGATTAGAGAAGAGTTCGACCTGATTGATAGCACAGATACAGGCAGCACAGCCCCCGTCAGGTGCAAGCACTGTTCAACAGTGATCAGCGATGCTAGGAAGTTGCATCTAGATCGGCACACACAGATTTGCGAAGCGGCTCCTGCTAGTGTGAAGAAGAACGCCATCGACAGAGCAGCCGGGAAGGCAGGCAGCAACAGCAGCCTGCCGGGATCCAGATCTGGCAAACGATCAGCAGAGAGCTCACTTATGCAGCCTGGCATGGGTAGCTTCCTCTTCAGAACACAGAATGTGACGGACAAGGCGAAGGATGACCAGCACAACGCCGAGCTCTGCAAGTGGCTCGTCAGTCCTGGGATCGCCTTCAATACAGTCGACGACCCTTTCTTTGTGCAGTTCATCGGTGGTCTCTCACCGGGTTACAAGGTCGCAGGTGCGCATCATGCGCCTGGGTTGCGAGCCTGATGCTGCGCTCCACATGCCGCAGCTCAGCAATCAGGATATCACGCGTCAAGTCATACTTGCTGCAACTGCTTGAGCATGCAGGTGCCACCAAGCTGCGCACCTACGTGCTCTCTCAAGAGTATGCCAAGGTGAAGAATGCAAGCGAGGAGGAGCGGAAGAACGAGACTGACATGACGTTGCTGCTGGACGGCTGGTCAAACGCGTGCAATGACAGCGTGATGGGCTGGATGCTGCGCATGCGCAGCGGCAGTGTGCAGGTGTTGGGCCTGACCAACATATCTTCTTCGCACCACACTGCTGTCAACCTGGCTGGTGCGCACCTATGCGTCACCTCTGCAATGACTGGACTTGGTGTAACTGTATGGCAGTTCACATCGTCGCATATGCTGCTGGCTGCTGAAAGAGACATCACACTCTCTCCTCCTGTCGATGCAGCCATGATCAAGGAGCAGATCGATAAGGTCAGCGAGGAGAACCCCCGCAGGGTGTCCTTCATCGTCACGGACAATGCAGCCAACATGGTGGCAGCACGCCGCTTGGTTGTCGAGACACCAGGCTACAAGTGGGTACTGGCGGGTGCTTGTACCATCTGATGCGCTGACCAACTCTGCATGTGTAGCGTGGCCTGACAGTATATGCGCACCACTGCAGGCACATTCTGCCCTTCCGGTGCATGATGCATGCTTTCGGTCTGGTCTTGAACAGCGTGGTGGCATACCCCTGGCCGCGGGGTCTCATTGGGCGAGCTCAGAAAGCGGTGTACTTCTTCCAGCGCTCGCACAGGGCAGGGGACGAGCTGCAAAAGGCCAGGGTCCTGCTGAAGATCCCGCGCCGGCTGCAGTCGGCCAACAAGACTCGTATGACCAGCACAGTGCTCATGGTCATCTCCGTCATGGAGAACGAGATGGCACTCAAGCATGTGGTGCAGCAGTATGCAGCCATCATCAGCGCCGAGGTCGCAGCCATCATCAAGGACAGAGCCTTTTGGGAGGTATGCCATCTTCTGCAGCATGCCCCATGCCCTTGAAATGATCGTGTCTGTGCACCTTCAGTGCTGCTGACATCGAACTCCAACCTATGAGTCAGCTGGCTCCGCACTCATCTAGATGCACTTAGCATGGCTGATGCACAACCACACCGACATGCTATACATGCTCATGTGCCTCAGCTTCTGCTAATCTGCTGTGTAGGATCTGCACAAGCTGCTCAAGCTCCTGGAGCCCTTTGCAAAGGTCATCGGAGCCGTCCAGGGCAGCGCCACAACCTTGGCGGACTGCACACGCATGTTCATGTACCTGGCGCGCAACATCATGGCCATCGGACCGTCGCTGCCACGGGGTGAGTCACTGTATATGATTGTTCTGTGCGCTCCACTGCAATAGGCTGCTGTGGTAGCACTTTGAGTTCTGACATCTAGTCCAGTCACCAGCTGCAGGCTGCATGTCATCTCCTACGTCCTAATTGCAGTGCCATCTGCTATGCAGACTTCTTCCAGCACCTGGTCTATGCGTTCCAAAAGCGCTGGCGCGAGATGGACGATCCTCTGGCGCGCCTTGCGCTGCTGCTGGATCCGCGGTACAAGGTGGTGCTTGCCGGGCAGCACCAGCCGCTGCTGCAGCCGGTCAGTCTGCTGTGTCTGCGTGGCCTGCTGTTGTGCAACACATGCTGCGCTGCAGATGAGCACCACTTGCTATGCTGAGCACCCAAAGGATGTCCTAGTATAGTATGTGATGATTCCGCTATTGTTGCAGGCGGTGGAGCTGATGCAGAAACGAAACTACAATGCGGCTGAGTGCAGCCGGCTTGTGGCGCAGTTGCTTGCATATGTGCTGGACAGGGCGCCTTTCTGCCTCGAGTGCCCGTCCGGCATGCCAGTCAGCGATTGGTGGGCAAGCATGCCAGATGCCGCGGCTGATGTGCTAAAGGCGCTGGCAACGCTGCTGTATGCCATCTGCCCGCACGCTGCCGATCCAGAGCGCCTCTTCTCTCAGCTCGGCTTCTACGAGGGGCAGCGCCGCAGCGGGCTGGCGGTGGACACTCTGGAAATGATGGCAACAATCAAGTTCCACTACAACCAGCAGCAGCCGCGGTATGCCTATGACTTCTTGCACAAATGCATGCACAAGTGCACGCTGCAGACGTGGCAGGTGCATGGAAACGTAGTATGATCAGGCTGTGCCAAGCAGCATCCTGAAAGTGCCTCAGATGTTGGCGCCATGCACGTTACTGCCTTGCATGCGTCTCAGCTGTTAAGACCATTGACATGGACATGTGTGCTTAGGAACGTGCGGCAGCGTCGACCAGTGTCGGCTGGCGACGATGAGCTGCTGGATGCGGATGGCATGTCTGTGCAGCCCCTCGACAGCGTGGAGCTCAACGGTCTGCTGGAACAGGCATACAGAGAGCAGCCTGGGGAAGAGGGGTTGCCGCTGGGTGGCGCCTTTGGCATGCTTCTGTTTCAGGGTATCGATTTGCAGCAGGATGCCTTGTCGCCTGGGTATGTGCCTGTGGCGGCTGCAGCACCTGTCGTGCCAACCCTGGGCTCAGGACTTGCTCCGGGGCAGCAGTTTGATGCAGCAAACTCTAAAACTCTCTGGTGGCAGCGGTCACCGCCCAGGTTGGGTAGCAATAATCTGCTGGGAAGATTTTGGGTGTCGAAGTGCAGCAGCAAACTGGCTCAGATTGTTTGTATAGTCTCCTCGTCGTTTAGCAAGGTGTTTGACGGTAAAAAAATACCGGGATATAGTTTATACACAGTGCTTAAAAATCAATTGGCGTTCGCAGTAGCGAGACGCGAGTTTGGCCCTACAGCTGTGAAGGGGCAGAGGTAGGTAGGGAATGCCTTAGTCCGTGCCGTAAACTACTCCCGCTTGTGCGTAAATGCACCAGTAGCATGGTACTTAGGCAACTTCGCCGTTTTGTGTCCAAACGCTGCCAGGCTGATGTCAGATGCATTTTAGACGTCCGCAAGCATCTGTGCGAAGTTTCAGCGCGAGTGGCATGCCTGCTGCAGCCGCATCACGCTGACAACTTCTGATCGAAGTCGGATGCCTTCTTGTTTCTAGTGCCAGCCCCCGTCCTTGAAAAAAACTTTATCTCGGTACCTTTGTAATGTGACATAATCCACACCCGAACCTACAACGCCGCGCCGCGCCTGGTTCGCGGTGCTTCAGGCCGCGCAAGCACTTACAGAGGGTCATCGCTGTCAATATAAGGCACACATGACTGGACGACGCCTTTGCTCTGCGCTACGCTGAGGCAGCCGTTCCGGAAATTTTGACCTTTCTACTCGGTCCGGTAAACACATGAGTTTGTCCCCCCCTGTAGGGGGGGGCCAAGCTAAAACAACACGGGCCCTCTGATGTTTAAACATACCCAGATCGGCTTAGTAGTTTAAGCGCGTACACTGGTGACAATGAATGATGCGTTATGCTGAAGCTACTGATGTAGTATGCTCGGCCTGGAGTGGCCCGTCAGGGTCATCTGTCCCAGGTCCGCCTGGTGTCTTAATTGTTGAGACACACACTGGTGTTTGTCAACACCACCTATTCAACACCACTGATACAACAACCTTGCACCCTGATCTGACTGACCGACTGTCGACATCATTGTATCTGCGCTGGTGTGCAGTGCAGACCGCAATGCCCTGGTGCTGACTGACGACACAATCAACACTGCAGATAGCGCAGGCGCCCAGACCTTTCGCGTTCCATATCCATCTCAGCAGTTTGACTGCGGCAGGGGTGGCAGCAGTGACGGACAGCAGTGCCAGGGGTGACGGCATCCCACTAGCTGCACATCAAAATTTAAAATGCTGTGCTTGACACATGTCGTTCACGGAATGTTCATCTGAAGCGTGGAGCTCTTGCGTTACAAGTACAAGCATAAGGCATTACACGACTGTACAAGGCATCGCAAGGCTTGAAACTGCCAACAAAACCTTGTCCGCCTGCCAGACCCCGGCACGACACTTCCGCGACACCGGGTCGACTGAAGTATGTGTGTCAACACAGGCTGCAGGGTTTGACATGCGTCTCTGAACCACGATCCGCCCGCGACACCAAGTCGGCCGAAGTGGATGGTCAAGACAGGCTGCAGGGCTTCACGCGCGTCTCTGACCACGCTCCGCCCAAGTGCCACCTCCTCATCCTTGGGCCGCCCGCGAGCTGGAAGTCGTCCTTCAGCCTCGACGCTGCTGGACGGCCCGCATGCACCCACTGAATGAACCGTGGAATGGGCAGCGAGGGAGTCGTGGCGCATTCTCTGCTGTGACTTTCAAAGTGGCTACTCTCTTGACACAATTAGGGTCGGTACAATTTTTGTCTTTCAGCGTGACGGTCGACCCGCATGGCAATATGACAAATTTGTGACACATTGTGGCAAGGCCTGCGAGCGACGGCGGTGCGGCAGGGTGGGCATGTATTGTGGGCTCCAGCTCGGCATCAGCCGAGCTTATATCTTGTCTTGATCTTATCTGGTCTTGCTTTTCTTTCTCGTCTATGCGCTCACAAACTACTAGATCACGGTGTTTAACAAAGGCATGAGCACTGCCCAGCTCGTGTTTGATCGGCACGACATATGCGTCGTTGCTCCGATGCCTCGGCACCAACTAATCACTCACTCGGCCATTTGCGGCAAGCCTGTCAGTTGCATCACCACTCACTCCACTGCTTACATTCTGAAGCACACCATAAACCTGCAGTCGTCTGGACTCATGGCCTGCACTTAATGATCCGCTGCTGCTTGCAGAAAATGCAGTATTCTGGGCACAAGGAGGAGTACGTCAATGATCTGGTCTCCCTGCAGCGGGTGCAGCAGCTCTGCCGGGCTTTGGGGCTGCAGCTGCCTGCGCCTTGGCTGGACCTGACAGTGGCACCGGTGGAGCCGCTCAGCGAAGCGGTCATGATGCTGCCCTCTGTTGAGGCTGTGTTCCTGCAGGCAGCAGTCGAGGACAACGAGCAGCCGCTGATCAGCTTGGCGGATGTCAGCACATCAGCCGCTGCTGCGGTCGCCGCGGCGGCATCTGCAGCAGCAGCTGCAACTTCAGCAGCTGCTGTCCCAGCCGCAGCGCCCGCTGCCTCGGTCGCACTGCCCCCGGCCCCAGCACGGCTGTGGTGGTTCAGCCTGCTGTGGCGGCTATGACCATCCAGTTGCAGACGTGTCTACAAGCGCTGCGAGCACTTGGGAGCAGCTTCGTGGTGAGTGCTGCACAGTCACATGCTGGTGCTGCTTGGCTGTGCCTATCCGCATGCTGCTGCCATGCACTGTAATCGCACTTTTGCCTTGCTTGACAGGGGATGTCGCTGCCGTTGCTGCACCCGCAGCTCGCACCGCAGCTCGCACCGCATCTGCTGCAGCATTGAATGCCTCCAATAGTGAGTTGCTGTCAAGGCTATGCATTTTCGTTGCTGCTCGTGATGATGCTTGCAGATGTCTGTGAACCATTTTGCTTCAACACTTCACATCGTAGTTAATGCTGCAAGTCGATGCTGCAGAAGATGAAGCGCTGCTGGCGCGCATCTGGAAGATCGTGCATCCTGACGCTGGTGAGCTTGCAACAGAGTAGCATTCATGCTTGCCCTCACCTCCTGTGTTGTCGGACTGTCAGGGTATCAAACCTTCCAACACCCTTGAGATGATGGCAACAGATGCAGAGCCCGGCGACGCCGGCCCTGTCAGTAGTGCAGCCCGGGTGCAGGTGACCCTTAGGCACTCTGCTCTTATCTATACATTGCATGAGCTCACATGCCACCTGTTGTGATAACTACTTTGACCGTGCTTTCATTGGTGCTGGGCGCACAGGCCTTGTCCTGGAACCGGAATCTGTGCGGGCATGACTTCAGCGCAGTCAGCCTGGCGGCACTCTTCTGCAGCAGGCAGCTGGCGGGCCTGTTGTTTGCCTCGGGCACCTTCGGAAGCATCTGCGCATCCATGGGGCAGCTGATGTTCGACTCTGGCATCGAAGACAGCGAGGTCAGGCAGCAGTTGGTGCAGCTGTCGCAGCAGCAGTTGGAGAAGTATGTGGCGGAGCGGTATCAGACCTGGGCTGACAAAGAGGCTTCATGGAATTTGGTGCGCACCGTGCTCAGTGCATGTATCATGAGTTGCCAGCATCGTATCGAATATGCCAGCATGCTTTCTGCCATCGTAGCTTCAGGCTTGGGGTTGTGTGTTGCAGGGGATGTTCACCGACGTCCATATTCTGTACCGTCAGGCAGTGCACCCAGATGCATTTTACCTCACCTTTGCCACCAACACAAACATGTGCAGGTGGGTCTATCATCTATATTCCCTGCATCAACAACTGACGGTTTGTGCAAACTGCCTCCGATATACATGGTGGTCTGATGTGCTGCTTGTGCTCTGTGCAGCAACATGTCATGGAATGCGGCGGGTCACTGGGAAGTTGCACTGGAGCCCATAGTGCAGTTTACCTACGAAAGGGGCCGGCTGCGAGACGAGACGATATTCAAGGAGAAGAGGCCTGCACCGCCGCCAGCATTGGGCTGCGGGATAATGTGGGATGGCAGCTCCGCGGGGTTGTCCCTGCGGGGCGCTGAGGCCGATGCAGCAGCTCAGCCAGCGATAGTGAAGCTGATCCCTGAGTTGCAAGTCGGTGATGTGCAGTATGTTCTGTCTGTTGTGCATGTGGCAGCCGTTGATCACCACCATGGGTATGTGCGAATGTCCACACCGGTAGGGGCGCCACAGGCCTGGTATAACTATGATGATGTCAGAGAGGGGGGGAACATGGTCAGGATGGATGAGCCTATCCTGCCATTCGATCAGCACCGCCGTATCGGCACACTGCTGTTCATTCGGAAGGATTGCGAGTAGATCAGATAGCTGAACTGTTTTGAGGTATAACTATGAGATCAGGTGTATTGCCAACCCTGCTATCCATTGTGGCTGACCATCGATGACATGGTTTGCCATTGGAATCTGAATCCGTGTGTCATTAACATCTAGCGAGCAGAGTCCAGCACATGACAGCAAATGATCATCTGCCCATCTTGTTCCTCTTGGTCTCATTGTACTTCTTGTGAGCAGCAGCCAGTTTTGGGTTGCAGTCCAAGCAGGGACAGCCCTTCTTGCTTGCTGCCTTCTTGTCATACTTTGCCTGTAAGTCTGGCGGCACAGGTCTGTCCAGTCTTCGGAGAAAACAGGCACACCTATGACCTTCCTTGAGTGGATTGTTTCCTGCATCGTCCCTACAGGACAGGCATCGCTTCTTGCCGCCTGCGCCCCCCATGCCACGCCCCTTCACCATTTAAGTTGGCACAGCAGCCCCCAGCCCCGCATTGGGTACCTGCGCAGCGGCGTGGCGGACTTCAGAAACACACGAGCCACCTGTCCAACAGCAGGCCTCACGCACACTTACAACATGCTGCATGGCACTGTGATCACCTGTCGGACGGCACCAAATGGCGTACGATATTCCTGTACACGCTCCGCGTTCCCTGCGTTTCAAGGGATTCATACATCAAGCTTCCTCATGACGACCTTATTGGTGGTCAGCCACTAGACCAGGTTCAACCAGATGCCGGACCAGTTGTCAGCTACCTGTCTGCATCTGGGGAGCTGGTGTTGTCTGTATCTCATTGTGTGCCTCAGGCTGCTGCGGCGGGCAAGATGGTGGCGCTTCCAGCAGCAAGGGTGGCAGCGTCAGAGCCCTCTGATGCTGCGGCTGCAGTGACGGTAGCTGCTGCTGCACAGGTGACAACGGCGGTGAAGGCTGTGGCTGTTGCAGCGGCGGTGAAGGCTGTGGCTGTTGCAGCAGCGGTGGCGGCGAAGGCGACATCGACAGCAGTGGCTGCCGCTGCGCTGACGGCGGCTGCTTCTGCTCTTGTTGTAGCTGCTGTGCTGCGTGCTGTGCCTGCAGCTGTTGCTGCTGCAGGGGTGGCGGCGGCGGTGACGACGGCTGTAGGTGTTGCAGGGGTGGCGGCGATGCCACCACCATTGGCGGCAATGGCTGCTGCTGCGGTGGCGGCGGCTGCTCCTGCTTCTGCTGCTGTGTTGCTTGCTGTGCTCGCAGCTGCTGCTCATGGTGCTGCTGCTGCGGTGGCGAGGGCAGCAATGGCGCCGCGTGTGCACCTGATGGCACAGGGATCTGCTGAGCCTGGCATGGATCTGCCAGGTGATCAGCCACTGGTGCAGCGCCTGCATCACGAGCAACACCTCCTGTAAGGGTGCACATGCTTCACAGGGCGTGCTGTTTGCAAGCACTGACATGCTGAACAGCAAACTGCAAGTTGTGGGGGGGGGTGCTGCACCTGGTTGGTTGTGTTCGTCTGCAGCAGCCATGATCTGCAGGATGCCCTGCGCCAGAGCCGCGACCGCCATGGCATGCTGCTCACATGCTGCAAAGCTGCCACAGCGTGGCTGGCCAACAGCTGCCAGCAATCTGAGCGCATGGCTGGCATCCTGCGCTGCTGCACAGTAGTGCGCATGTACCTGCGTGTTCCTGTGGACTTCTGGTGGTGGGCCATGGTGGCTGCATTGCTGGCTGGCAATGCTGCCTGCACGACTGAGCACACTCCCACAGCCACTCACATGGCTGGCACGCACCCCACCTTTGAAGCCTGGGCATTGCTTGAGCTTGGTGGGCTTGTTGTGGGCGGCACATTAGCAAGTGGGCCGGGTGAGGCAACAGGCTCAACCTATGTTCAGCACAAAGGCATGTCACTGACTATGTGATGCATGAAGTCACTTTGTAGACAAGGTGTACAGACATGCCAGATGTTTACAACATGGTCCTACTTCTTGCAACGACAGGCTGGCACACGGTGCCTGTAAAGGTCGAAACATGCCACAGTGGAACTCACAAAACACTCGCAGCAATGCTTATTGGCTGTTGGAACCCATGAGCAAGCGATGATAGAGCAGTTCTTGCAGCTCTTCTTGCCCCCCTTCCCACCCCTGCCTGTGCCCACAGCACCTGGAGGGCGCTCGATGGATCCCATCAATTGGGGTGCAAGGGGCATACCAGGAGCATACAGGAATGCTTGCTGCTCGGGCTGCTCCCCAACACCACCTGCCACAGCCAGAGCTGCAACAGGAAGGGCTGCCGGCAGCCCTTGCAGGCGCAGACTGTCTGCACCCTGCTGCATCATGTGGGCATTTGCTACGATTGCTGCATTCTGCCTACTATGGGCTGCTGCAATAGCTGACACTCGTGTTCTATGATAGTTCTGAAGCTGCACCATGTTCTTGCCAGTGATGCTGAGCAGGTCACCGGTCTGCTGAATGTACTGATGCATGGCTATGTTCCAGTGTATTGCAAACTTGCGCCAATCGGTAGAATGGCCACTTGTGCACTGGGGCAGCAGCGCGTTGAAGAGAATAACCTCGTGTGGGGTGCTGACGTTGGCTGAGCGATCCAGGTAGTCTGACACAGTTACAGGTCGGCCGAGTCCATGCGAGCGCCGCACAGCAGCAGGGACCACGCCAGCATGTTGTGCCGCCAGGAAATGCATGGGACCTGGCGGCGGCAGTGGTGGCCGTCCTGCAATAGCAAGCACTGCTGTCTCAACACTAGCTGAATGATCATGAGGTCCATGGCTTCTATGAGTCTGTAGACTCTGACTGGTGGTGGTACTGACGTGCCCCAGCTTCAACAACTGGTCAACATGCTCTTCGGGTATGCCTTACACCTGCTGCTGTGGGACGGTCGTCGGTAGAGCTGTAAGCAGCCCCAGCAACTGCTGCAGCAGCAGCAGTAGTAGTAGCAGCAGCTACCGCTGCTACCGCAGCACCTGCACCTGCTGATGCAGCGCACGCCACCCTGAGCCTTGACGATGGACTTTGCAGCATTCGTACCACACATTGCTGCATACTGCAGATCGTGCAGAACAAGCAAAAGCACATGCAGCATCAGGGAAGCCTGTGCCCTTGGCAGACCTGCTGCATGGTGGCTGCCACCACCTGGCATGCTGATGGGATGACCAGCAGTCGCAGCGCCTCGATGCAAGCCTGCGTAAGGAACAGACACCGTGTGGCGACGCACAAACGTACCATCTTGATCATACTCACTCGTGATGGTGCTGCAGTGCTGTGAGCCTTGGCTATTGTGTGAGTGTGCACACGCTGCTGTCAAAGCTCACCTGACGTATTCAGGGGGCGTGCAGCGCCGCCCCGCATCGTTCGTCCCTGCGCTGCAGCTGTATAACACAAATATGCGGTTCAGTGGCTGACGAAGCCATGATCGTAGCAGTATATGACAGTCTGCAGGTGAACATCTTCGCATCGAACCAGTCAGATTGCACAGCAGGGCGCAGATCCGGATGCCGGCCGTAGCAACGGATGTTAAATCATACATGAAGTCACCTGCAGCGGGCTGGCGCGCTCCGGTGAGCAGATCAACTGTGTCGCTGATGAAGAAGTCCTGTGCACCACCTTGTACACGCTGCCGCTTCTGCGGGGGCATCGCCCCGGCTTCCTGGCGTGCACGGCCGCTGGTTGCAGTCAGAGACGGTTCAGCTGCGTCCTCCGTCGGCGCATTGGCTCCGGAACCCGCCGCTGGCTGCGCATGGGACCGCTGATGGGCAGGGGGTGCCCCTGCCGAACCCTGTGGAGGGCTCGGGGCCTGCGCAGCATGATCCGCGTGAGGACCTGCACCCGTCAAGTGTGCTGATATGATACAGACGTTGTGCTCATGCGGTTTTGTACGGCAACGAGGGTGAAGCGGGCCGGCTCAGCACCTGTGGTGGGTGCAGGAGTTGGTCATCGGGCAAGCAGGCCTTGCAAAGGTACAGCGGTCCCTTGCTTCCAGGTTTCTGCACCAAGCCAAAAGGCGTTATCTGGAGCAGCCGTGGACCGTCAACAGCACGGAACGCGGCGCTGAGCAGCCTAGGCCGACGTACCACGAATCGGGCGTCGTGCTTCTTCACGTAGCACATCCTGCACACTTGCGGCACACTGGGCTGCAAGTGCATCATTGCAGCGTGATGCTGGTGGCTGGCAGGCCGCAGCAGCTGGCACAGCGGCGCACGCCGATGTGGCAGTGAATTGAATTCGCAACCTGGGCCCCGCAACGGCGGCAGGGAACGCCCCGGACGCGCTGCACGGTCTTGACGCGCAGAGAGAAGCGATCTCTGTGTTCGTGTTCAGTCTGCACGCTCCGCGTGGGCTGTGCACGCACTGCGTCGCGGTCGGCAAAACCCAATTCGGCGGTCCTCGGCGGTCCTAGGCAAATCCCAGGTTGCCAAATCCCAGGGCTGTCCCGGATTATCCAAACCTGTCTCCATGGGGGGTCTACACTTTCACTTTCACTCGAGCAGATTGAGCTGCCAAATACGCGAAGTGCTGCCAGCACACAGCACACAAACATGCGCGACCGCTCTCAAACCGATCTTTCACATCAACAGCATACTCTGCGTAGGCGCTGTGCCCTCGTGTTACCGATGTTTGACGCTGAGCCGTCCAACACTTTGACGGCCTCCAGGCCGAACACAGCTCCTCAGCGCCGCGCACCTCGTGCTCCGTGGGGTCTGATCTCGACAGGCAGCGCGTGACAAAATGTGCGATGAAAACCATGCAGTCCTAATCAAAGGGCTGGAGGATTGTTGCAGGCGGGCAGGCCTTGAGTTCATGCTGTGCACCCTTTGGACGGATGCAAGCAACCGGCCGTCAGCAGGTTCTTTCTCATGCCAGCAAGTTTTTGGAGGGTCTGGTCGACGGTGTACAGCCCGCAACGGCGCTAGTAGCTGATGTGCGGGCAGCGGAGCGTGCTCGACGTCTGGCTTGCGCTCGAGCTGCGGAGTTCGGCTCTCTGGAGATCAAGCTGATGAGGCGTGCGGTCTGTGCGATGCTGGAGCAGCTTATGCCCGATCGGAAGGGGACTCTACCCTATAGCGGCGCAGGCGAGGCGATCAGCCCGCAGGATGTGCACGACATGCATGCCTGGTTCCCTGCAACCGCCATCGCCAGCTGGCAGCTCCAACCGCATGGTCGAGACACGAACTAGTGGCAGTAGCCGCTGCAGCACCCCGGAACTCATTCGGATGACGTTGCCACGCATGCGGCGCAAGCTGCGCCTGCGCACCGAAGAGGATGCTGAGCTGGAATGCGCACTGCAGCAGCTGTACCGCACATCAGCACAGCCAGCAACGGCGGTTGTGGAGCAGGCGCAGCAGTCAGCTACCACCGCGGCGCAGGAGCAGCCGGCTCCAGTGCCGCCTGAGATCATCAATGGTGCGCCGTCATCTCCTGCTGCCCTACGGATTCTGGCCCGCAGCTGCATGAGCCGGGCACAGCCAAGATGTGTGCAGTGTGCTAGTTGTAGGCTGTCAGCCTGGGCCCTACCTGCTGCAGGTCATGCTCCTAGGCAGCGTGCCCGTGCTGATGACCTGCACATCACATGTGCATGTGCACTGTAGCCCGGTGTCCACATGAGAGTTATGAACGCATGTAGGTGCTGGGCACCAGCTGGTGGCAGGCGAGGAGGGCAAAATGCTCTTGGGCGCGACAGCCAGTGTCGGCGACATCCAGCGCCTTCGTGAGAACGCTAAGCAAAAGGCAGCCACAACCTTCAAATTCAACGGCCAATCAGTGGCCTTGAATGCCTGCTACAATGCACTGCAAGCCCATGGCGGCACACTTGACGCGGTGAGGCCTGCCGCCAGGCCCGGAGACGGGGCCAGTCCTTGCCATGACCGATGCTGCATATGTTGCAACAGCCTGCAGATCTGTGGTCAGCCAATCTTCTGTTGCGTGCAGACATGTACAGCTCCTCATGGAGCCTCAGGTCCGCTGGGCAATGTCGCCAAGCTGCTGGGCATGGAATACAAGAACACTTCATGCCGTCAGCGCCCGACTTCGCTCTGGCACAAGGAGCTCAAGCAGTTCGCAGCATGCAACATCCAGGTGACGCATGCCTGCAAGAGGCCTGCAAGAGGCCACCGTGCATGCCTGGTAAACGTGTGTAGGACGCAGACATGTGCGACACTGCTTCTCAAAAGCAGGTATTTCCCTCTAGTGGCAGGTGCTCCGCCGGCTACTGCTGGCCCTCCGGTTGCTGCTGGCAGCGCTCTTGTGCAAACAAGGCAACTTCACATTTTGGCATGCGAACGATAATGATTAGGATCTTGTTGACAGCATTGTTAAGTCTATCACCTTGACGTCGTGATGGTCGTGGTTGTGACCAATGCGCTTCTACTGTCAGATGCAATGTGGCAGTATGGCTGTCGAAAGTCACATCACAACCAGCCTGCAATGACTTTGCAGCAGTCGCACGTACGCATTTCAACAAGCCGTTCGCACTCTTTGCGAGCATAACAGCATGATCGCTAATGTGCACTTTACATCGGAAATACAACAACACAATGCAACATTCATGCATGTGAACAACGCCACAAATTGAGGTAGTTACCTTGACGTCGTGATGGTCGTGGTTGTGACAATGGGCTTCTATTGTCATATGCAATGTGGCAGTATGGCTGTCGAAAGTCACATCACAACCAGCCTGCAGTGACTTTGCAGCAGTCGCACGTACGCATTTCAACAAGACATTCGCACTCTTGCAAGCGTAACAGCATAATCGCTAGTGTACACACTACATCGGACATACAACACTCATGCAGGTGAACAATGCCACGGAAAGCATGATATGCATACGCGCACACATGCAAAGATGGACGCAGTCTGACATTTTGCTTTCGGTGCGAACGTTTATCTTGAGAATTGGATACGGGCGGGTCAGATTTGCATCAATCCGCATTCTATGCTCACCTTGACACTCCGTCGACTCCGCACGCTTGTGCACCGATTATATGACTCGTGCTGGCTTTGACACGTTGTGACTGATCGATGATTGGAGCGTTGAATGCGTCAACATACTCTACAAGTGAAACTCGTGGTAAACGACGGCGGTAAATGGCGTTTTCTACCACGGTAAGTGGGGTGGTCCTTATCACAGTAGAAGGTGGACCAAGTATACCACCATCATAACCGTTGTAGTTAGCCATGTCGCAGGGGATAGTAAACCATATTTCGCCGTGATACTGTGGCATAGTATGTTGTTCGATTAGCATGGTACTTCGGACTGTTTACCACATGGTAATTCCATAGTCACCATGGTAGCAGCAGACATTACCAATGTCAGCATTTTGTAGGGTTCATAGGGGCAACCATGGACACTGTGACACGCTGGCAGCTTGTCTACTGCCTGTACCACCTGTAGCAGGCAATGTGCTGTCCTATGAAGCACATACAGCGCTTGTACAATGTGAAACTGGAGTTGTGTCTCCGTGCTATGCTGCTGATCAAGGCCAAGCTAGATTGCTGCGCCATCGGCCCGCTATCGCCCCAGCCCAACTGCAAAAGCTGCCCCTCCCAGCTACCCCGCTGTCCCACGCCAGCTCACGCACCGCCCCAGCTGCGCATTGGCCATGCTATGCTTGTCGGCGCTTCAATAGCCTGCCTGCGTAGAGCAAGAATCATCAGTGCATCATATCAGCACACGGTGCGGTGCAGGTGCCGTGCATGACTACTTTGTGACGCTAAGTCTAGCATGCATGCTATGCCATCACGGTCATGTTGGCATAGATAGACAGCACCACGGTTTATGACATACAGCCAGGTCAAGTCTGAAGCTACAGTCACCGCACATTGCGCTTCATACCTGGCATGCATAGATTGTGTTGGAAATTGCCTCAGTCGTTTGCTGACTTGGATTGCTTCTGGGACTTGCCCTTACGGTTGTTGTTCATCTTGTTCTTGATGATGTTCTCCGCCGTTGTAGAGCCGCCTGGCAGTTTGACGATGTATTTCTTCAGGCGCTCGCACATGCGCAGGTATTCCTGCACATCAGTTGCACCCAAATTGGCATCATATCAGTGCAATATACCATCATGCAGAATGCCATCATGCATAATACCACTTGATCATCACGCACATATACATCAAATGCATCGCTCACATTGCAGGGTGGTCCGACAAGCAAGGCAAGGTGCGTGATGATGTCATAATTGCTGTCATGTAGGCTACCACATGTGTTGATTCAGCCCTTACCTCATGCACAGGGGTGCCCTTCTGTTTCAGCTCACGGTATTGCTTGTTGTCCCGCTCCTTGGCATTGCCAATCCACTTCAGCGGTTGCAGCTCGGCGTGCAGCCTCTTCTTGAACGCAGACTTGTTCGCCGTGTCGACCTTCCCTGCTGCTTGATCGACATGTCCTCGTCTCCACTGCATGCTGTGGCCGCTGTTGCGCCATTCCCAGGGCTCACACCAGGTATGTTGACCGGCGTCGCAATCTGCTTCAGGGCGATGCGGTGCCCGAGCACGGTTGAGGTTGAGCTCCTGCAGTTCAGCCGAAGACACCACGCCCGACTCCAGCATGTCGAGCTTGATGTACCCGTCACCACACGCCTCTGAGATTTTGTGATGCCGCAGGAGTGAGGGCTGTGCGTTCTGTCAACGCTTTGGATATTGGGGTCAGCTCAGGCATGGCACCAGATGCTGCTGGTGTGCCAGTAGGGCTGCCAGGGGCGTTTTCGAGGCCGCTGCCCGAGGTGCTGGCACCTGCAGGCATGGCTTTGGCACCGCGGGTGTTGTGACGCTTTGAAGTCACTGGTTTGGGCTTAGACTTTGTAGGCTGTTTGGGTCGTTCAACAGCAGGTGGACCCAAAGCCGGAATGGCAATTGCAGCCAGGCGCGCTTTGTTTCTGGCAATGACATCAATTCTTTCTTGCTCAAGAGGTGTCATGCTGCATGGTTTAAACGCTGCGCTTAGAGACTGTGCGTGCAGCCTGCGTTGTGGTAATGCAACTGTAAGGTTACACAGAGGCCAAGTATCTTCACACATGCTGACAAACGCGCGCCAAGCTTCGGGAGCAGCACCGGGACGTGCTGCACTTCAGTTCGCACACGCTGCTGATTGCAAGTGAGCTGTTTAGCAGCGGAGAAGCTCTCAAAAAGTTTCTCCCGCCCACCCGCCCTCTTTCTGGTTCGTTTGTTGCAACCCGCAGGCGTCTGCAGTGTTTGCACGCTTACCTGCAAGCTGTCGTCGGGGTTGCACCTCAACGCTTGGGTGTCCGTACCGCCTGTACGGACATCCGGGAGTCAGAAGGGGGGTAAGGTGTAGGTTCCTATAGGGGGGTTAAGGTGTAGGTTCCTAACTCAGGAGCCTGGCATCTTTAAACGCCAATACCTCAGGGCTAAACAGCTCGGCACTTCAGCAAAAGGTGTTGTCATCTGCAATTGCACAGGGTCTGGATCATTTGATGCCGTTTGTAGTCACTATCGTTGGCATGCCGATGTGTTGTAGAAATCTGGTTCGCACACGGCCACCGACTGTGTCTACAGCCTCGCTCTACGGTCGCTGGGGTTGCCAGGGGAGTTCCAATTTCCCCTTCAATTCCCTTTGGGGGTTGTACCCAGTGCATGCTCAGTCATCCTTGTCTCCAGCTGGCACCTGAAGGCGAGCGACAGCTCTGAGGATCCGAGCCTCGAGAGCTCCGCTGGCAGCAACAGCGATGCAGAGCCTGCGCGGTCACAAGATGTGACAGAGCACGATGGTAAGTGTCTATTCTGACAGGTCATCTCCTGCGGAAATCCGCACAGTGATCTGCAACATTCGTCTGTTGCTGTCGTCTGGTGCAAGACATGCACGGATGGCCTCATCATGAGATGTCAATGTCAGCCTGGCATAGCTACATGCTTTCGCAACACGTTAAGCACAGCTGGGGGTTGCACGCATGTGTGTGCATGCACTGCTGCACGATCCAAAGCCTTGCCCTGGCATGCTCACAAATCGCCAGCAGCCTGTCAAGTGCTAGGAGTGTCTAAACGATGAGCTGCACCCTCAATGCCACACACGTTGCCACATGCATATAGGCTGCGAGGCAGGAGCTCAGCGTGATGTGGCGCTTGCGCATGCAGCCAGGACAATCCACAGGCGTGTCACATGTTGTCAATGCCATGCAACCAGCATGCCTGCAGCTTGATCAGCAGCGCAACCTCGTCTCAGCCTTAGCCGTTGCATGCAACACTCATGCAGATTCCGCAGCGCCCCAGAGAGGAGCACGTCAAGATTCTAGTGGTCGGAGAGCGCAGCATGGGCAAGATTACCCTGGTGCAAAACCTGCTGGAGTCCTATGGCGGTGCTCGCATCTTGAAGCAGGTGCGCACGAAGGTATGGTTCGTAGAGGGCGCCATGGGCGTGTGCAACCTGAGGACCACCATGAGGACCATCTGAGTGTTCACCTGATCTGAGAAACTGTGCTGATCATGCTGGCTGCCTGCCTGTTGTCACAATGCTACAGAGCCGCGAAGCAGGCTGCGGATGCCTAAGCTGCGCTGGGGTTACTGCCACTGCAGTGCATGCATGCAAGGTATCTGCGTGGCTTGCCTCGTCCGTATGCTCCAGCAAATTGACATGACCTTGCTTCGTATCCAGGCGCCAGAGGCCAATCTGCAGACATGGGCGAAGTGCAGTTGCTGCGTGTGCGTCAAACCCCGCTGTAAGCTTTGTGTGTCGAAATCGTGCATGTTGGTGCTGTAGGCTGAGCTGCGCAAGGAAAGATCCTGCTTGCTCCCTACCGACAAGCAACATTGACACACCATGCACTTAGCACAGCAACGCCCATGTGCTGCTGCCTGCGGAAGACGCCCGGTCGATAGTGCCAGGCCATTGTCACTGCATGCCAGGCAGCCATTGCAGCAGCAGGAATGCAGACAGCTGCGAGGGCACCTTCAGCAGCCGTCACAGCGCCATGGTGAGCAGCTTCAGAGCCTGCCGCCTGCGGAGGTGTCTCTTCTGGACCCTTGACTGTCGTGAACACAGCTTTTCAGGCGCTGAGCGTGCATGCAGCGCTGGTCATGTGTGTTTGCGCCCCGCATGAGAGACGCCCGCTTACTTGGCATTTGCAGATGACAAACGCCGGTCCCGTCCACATGTCGACCAGCTGCCTGTCACGCGCAGGACGTGTGCACGCTGGCAGCTGTTGCGGAGGAGGTGTCAGCGCCGTCGCCGCCGGCAGCGAGCGGCAACGTCCTTGATGTTAAGGATCTGGAGGTGAGCCCTCTCATCCACAGCACTGCGGGCTGACGTTGCACAGGCTGCACCATCTGCTGTACCAACTGACAGGCTGTGCTGCCCCTCGACAGGCGCCACGCAAGCTCGCCCATGTCCTCCCCACCTGCAGGTGCAGCCAAGCAGGGCGCCTTTTGTGCACTGAGCTGAACGCAGTTCTTTCCAATAGGCGCGCGTGGTGGGCGGCGACCAGATCCTGCGGGGCGTCAGCCTGGTGCTGCGGGAGGGCGAGACGCACGCCATCATGGGCACCAATGGCAGCGGCAAGTCGACACTCTCCATCCTGGTGAGCGCTGCCCCACACCACACCTGTCATGCGCTGCAGGCAGGTGGGGCTTGTCCCCAGCTGGAGAGGCGCCTGCTGGATGCCCGCCAGCGTTGCTGCAGGGCTTCACAGGACTCTTGGCTGCATCAGTATCATCAGGCTCAGCTGCCCCGGTGTTCGCAAGGGGCCATCTCAGCACGGTTGCAACGGACCGTTCTTCCAGATTGCAGCCATGCACCGCATTGGCAGTGGCTCTGCTGCCAGAATGTCAGCGCCGCTGCAGGGATTTGCGGCCCAGTGCAGCGCTTGCACACCATGCGCACGCATTGCCGAACCTGTGCGGATGCCCATGTTTTACCCCAGCCTCGATCTTGACATTGCTGGACCTTTGCTACAGGTTGGGCACCCGGACTACGAGGTGACGGGCGGCAGCGCGACGTACAAAGGGGAGGACCTGCTGGAGCTGGAGCCCGAGGATCGGGCGCGGGTGGGCCTGTTCATGAGCTTCCAGCCGCCCGTGGAGGTGAAATTCGGGTATTGACGGCGCCGGACGTGCTCAGGCGTCAGCACTATGTCTGACATCACCATGTTGGAAGAGCTGCGCATAGCATCTGAGGTCAAAGTCATGCAGTGAGTTTCCAGTCGCACGTGGAGGTGCGCCGTCGAACATCAGAACATGTCAGCATCAACAATATACGAAGACACACTGGAGTCACCATATTGGGAGAGGCTGCACAGTGCATCTGGAGTTCAAGCTGGGCACGCCCTCAGTCGCTGGTGAGCATTTTTCCTGTCGAGTGAGCACGAGGAGGCTGCAGATTCATGTGCTGGCATGCCTCAAGTATGGCGGCACAGGACAGCGCAGCAGCAGCAGCAGCTGGGCCTCAGCCGGTTGCGGAGGCGCCAGGCTGATACAGCCGCAGCCGCTGAGTCTGGGCGTGGAGCAGCTATTCGAGACCGTGCTAGAGACAGTGCTGCCGGTGGCTGCAGGTGCCGGGCGTCAGCAACATCGACTTCCTGCGGGCGGCCAGCAGCGCGCGGCGGAAGGCGCTCGGCCAGGCGAGCTGGTGCGCTGCTTCCTGCTTCTGCAGCTGCAATGACGCGTACATGTGCTGGCGCACATGCCACCATGTGCACCTGTCACCTCAGACGCTGATGTGGCGCTGAAGAAGCGCATGAGTGTGGGCCTTCTGGACGCAGGCAGCCATGCCTCGTTTATGACACGCTGCCGCATGTGCAGATGCATACCAACATGTGCATGTCCCTGCGTAGGACCTGCTGGAGTCTTACGGCTACCTGATGCCGAAGCTGGAGGCGCTGAAGATGGACTCGGCCTTCCTCAACCGCAACGTCAACGAGGGGTTCTCCGGCGGCGAGAAGAAGCGCAACGAGGTGGGACGCCCCACCTGGCAATCGCTGCCACAGGCAGGCCACCTGTCAGCACCATGGCTCTTGAGATTCGCAAGATGGAGGCCTGGGCATGCAGCGGCCAGAGCTCACAGCAAACGGACGTGCAGTCCAAGCCAGAATCGCTGTCTTTGCTACACTGCTGTGGCTGATACTTTTGCACTGCCCTGCAGATCCTGCAGCTGGCGGTGCTGGAGGCAGACGTCGCCATCCTTGACGAGATCGACTCAGGTGGCATCCAGCATCCACTGCACACTTCACGCTGCACTCTGCATATCTACAGCGCATCACCGTGTGCACGATGTTGGTCCCCCGGTGTTCTGTGGTCACCAAACATGCACAGTCGAGTCATCCAATCGCTGCAGGGCTGGACATTGATGCGCTCCGGGACGTCGCCAACGCCGTCAACGGCCTGAAGACGGACAAGACCGCGACGCTGATGGTCACGCACTACGAGCGGTTGCTCAACTACATCAAGCCCGAGCATGTGCACGTTATGTAGGTGTGCACTTCAGCGCCCTGTCAGGTTGTATGCTGTCGTCACAGCTGGTGACTTGGTACAATCGAAACAAAAAAATACAAGGTTGCACTTCGCCCTGCAAAGTTGCAATGTTGCTCCGTTTGCAGGCTGCCACGTGTGCCTAGCTGACAACTGGCGATGTCGCTTTGCTGCAGGCGGGGAAGATCATATACACCGGCTCAGTTGACGTCGCGGATGTGCTGGAGAAGGACGGCTATGCCGGCATCAGGCGGCTCATCAATGAGGGCGCTTGACTCCCGTGAAGGGGGTTGCCTGGTGGTCTGCTTACACGGTCATCTCACAGCATATTCTATCCAGAAGGGAATTGACAACTCTTCAAATTAATTACACACCTGCATGACCATGACCGAGCCATCGAAATGCACCGCCCAATTAGCAGGTTGTGTGGCAATTGACACTCTAGCACAATTTGACAGATCAGTTTGCCAAATGCAAAACCCACAGCGCATGCAGATAGGCACACAGATAGGCACACAATACATCAGCAGTGAGAAGACATTGCATTTGAGGAACCACACACCTCGTCAGCTACATCGACATCTTGCGACATGCACAGACCTCGCCCGCCTCTGATGCTTGTCAGCGCGGCACCCCTTCCTTCAATGATGCTGCAGTCCAGCTGCACCCCCAGCACCTCGTTGACCACCCCGAAGGACAGCTCGGCGCCCACTGCAGCCCAGCGGTCCGACCTGGGCATGTCCGACACGATGCTGATGGGCGGCAGGCCTGGCGCCCGGTGCTGCGCCAGCAGTGCCACCTCCTGCAGACGCATGGTACAGTGCATGGCGCACGACTCGTGCCGGCCAGACAAGAAAACCTCTATATGTGTAAACTGCGCCATGAGACCCCACTGGACGGCGCAACCCTCGTCAAGTGCGGCATGGCGTGCTGCACACCAAGGGTCGGGCGGGCCAGCGCAAGCATCAACCAGCTCACCATCTCGTCTAAGATGAGGTCGCTCTCGGCATAGACGTCAGGAATGGCCGGTGGGTTCGGCGGAACCAAAGCAAGCCCCGCCATTGGGTTGAACTGTTGTGACGATCAATAAGAAATGTGAGCGCCATGCATTGGTAAGATATGTCGATGCTGATGTACCTTAGCACCCAATGCGCTTCACGGCAGCGCTGAAGCTGAAGTGGCTGACGCCCCGCATGCGTGATAAGATCTGCTGGTGTGCAATGTAATTGCACGCGCACAACGGGAAGTTGGGGCACTGTGGGCACCAGCGCCAGTTGCTCCAGGGCTAGCATGCTCGCCAGTACGGCTACCGTCTCAGGCCTGCAGTGGGACACTACATGGTGAGTCTTGTTACTAGTCCTCGGCCCGCTTGCAGCCACAGGCTGCAGCTGCCATGACTGCCTGGAGTGCACACGTGCATTGCACAGACCCGATCTAGGTCTGTTGCAGCAGATGGGCCCCCACTGAACAAGACAGCAGACAGCTGAGCAGCTGCAATGGCTCACTGAAGTGGGACTTTACGCTTAACGCAAAAGTTTTACACCGCAGGTCCAGCAATCTGCAGGACGCCAGCTGCAAGGCAGACAAGAATAACAATGAGGTGTGTCCCTGACGCTGGGGTCCTTGAACGCTGTTGGCAGAGGTGTCGATGTGACAGATCGAATACCCTCGTCAGTGAAGGCAGCTCAAGGACCGTGATGTGTTACTGCCAGCCGGGCAGGGTGAGCACCTCATGTAGAGGCGCCTGTGCCAGGCCACGGCAGCCGTCGCGCTGCAGCAGTGCATTGTGCGACAAGCTGAGCAGCTGCAGCAGCGGGAGCTCACACAAAGCCGTTGGCACGACAGGGACGTTGCATTTTACCTGCGCATATCACACAACTCACAGTACTGCTGCCCAGCATAACATCCTGCAGCATGAACCCACCTGCTGTCCTGCATAGCATTGGTGCCCAGCACCTTTCAACGGCTGCAGGTGATAGCAAGGCAAAGGAACAAGCACACAAATAGCACCAGTCATCTTTGACACTCATTGACGCTCACGTGAATGTGAATTCACAGTACTGCTGCCCAACATAACATCCTGCAGCATGAACCCACCTGCTGTCCTGCATAGCACTGGTGCGTAGCACGTCACAAACGCTGCAGGTGATAGCAAGGCAAAGGAACAAGCACCCAAATGGCACCAGTCATCTTTAACACTCTTTGACGCTCACGTGAATGTGAACTCACGGAACTACTGCCCAGCATAATGTCCTGCAGCATGAACCCACCTGCTGTCCTGCATAGCACTGGTGCGTAGCAGGTAACAGCAGCTGCAGGTGATAGCAAGGCTAAGGAACAAGCACCCAAATGGCACCAGTCATCTTTGACGCTCAGCTGGATGTGAACTCACAGTACTGCTGCCCAACATAACATCCTGCAGCATGAACCCACCTGCTGTGCTGCATAGCACTGGTGCGTAGCACGTAACACCAGCTGCAGGTGATAGCAAGGCAAAGGAACAAGCACCCAAATAGCACGAGTCATCTTTGACACTCATTGACGCTCACGTGAATGTGAACTCACAGTACTGCTGCCCAGCATAACATCCTGCAGCATGAACCCTCCTGCTGTCCTGCATAGCATTGGTGCCCTGCACCTTTCAACGGCTGCAGGTGATAGCAAGGCAAAGGAACAAGCACACAAATAGCACCAGTCATCTTTGACACTCATTGACGCTCACGTGAATGTGAACTCACAGTACTGCTGCCCAACATAACATCCTGCAGCATGAACCCACCTGCTGTCCTGCATAGCACTGGTGCGTAGCAGGTAACACCAGCTGCAGGTGATGGCAAGGCTAAGGAACAAGCACCCAAATGGCACCAGTCATCCTTAACGCTCATCTGGATGAGAACTCACGGAACTACTGCCCAGCATAATGTCCTGCAGCATGAACCCACCTGCTGTCCTGCATAGCACTGGTGCGTAGCAGGTAACACCAGCTGCAGGTGATAACAAGGCAAAGGAACAAGCACCAAAATGGCACCAGTCATCTTTGACACTCATTGACGCTCACGTGAATGTGAACTCACGGAACTACTGCCCAGCATAATGTCCTGCAGCATGCACCCTCCTGCTGTCCTGCATAGCACTGGTGCGTAGCACGTAACAACAGCGGCAGGTGATAGCAAGGCAAAGGAACAAGCACCCAAATAGCACCAGTCATCTTTGACGCTCACGTGAATGTGAACTCACAGTACTGCTGCCCAGCATAACATCCTGCAGCATGAACCCACCTGCTGTCCTGCATAGCACTGGTGCCCAGCACCTATCAACAGCTGCAGGTGATAGCAAGGCAATGAAAATAGGCACCCAAGTGGCACCAGTTATGGTGTCGCCGTCGCCAGAGTTCCCATGCTGGGCGTCTGCGCTGGCACTTGCTGCCCTGCCGGTGTCGCTTGCATCGCCAGGCATATGCACCGCTGCCGCTGACCACTGCAGCATCGTCATGCGCGAGCTGCAGCTGCTGCTCGTCCTGCTGTCGCACGACCTACACCCACAGGCACCGAAGCTGAAACATGACGGCACTCATCGTAATCAAAGATCCTACAGCACTGCACTGTCCCCGCACTGCTGACACCGTATGCAGAGCAGCTGCACACATAGATACGACTGTTTGCAGCCAAGTCCTCATCCAACATGCCCAAATATGTAACGACATCTTCATACTGTGGATCCATCGCCTCTACAGAGCAACTGGAGGAATACACGATCAGTGGCTTTAGACGGACACCAACATGAACGTCAGCCATGCCTACATCCTGTATCCATCCGGGTCACGCTGACCTGCCAGGCAGATAACGGAGATCTGCAGATCCTCGGATCTTGGATCAGGCAAGATCGTAAGATTTTGGTCTGGTGGTCTGCTGGCAGCTGTGCCAGGTCAGCGAGACCTTGATGGATGCAGGATGTAGTCACACTGTCGTACATTATCCGAGTTCCTGTCTGCCCTATCGCACGGCTCGCATTCGTCTTTCACCACCTGCTCGCACTGCCAAAACACCTTGGAGGCCGCCACCACCAGCCGACGCTTAAGCTCTCGCCTCACTATCCAGCAGGTGTGCAAGGCAGTCAGGTATGCTGCTCCCAGTGCAAAGCTGCGCCGCACGCCCGCAGCGGAGCCTGGCCGCAGGCTGGTCCGTACTTCACCATCAAAGTTTGTCTTTGTCACACAGATATGATGTTGTTTTTGCGTTTGGTGCTGCTGCAGATGGCTGCCACTGCTCCAACGACCGCACCCGGCATGATGCACTCTGGTGCGGCCACCAATGGCCATGTCAGCAGATTGATGCACTGCGCAGTTGTAGTGGTGTTTGCGGCTGCATGTCATGCGCACAGGTGCTCGCACGCTAGATGCGATGTGGAATCAATCAGCAGCCGGCTGACGCTGACGCCAGAGTCTGGGCGTCAAGGCAGATGCATGCCGTGTGAAACCCCTCAAACACTGCACGCAGGTGCTACGCCGCCAAAGCGCGGCGGTCTGTTCGTTGGCCACAACAACCACGAGGTGCGGTGGGCACTAATGGCTCCAAGGGTGATGGCACCCAGCTCAACGCCGGCGCGCGCCTCGGCCTGTTCCTCGCCCAGCTCCTGACGCTCGTGGTAAGCGTCCCGCCCTGTTCTCTCCTGAGCCCCAATGCATGCCAGTTTGCGGGTCCCTATCTGGCGCCATCTCCCATACTCCATGTTGTTTGTCTACCTGCCAGCTGTCTGCCGTGGAACCCCGGCTGTTGCCATCTATTGTGTATGGGGGATGCAGTGCACGTTGGGCTTCAGCGGGAGGGGGGCTGCTCAGAGGCAATGTTCAGAGCAGCTAGACGTTTGTGTCGACGCCAAATTGCAGGCGTTCATCGTGACGCTGTCCGGGATTTCGTCGCTGGTATCCCACGCAAGCAACCTGAACCTGCCGGCGGCAAAGCAGCTGGTAACTGACGGCGCCAAGCAGTTCGCCATTCTGTGGTGGATCCTGTTCTTCGAGGTGCGTCGTGCCAAACTCTGGGACCGGGCGAGCCACACCCTCCCCATTGCTCATGTACAGTTGCGCCGTCTGTAGTCTCCGTCGTCACCGGGCGCTGTCACCGCCTGATTCAATGTACCACAGTTGCTGCGTCCCCGCATGAGCTCAGGTTCTTCTGGGTTGAAAACTGCATGCCGCCTCATCGGTTGCAAGTGCCCTTACCTCTATTTGAAGACACTGCAGATGATCATCATCCTGGTCATTCTGGTGCTGCTCGTGAAGCCGTGCTACCTGCTGCGCCTCAAGCATGTCGCCATGGCATTCCTTGTCTACATCTTCGTGCGTCTCTTTCTCACCCTCTGTGCTGCACCTGGAGCTCTGTTGCACACCCTCGTGTCTTACTGCAGTGCGTGTATCATCTTAGCATATGCACGCCGTATCCACCAGCGCTGACCTGTCCAGCCGTCAATCGAGCACTGCTGCCAAGTATGGCGCTGCTGCCTGGCTGTGATTCTCACGAATGACGCCACTGCCCTCAGGCTCTCTCGACCAGCAAGCCTGGAAACCGTACTGGCTGATGCCTAAGCACACAGCCTGGCAGCACGATGGTGGGTACCAGTCTTCATGTCCTTTGTTCGCCCATTGCAGGTGCTGACGACTATGCAGGTCAACTCCCTGTTCTGGTTCAGCCGCTCGGCACCTGTCAGCTCGGTGTTTGGCAGCCACCGCATCAAGGCCACACTGGCTGGTGCGACCAGCCGGGACTGAGCTAGTATACCAATGGCTGCAAAGCAATTCGCCATCAAGTGATTGCATATGCGTCATGTGCTTGTGAGCGGCCATGCACCCTCCGACAAGCTCTCAGACTTCCAGTCTGTGGCAGCGATGGCATGAGACGTATGTGTTCGCTGTGGCACGATGACCTGCTTGAGAAAGCGCTACATGGCTGAGTATGAAAACATGTCTGCATCACCGGATGTATGGCAGTGCAACATTGCAGGTGGCATTTCCTGATTTCTTCTGAGTGGATGGCTAGCAACATAATGCAGCCACCTGCGCCGCCGGCTGGCGGGCAGTTTGTCGTTGGCTGCATGAGTGCGCATGGTGCACGGCTGTGATGTTGCTGGTCGATGTCTGCTGCAGGCGCGCTGCTGGCGTGCATCTGCAACGCCCTCAGCATCATCTTCCTAGGCCTGCTGCGTGACAACTCCCAATACCACGGCCACGGCGTCGAGGTGCGGTTCTTCACAAATGAAAAAATGATGACAGGCACAGCCTTGTGACAGTTGGCAGAAAGTGAAACACCGCTTGCTGCATGGGACACCCGCCACCATGGCTTTGGCTGCAAGATGTAGCAGTAGGAATGTAGGCTGCAGCATGAACGGCAGATGTGGGGCCAGACAACGTGCATGCCGTTGCCCGTCCATGCAATGCCGAAAAAGGCGAAGCTTGTGTGAGCTGGCGGGTGCCCCGCCTACCGTTCGCTGTGACTTCATGGGCCAATTGGTGACTGTGCACAACTGGTAATGGCACGCTCCGCTTAGATGTGTTGTGCATGTGCCCTGCAGCATGTGGGCCACGATGCTACTGGCTCCGCTGCCGTGTGAGGTCGCAGCCGATGACTATTGAGTCGGAACGCAGCATGGCAGCTCGCAGCAAAGCAGCGCCTGTCACAGCGTCCCTAAGCCACACCCCACAGCCCTCAGACAGCTATGTACCGCTCAACCATGTGGGTGGGGATAATACTGCCTTAGCATGCTCAACAAAGCTTGGAAACATGAGAGGTAGCCAGTCAAGCGGACCAGCGTGTGGAGTGGGATGCGGGGGCTTGGCAGGAGGATATCAGATGAAACCGAGCGGCAGCAGTCATATCATTGCTAGGCGTCCCACGGGCTGAGCCTGAGTTGGGGGTTCCATCCTAAGGTGTGACAGCTGGTAGCGTTGCGTTTGCAGATGCCATGGTGTTGTGTCAACGGCCCTCCCCTGAATGGACCTCAACTATTCGTTGTCATCGTACCATACCTCAGCACAGCACTTCAGCTGACCATCTCTCACTGCAGAATCAGCAGGGAGAGTCCCCTGCCATGAACCGCGTCACCACCTAGTATTTCCTGCATTTGTCTTTTACTCCAGTGCCGCGAATGCACAATCGAGCATTGTCAGTCCGGGCGCCGTACGCGCTCTGCAACATCACAGTACAATTGAAGACACGGAAAGCTGGGCCGGACTGGCGGTTGCAGAGCTGCATGGTGCAGTCAGGGGTCCATGCAGCTCTATCAAGGACACATGCAGTAACATCGGCACATGCCGTGTCTGAGCTGTGCAACAGCCAAAGTTCAGCACAAACAAATATGCAGCTGCTGCAAAACAACCATGTGAGCAGATGCTACCAGCTGGATGGCACAAATCTGGATCATGCGCTGAGAGGCGACGAAGCCAACTGCAATGACGCCCCAAGTGCCATTCCAGGCGTGCACCGCAATGGCGTCCAGGGGGTTGTCGAGGTGCAGCTTCAGGCTCACCTGCAATGCAAGCGCCAGGACGTGACTCCACCAACGACGCATGACAGCCTCTCTCGTCTCATGGCAGACAAACATGAAGGAAGGGCAAGAGTATTAAGAATGGTAAAGCTGCCGTCCGGCTGGACTGATTCCGTACCCAGAGCCCAAATTGTATGTACACGATACCGGCAACACCGCCAAATGATAAGTGCGGCCCATGGGTATACAACTGAGCAGCCCGCGGCGATGGCAATAAGATCCGCCAAAACACTGTTGCCAAGTGTCATCAGATCTACATGCCAAAGGCAGAATAGGTCTTCAACAAACTGAGCCCTGACAACACAAGAGCTGCATCCTGCACCGCAACCTGGATGGTTGCCAAGTGATAAGGAACGGCTGGGTCGTTGGGTACAGCTCACCGTAGTTGCGATGACCTGCAGTGACATTTAATACTCGTCATAACAGTCAGGCTGACCTCAGGAAGCACAGCGTTGAGACGCAGCAAGGCAGGATGCAATGCAAAACGCAAACACACTGATCCCCTGTTGGCCAATGCAAAGTTGCAGATGGGTGAAGGTTTGGCGGCGCTTGCCGTGCTGAGTCTTGGCGATAATTGCCTGATTAATCAAGCCGACAGGGCCGGAGCAGCATGTCGCCAGAGTGGTGTTGAAAGCAGCCTGTGCGATATGTATCAAGCGGCTATTAGTGAATTCCTCAGAGGCCAGCAAAGTCTGCTGTGCACCAGCAGCAGCGGCCGCTGCTGCCGCACATGCAGGCTCCTCTAAGCAGAGAGTGCTCTGCATGCATGCCGCTCGTTGCTGGGTGGGTGCATGCAGCGGCTGATTGTACGCTGGTGGCAGCTGCAAATTCTTCGATGTGGGCACTGGCATCTGCCACGTTGGCGAGTGCAGCTGCTGTGGCACCATGATGCCTGCATACCCGCTTCAAGCGAGTCACCAGGCTCCGGAGCAAACATGCAAGCCAGCGTTCCAAGAACGCAAAGGGCATTATGTCGCCTCGATGGCGGAATGGCCGCCTGCACCCCATGTATGAGCTGATCTAACAGAGTGTGCTGCGTGAAACTGTATCCAGACAGCAGTGGCCAGACCGCACAATAGCTGGTCGATGTTGTCTTGGACTGCACGGTATACAAGTACATACATGCCCATATACGTTTATCCACACTTATAGACGGTACGCAGAAAGTGTTGTCAGCTGGAATGGGCAACACGTCAACCAGCTTGACGCTTGGATGAGTTTGCAGGTATCAAGGCAGCCACACGCCCCAGCCTGCAACGGAGCTGCTGCAAAGCACTACACAGCGCTGCACAGCACTCATGCCGCAGGTTCAAAGTCCTATAACATCCAAGGAGCGTCCATTGCCAACAAACGTGTCTGCCTGATCTGTTGCATGGCTGGCCCTTATCACCAGAATAGTAAATTGCTGAACAGTGGACGCCTGCATGTTACCTGATTTGTATGATCGAGGTCCAGCAGCCTTGAATGACCCCCTTCCCTCTGAGTTGTGTCTCCAGCCATGGCAGAAAGTTGGGCATCATTCACTCGATAGCGTGCCCCTTCTTGCAGGGGTTCGAAATGCACAGGAATACTGGTCCTGTCCAGCAGGTGGGCAGCTTGTTTACCAAGCTCGAATGGCACCTGCAAAGCAAAATATATTTTGATGAGGACAAGCATTTAAGCGGCTTTGCAAGGTGCTGTGAAGTGCAACGTTGAGCATCATTCTGGACCGGCTTGCCGCTCACAACATCATCAGTGGTGCCGTGCGCGATCCACACAGGCCTATCCTTACTGGCTCGCGTTGCCAGCGCCTCGTCTGCTAGTGTCAGCCATGTTGCCAAGCCAGCAATGCCGGCCAGCTTGATTTTGCACCGCAGCATCAACAGCGCGATTGCACCGCCTTGGGAGAAGCCTGCCACCACCACCTTGCACACCACCGAGGGGCTTGCTTAATGAAGCAGCCACTGTACAATCATGCTGTGTGTGTCATATGGCGAGTAAAGACGCAAACTGCATTTCCGGCTTGCAACGCCCACTGGTGTGTGCTTTGTGTCTGCATTTGCTTACCGTTGATTGCCATCGCATTCTTCCTGCTGCACAAGATTTTCAACGTTGCGCACACTAGCCTCCAGAGAGGCTTGCTCATCAAGTCTTTGTATGTTCCAAGAAGCAATGTCGAACCATGCATGCATCAGTTTTGGATGCTGCGCCGTGATTGCTCTCTGCAACACCCATCAGGGTTTGACTGTTGCTGTGCCTGCAGCCCCGCATAGCAGGTTACTGGCTGCTTTCATGCCAGTGTTGGGCTCCGATGCCTACCTTTGGTGCAGTAGGGAACAGAACTTCACCTCTGGAAAGTTCACCCGTGCATACAGCTCAAACAACTGCTTTAACCTGAGCAGGCCAGCGCCCTGAGAGGTTCAGTGCGTATGATATGGCAGAGACCCATACTCTCTCCCCAACAACTGCATAACGCAAAGCTTTTGCGGTTGAGGTCCGGGTCGCAAGACGGACATGGCACCATCCGCGCCCATGCCGCGCAGCATGATCACCGTTCCTCTGTGCCGAGCCGATGGCTGGATGACCTCTGTTCTCAAAATGGAGCTGTCTTCTAGACTTTCCATGTCAGTTGTTCAAAGACATCGAGGTGTGTCGCCCAGCTACGTACAAGTGGTGTTTTGGTACTAGCGTGATAGGTTCCCTGCCCCAACGGCAACTTAACGCAGTGGTAAAAACCCGTGGTCAGGGATCAAGGTCAGTCAGGTACGCTCCGAGCAGCCTGGGGCTGCTCATTGTGCGTGAGCCCGGCCAGTCTGTGTTAGGCATTGGCAGCTTCGGTTGAACAGTACGCTACGCACCCAGGTGTACCAAATATATTGGTACACCCCCAGTACCGGCAAACTTGAACTCAAGTACCGCAGAGCAGCGTAGGGTATCCACCCCCGCTGGCCCGCGTAGCGAGCGGCAGCAGTTGAGCAGCAGCTCGGCAATGCACGGCTGAGCACTGCGCATGTCAAGCTATCGAGCAGTCAGTCCAACATCGATGAAAACACTCATGACATCTGTTGTCATAACTACAAGCGTCGTGGCGCAGGTGCACGAGCAATTAGCAGTCAGCTCGAAGCACGCCAGGGTCTCGCACTCAGGGCAGCTGGCTGCCTCGTAGCGAAGCAATATGACCGAGGCTGTGATTTGACTGAGGTTCTGCATTTTCGCTGGCCTGGTGACCCTGCTGCCAGCATAGTGCCCACGTTTCCAGATCGAACAGAACGTGCACCGGCTATGATCCAGCCGGCGTGCCGCCTTCAGCACTGGCGCTGCTGTCGCCACCAATGCCAAAAAGGGAGACGCCTTGCAGCTGACCATCGGGTGACTGCAGTGTGACTGACGTGGGGCTAGATTCATTCCGAGATGTGCGGCGCTTGCTGCTGACGACCACTTTTCTGTGCTGCAGGGAATTAGCTGGCGTGCAGATCACGAAGTTGGAACATGACGCAAAGTAAGGTGCATTGGACTTGAAAGCAGATGACAATGCTCAGGCAGCCCAGGGAAGGGTTGCGTCGCAGAGCCGCTGACTATTTGAGTACACTTCGCTTGCAACCTTTATGTGCAGCTCTTCTTGTCAGTTTGTCATGTTGCACACACAGCAAGATAAAGGTTGCGAACTAGAAGATGCCAAATCTCATCACACGAATGAACAGACTTGGCCACGCTGCCGCAACATTGCTGGCAGCGTTGATTGCGTTTTTTGCGTCAGATGCACGGCAGCCCTAACATTGGACAGTAGTGCGCATCACACCACGCCATGCCGTCCATGCAAGCACACACACCGATCCTGGCAGCTGCGCCATGCTGATCAGCCTGGAGCAGGGTCATGATGCGGCTGTGGAGCAGCTGCCTGCATCACTCAGAAGCGACGGCTGTGGTGCCGCACGGCCTGACCACGGAGAATTATGACTTTGGCCACACGGGGAAGATGGTGCACTTGAGCTGGCGCCTGTCGCGGCGCTGCAATGGTGTCCGCGTGTGAGTCCATGTTTCGGTGTCCTGGATGCCTGGGTTATTCCGCCAGAGCCTGTGGCTAGGCCAAAATGGCCCACCACCAGTATGTAATCAATGTCAAATGCCTGGGGCCGCCATCTCCAAGCTTGGCGTGTGCAGCGTAGTCTGTCGTTGACCTGCAGCGTACTGGCTCATGGCGCTGTTTGATTCGATGCTGCAGGTACGTCTGGGGAATGACCCGGTGTATAGCAGGGGAGCTGAGCTGTGATGCCTGTCATGGTGTACTGGGTACCGAAGGGCGGTGCCGGCATGTGCATACCATGATATGATCATCACCACGGCAGCGGCACAAGTCTGCAGGTCTGGCTGGGGTGGCGTGCACGGGCGGCCGTGCGACCCTGCACGTGTGTGGCAATGTGCTGTCAGGGTGGCAGCAGGCGGGCGGGGGGCTGGTGCTGTCAGCCAGCCGCACCCTGGCACACGCCACAGCTGTTGCGTCAACATCTACAAAGCAGCCGAAGGTGAGGTGCACACACGCACACGAGGACAGCATGGTGAAATCTTGATCCTCTTGCTAATGCAACACGTTTTGACGTTTTGACATTTCTAGAGTGATAGACCCGCAGCGGTGCGACTTCGCCGCGAGTGCGTGGCATTGCTGCCGCCGCCGCTAGGTCCCCGCACTTGTACGACCATGAGGTAGCCTTCCTCATCGGGACTATTGCCTTTCGCTGGTCTCATGGGCCCTGCATTCCCTTGTGGTTTCAGTGCGGCGTGGTGGATGATGAGGCGCACATGGTCTGGGGGTGTCCAGCTCTAGTAGATCAGAGGGTGCAGCATTCTGAGCTGTTTCAGGACAGCAACATCACCTCAGTGGCGGACTTTATGCAGCAGGATGCCGGGCAACTGGCAGCCTTTTTGCGGGTTTGTCATGATCATTGTGCAGAGTTGGAGGGGTGTACACCCAACCGGGATTGAGTGGACCCATTCTGTCAGCGGGGAGTGAACGGTTTCGGACACGACTCGTTGTGCATGTTGCTCTGGGTTATTCCGCCAGAGCCTGTGGCTAGGCCAAAATGGCCCACCACCAGTATGTAATCAATGTCAATGTCAATGTCCTCCATCGACATGTTTCAAACATGACGTTTTGATGACATACTCAGCCGCCCTCACGTTCACACGTGAGAAGCCGCATTGTGCCGCAGAGCCTCGTTCTTGAGCTTGGTTCTGGTCTGGACGCGCTTTTAAAAAACCAAACAAACAAACAAAAATTGCAACACGTTGTCCCATTGTTGTGCATATCGGACAGCTTGCGGCGTCAGCCGCCAGCCCTCTGTTGTTTGCCAGCGCCAGCCCTCAGTCCCTTTGGGTTTGGTTGCTTTCACCAGCATGCAGGGCGCCTCGCGGCGTATCCGGTCCCAGCGGGCCCAGAGCTCGGCGTACTTGTACGCAACCGGTCCCTGCATGTCTGCGCGGGGTTTTCCGGGTTTACCCGCGGGTGCCGTGGCACGTGGACAGACAGACGTTTTGACATTTCTAGAGTGATAGACCCGCAGCGGTGCGACTTCGATAGACCCGCGAGTGCGTGGCCTTGCTGCCGCCGCCGCTAGAGGTCCCCGCACTTGTACGACCATTAAGTAAAGTCTATGCAAGTGGTTGCTTCGGCAATCTGCCCTCCATGGTTTGTGTATATAAGTCGTTGAAAAACGCAATACACAAACAGCCTTCCGGTCAAAGGTCCTTTTCCATCGCTATTTGCACTTCCCTTACCGCTATCCATTCCATAAGTAGCCTTCATCATCGGGACTCTTGCCTTTCGCTGGTCTCATGGGCCCTGCATTCCCTTGTGGTTTCAGTGTCCTCCATCGACATATTTCGAACATGACGTTTTGATGTCATACTCAGCCGCCCTCACGTTCACACGTGAGAAGCCGCATTGTGCCGCAGAGCCTTGTTCTTGAGCTTGGTTCTGGTCTGGACGCCCTTTGTAAAAAACAAACAAACAAACAAACAAAAAAAAGCACGCCATCTCCTTCTTTGGACGGGCGTATGTCGGCAAGCAGAACCTGCAGTCGCAGCTGGTGCACCTCCTCAGCTTCGACTCCCTGACAGCCACCCAACTGGCGAAGCTCAGCACCCTCGTCTACGGCTACATCAGTCGCAATCGCTACAACACCGACCCCCTCTCCGCCAACTGCAACCCGAAGCGACAGGTGTGCGGCCTCTCCCGACAAGCTGGTGGCGCTGGCGCCCCCGCCCTTGAGCTCTTCGCCACCGCACTTGCAGCGAAGCGAGCATTCCGCCTGTTCCAGCCGCCGCCAGCGGTTTGGAAGTCCATTCACGGCTTCCACCTCATTATGCAGCAAGATGCCGGGCAACTGGCAGCCTTTTTGCGGGTTTGTCATGATCATTGTGCGGAGTTGGAGGGGTGTACATCCAACCGGGCTTGAGTGGAACCATCCTGTCAGCGGGGAGTGAACGGTTTCGGACACGACTCGTTGTGCATGTTGCTCTGGGTTATTCCGCCAGAGCCTGTGGCTAGGCCAAAATGGCCCACCACCAGTATGTAATCAATGTCAAATGTCAATGTCTCATGCGGGCTCCGGCATCCTCCATCTCCCACACTGACGCGCCGGCCCGGGCCCTTCACCGCTGGGGCCTCGGACCTGCCATCATGGCATCCACTCTCGACATCGCCACTGTGCCATCGCTCCCACCACGCCTGCGCGATGGTGTCGTGGCTGCTCACCGCATCGGGATTGGGCGCAACCTGGACCCTGAGCAGCAGCGTACGCACCGCCTCATCATGCGAGATCGCTTGTTCTTCAGCCAGCGGGCCATCGCTGACCCTATCGCCCACGACGCCGACCTCATCGGAGCTGCATCCCTTGGCCTCTGGTCCCTTGGCGACTTGCGGGCAGCCATCGAGGGCGAACCGCAGTTCGCTGCCGTCGCACGTGGGGACCCTGCCGTCATCCGTGCCTCCCTTGATGCCACCATGCGGCTAGTGCTCGAGGCGAACACCAACCAGGATAGCGGTAAGGGAAGTGCAAATAGCGATGGAAAAGGACCTTTGACCGGAAGGCTGTTTGTGTATTGCGTTTTTCAACGACTTATATACACAAACCATGGAGGGCAGATTGCCGAAGCAACCACTTGCATAGGGTGGGGTGGGTTGGTCCCACACGGAACTAGACCCGAAACTTCCGCCACCGCCAGGGATCGAACCCGGTCCCTGAACGGTGTCCAATGAATGGACCAGGCGGACATGACAGCCCTTCCCGTCGCCCCACTGCCGCCTCGACAGTCGGCTCGCAGCGTTCCGCTGCCAGTGCCACCAGCCGCACTCCGTACACCTCGCCAGCCGGGCACACGCCCTCCAGAACCCTTCAGCGGCAACGCCACCCACAACGACCAGCCCACCTGAGCCCGCTCCCGCCACAGAAAAGCCCCAGCCGCAGCACCTTTGGCGAGCACCCCACTGCCGCCGCCAGCTCGCCCGAACGATCCTCCACTGACCCTCGCACTTCGGCCCACTCCGCCGACTTCACAGCTCACTGGTCACCGACGGCGAGCAGCCCGCCCCCCTACCACCTGGCCCCCACCGCAACGCCGCCGCCTCCCCTCCGTTGTGCCTGATTGCGTCGTCCACGACCACGCCACATTGCCAGGCTGCCGTCGCCCCACCAACTCCTGGCTGCACATGCCTCTCATCCTCGACGCCGTCCGCATGCCACTCGCCGCCCGCCCTGACGCCCACGCCTTCCCCCGCCCGCCAGCCTTCGTTCAGCATGTGCAGGCACTCAGAGCAGTGCTCGCACGACAACCTGTCCCCATTACACTGGACATCATCCGACACACGTGCACTTCCCTTACCGCTATCCATTCCATTCCACGTACCACCTGGACGCCCACGCCCACATCGCCGCCCACCACCAGGAGCACCTCCTCGGCCTGGATGCACCACTTGGGCAGCGCATCGCCATGTACAGCCTGCAGCTGATCAGAGACGCACTGGCATCCCAGGCGGCTGCCAGGCCCGACCCTCCGCCACCAATCACCACAGCCGGTCACTCAACGACCTCCTCCAGCGCAGCCAGCACTGCCATCACCACCGCCGCTGCCACCCGCAGCCGACGTCGCAACCGCAGTCCGCCTCGTACACACGCCTCCCCACTAAGGCAAGTGCTTCCGCCATCCCCACCTCTGCCGCCACCCCCGCCTCTGCCGCCTACCCCACTTCAGCAGCCGGACGTCACGCCCTCCACCACAGCCTTGGCCCTTGCCCCACACCATGCGAAGGTCCTTTTCCATCGCTATTTGCACTTCCCTTACCGCTATCCATTCATTGGACACCGTTCAGGGACCGGGTTCGATCCCTGGCGGTGGCGGAAGTTTCGGGTCTAGTTCCGTGTGGGACCAACCCACCCCACCCTATGCAAGTGGTTGCTTCGGCAATCTGCCCTCCATGGTTTGTGTATATAAGTCGTTGAAAAACGCAATACACAAACAGCCTTCCGGTCAAAGGTCCTTTTCCATCGCTATTTGCACTTCCCTTACCGCTATCCATTCCATAAGTAGCCTTCATCATCGGGACTCTTGCCTTTCGCTGGTCTCATGGGCCCTGCATTCCCTTGTGGTTTCAGTGTCCTCCATCGACATATTTCGAACATGACGTTTTGATGTCATACTCAGCCGCCCTCACGTTCACACGTGAGAAGCCGCATTGTGCCGCAGAGCCTTGTTCTTGAGCTTGGTTCTGGTCTGGACGCCCTTTGTAAAAAACAAACAAACAAACAAACAAAAAAAAGCACGCCATCTCCTTCTTTGGACGGGCGTATGTCGGCAAGCAGAACCTGCAGTCGCAGCTGGTGCACCTCCTCAGCTTCGACTCCCTGACAGCCACCCAACTGGCGAAGCTCAGCACCCTCGTCTACGGCTACATCAGTCGCAATCGCTACAACACCGACCCCCTCTCCGCCAACTGCAACCCGAAGCGACAGGTGTGCGGCCTCTCCCGACAAGCTGGTGGCGCTGGCGCCCCCGCCCTTGAGCTCTTCGCCACCGCACTTGCAGCGAAGCGAGCATTCCGCCTGTTCCAGCCGCCGCCAGCGGTTTGGAAGTCCATTCACGGCTTCCACCTCATGCGGGCTCCGGCATCCTCCATCTCCCACACTGACGCGCCGGCCCGGGCCCTTCACCGCTGGGGCCTCGGACCTGCCATCATGGCATCCACTCTCGACATCGCCACTGTGCCATCGCTCCCACCACGCCTGCGCGATGGTGTCGTGGCTGCTCACCGCATCGGGATTGGGCGCAACCTGGACCCTGAGCAGCAGCGTACGCACCGCCTCATCATGCGAGATCGCTTGTTCTTCAGCCAGCGGGCCATCGCTGACCCTATCGCCCACGACGCCGACCTCATCGGAGCTGCATCCCTTGGCCTCTGGTCCCTTGGCGACTTGCGGGCAGCCATCGAGGGCGAACCGCAGTTCGCTGCCGTCGCACGTGGGGACCCTGCCGTCATCCGTGCCTCCCTTGATGCCACCATGCGGCTAGTGCTCGAGGCGAACACCAACCAGGATAGCGGTAAGGGAAGTGCAAATAGCGATGGAAAAGGACCTTTGACCGGAAGGCTGTTTGTGTATTGCGTTTTTCAACGACTTATATACACAAACCATGGAGGGCAGATTGCCGAAGCAACCACTTGCATAGGGTGGGGTGGGTTGGTCCCACACGGAACTAGACCCGAAACTTCCGCCACCGCCAGGGATCGAACCCGGTCCCTGAACGGTGTCCAATGAATGGACCAGGCGGACATGACAGCCCTTCCCGTCGCCCCACTGCCGCCTCGACAGTCGGCTCGCAGCGTTCCGCTGCCAGTGCCACCAGCCGCACTCCGTACACCTCGCCAGCCGGGCACACGCCCTCCAGAACCCTTCAGCGGCAACGCCACCCACAACGACCAGCCCACCTGAGCCCGCTCCCGCCACAGAAAAGCCCCAGCCGCAGCACCTTTGGCGAGCACCCCACTGCCGCCGCCAGCTCGCCCGAACGATCCTCCACTGACCCTCGCACTTCGGCCCACTCCGCCGACTTCACAGCTCACTGGTCACCGACGGCGAGCAGCCCGCCCCCCTACCACCTGGCCCCCACCGCAACGCCGCCGCCTCCCCTCCGTTGTGCCTGATTGCGTCGTCCACGACCACGCCACATTGCCAGGCTGCCGTCGCCCCACCAACTCCTGGCTGCACATGCCTCTCATCCTCGACGCCGTCCGCATGCCACTCGCCGCCCGCCCTGACGCCCACGCCTTCCCCCGCCCGCCAGCCTTCGTTCAGCATGTGCAGGCACTCAGAGCAGTGCTCGCACGACAACCTGTCCCCATTACACTGGACATCATCCGACACACGTGCACTTCCCTTACCGCTATCCATTCCATTCCACGTACCACCTGGACGCCCACGCCCACATCGCCGCCCACCACCAGGAGCACCTCCTCGGCCTGGATGCACCACTTGGGCAGCGCATCGCCATGTACAGCCTGCAGCTGATCAGAGACGCACTGGCATCCCAGGCGGCTGCCAGGCCCGACCCTCCGCCACCAATCACCACAGCCGGTCACTCAACGACCTCCTCCAGCGCAGCCAGCACTGCCATCACCACCGCCGCTGCCACCCGCAGCCGACGTCGCAACCGCAGTCCGCCTCGTACACACGCCTCCCCACTAAGGCAAGTGCTTCCGCCATCCCCACCTCTGCCGCCACCCCCGCCTCTGCCGCCTACCCCACTTCAGCAGCCGGACGTCACGCCCTCCACCACAGCCTTGGCCCTTGCCCCACACCATGCGAAGGTCCTTTTCCATCGCTATTTGCACTTCCCTTACCGCTATCCATTCATTGGACACCGTTCAGGGACCGGGTTCGATCCCTGGCGGTGGCGGAAGTTTCGGGTCTAGTTCCGTGTGGGACCAACCCACCCCACCCTATGCAAGTGGTTGCTTCGGCAATCTGCCCTCCATGGTTTGTGTATATAAGTCGTTGAAAAACGCAATACACAAACAGCCTTCCGGTCAAAGGTCCTTTTCCATCGCTATTTGCACTTCCCTTACCGCTATCCATTTGCACTTCCCTTACCGCTATCCATGCGCCACGGCCACCACAACCCCCAGCGTGGGAAGTGTGCCTGCGTGCGGCTGGTGTCTGGCTCCCGCCAAATCACCCGCCGCCCCCGCACCCGTCTGATGCCCCAGGCACAGGGCCTCCTCCGTCTGTCGACGTCTCGGAACAGTGGGAGGTTGACTCTGCCCACCGCTTCGTGCGCCGCCAGGGCGATGGTCGACTCTACCGCGTGCGCCTCGACCACAGCCTCGCTGCCCATGACGACGCTGCCTCACCCCCTGACGCCCAGCCCCCCTGGCAACCCTGCCATATCGTCATGTGGTCACCTCCCACACGCTGCACCATCGCTGACACAGCGCCATCGGCTGACGGCAACGACAGTGACGTGCCCGCTCACAAGAAGATGGATCGCCCCTACTTCATTCATTGGACACCGTTCAGGGACCGGGTTCGATCCCTGGCGGTGGCGGAAGTTTCGGGTCTAGTTCCGTGTGGGACCAACCCACCCCACCCTATGCAAGTGGTTGCTTCGGCAATCTGCCCTCCATGGTTTGTGTATATAAGTCGTTGAAAAACGCAATACACAAACAGCCTTCCGGTCAAAGGTCCTTTTCCATCGCTATTTGCACTTCCCTTACCGCTATCCATTCCATTCCACTTCCTTGCCGACCTCGCCGATCTCACCATCGCCCCCGACATCTACGGCTACGGCGAAGAAGACCGCAACCTCATGGAGTACTGGCAGCCTTTTTGCGGGTTTGTCATGATCATTGTGCAGAGTTGGAGGGGTGTACATCCAACCGGGCTTGAGTGGAACCATCCTGTCAGCGGGGAGTGAACGGTTTCGGACACGACTCGTTGTGCATGTTGCTCTGGGTTATTCCGCCAGAGCCTGTGGCTAGGCCAAAATAGCCCACCACCAGTATGTAATCAATGTCAAATGTCAGTACGAGGTCTCCCTTGGAACGGCGCACCTTCTGGAGGCGGAGCTTCTCCAGCAAGGCCGCATCACCTTTCCCACCACGCAGCCCACAGCCATCAGTCGCTGGTTCGCCCCAGGCTACGCCCGCGTTGAAGGCCGCCGACCATGCCGTCATCACCGAGGCCCAACGGCACCGCACGGCTCAGCGGGACCACATCGACCACCCAGACTGGGTTACACGCACCTCCCCGCAGGCACCACTGGCAGTAACAGCAGCTGCTGCACCCCACTCCACTTCTCCGACGCCCACCCAGCCGACTCAGCCGGACTCCACCCCCTGCCGACCAGCCCACGACTAGTTCCCCACGCCTTGACTCGCCCTCGCCAACAGCAGCCCCGCACCGTCTCGCATGCTTCATCGCCATCACAGGGCCCCAAACAAGCGTGCACGCTATGGCGACACCGTTCAGGGACCGGGTTCGACACACATTGGACACACACATCGACACACATCGACACATCGACACACACATTGGACACCGTTCAGGGACCGGGTTCGATCCCTGGCGGTGGCGGAAGTTTCGGGTCTAGTTCCGTGTGGGACCAACCCACCCCACCCTATGCAAGTGGTTGCTTCGGCAATCTGCCCTCCATGGTTTGTGTATATAAGTCGTTGAAAAACGCAATACACAAACAGCCTTCCGGTCAAAGGTCCTTTTCCATCGCTATTTGCACTTCCCTTACCGCTATCCATTCCGACACGAGCCCGCCACCCACAGCAGCGGCCCCAAGCACACGCTCGCCGGTCCCACCAACAACGCCATCCTCCTCAGGACAACACCACCCCTGCCGTCGCCTCCAAGTACCGCCGCTGCTGGGAACAGCTCTGCGGCACCGACATCCGCAAGGCCGATGTCGCCGTCGCCTGGCGAGCCCTCCACTGTCAACTCCGCACACCATCCTTCCTCACCTACTGCCGCTATAAGCACGCCGCTGTCGACATGTCAGGTGACACCCCCATGCAGAGGGCCTGCTGCCGCTGGCCGGCTTGCCGTACCCCGCTCGTCAACAACCCCGCCACCCTGCAGCCCACCACCGTCGCCAATACCACCCACGTCCTCCTCCACTGCCCGCTCTCACACGCCCTGCCCTCCAGTGGCTCTGCGACTTGTGGGCTGCCATCGACGGCGGCCACACACCCCCAACCACTCCTGACGTCATCATCGCCGGCGACCCCACTGCCTGGCACCCTAGCCGCCTGGACCTTGAGCTGTGGACCCGGCTTCGGATCACTTACCTACAGAAGGCCTGGGACGCCCACTGTGCCGTCTTTTGTTTGTTTGTTTGTTTGTTTGTTTTTTACACTGTGCTGTGCCCACTGTGCTGTCCACCATGGTGGCCCCACACCCTCAGCTACATCTATCGCCGCCGCCACCCTCCACTGCCGCCGTCCAGTCGATGCGCACCGGGTTCACTTGACATTGATTACATACTGGTGGTGGGCCATTTTGGCCTAGCCACAGGCTCTGACGGAAATAACCCAGAGCAACATGCACAACGAGTCGTGTCCGAAACCGTTCACTCCCCGCTGACAGGATGGTTCCACTCAATCCCGGTTGGATGTACACCCCTCCAACTCTGCACAATGATCATGACAAACCCGCAAAAAGGCTGCCAGTTGCCCGGCATCTTGCTGCATAAAGTCCGCCACTGAGGTGATGTCGCTGTCCTGAAACAGCTCAGAATGCTGCACCCTCTGATCTACTAGAGCTGGACACCCCCAGACCATGTGCGCCTCATCATCCACCACGCCGCAGCTACACCGCTGACACAGCCGCTCTGCCCGCAGCAGACGCTGCCACCTCCCTGTTTCCACCCCGAGCATGTGACTGCCCATCCGGAACTGTGCTAACCGCCGACGACCGGTCTTGGAGGCGACTGCCTGCAAGTAGCCGGCCAGTGTAAGTTGTCACCCTTCACAGGGCCCCTGACTCCCAGCCACTCACGCACTTTGCGCAAGTCGCTGCCATTCACAGCATCGAATGTGCGGCGCTGCAGGTGTGCACTGACAACCGAAGTGCCAATGCGCTGCGGCACGCCGTCAACGATGGGTGACATGAAGTGCAGGACCGAGCACACCTGGGCAGCCCAGCATGCTGAGCTGGTCTTGCTGCGCCCCGGCCGGTGGCCAGAGCACAGTTTTCCAGGAATGCCTGCTTGGTGATGCGTGTGTCCGGCATCGCGACCAGCCGATTCCAGAACCGGCAGATGGCCAGCGTTGCCGTGTGTGCCACCGGGAATCGCCCAAGCTCCCCCAACACCGCCACGTTGGGAGTGCCCGTGTGCACACCAAGAAAAGACCGAAGAAACTTCCGATGGACAAGCTCACAAGTGTCCATGCCACTACCGCACAACGCCCCAGGACCCCATGTTTCGACACCATAAAGCATAACAGGCTGTGTCAGCGGTGTAGCTGCGGCGTGGTGGATGATGAGGCGCACATGGTCTGGGGGTGTCCAGCTCTAGTAGATCAGAGGGTGCAGCATTCTGAGCTGTTTCAGGACAGCGACATCACCTCAATGGCGGACTTTATGCAGCAGGATGCCGGGCAACTGGCAGCCTTTTTGCGGGTTTGTCATGATCATTGTGCAGAGTTGGAGGGGTGTACATCCAACCGGGATTGAGTGGACCCATTCTGTCAGCGGGGAGTGAACGGTTTCGGACACGACTCGTTGTGCATGTTGCTCTGGGTTATTCCGCCAGAGCCTGTGGCTAGGCCAAAATGGCCCACCACCAGTATGTAATCAATGTCAATGTCAACAGGACGTACTAGTGCATCGAACAAGTGCAGCTGCAGTGCTGGGTCATGCAAGCTTAGGTCATGGTAACGATGCTGCAATGCAAGTGCGGCGCGCTGGGCGGAGGCCGCTCTGCCGATGCTAGCGGCAGCAAAAGAACTGCGACTGGAGATGTCAACCCCCATTGACGATTGACGACAAACGCTGGCGCCTCACCGTCAACGTGAACAAGACTAAGGTCGTGGTGTACGCAGCCCAGGCTGCGGCACCACCGGTTCTCACCTACATGCATGCTCCCATCGAAGTGCTGGACTCGTTTACCTATTTGGGGGTTGACATCTCTAGTCGTAGTTCTTTTGCTGCCGCTAGCATCGGCAGAGCGGCCTCCGCCCAGCGCGCCGCACTTGCATTGCAGCATCGTTGCCATGACCTGAGCTTGCATGACCCAGCACTGCAGCTGCACTTGTTCGATGCACTAGTACGTCCGGTTATGCTTTATGGTGTCGAAACATGGGGTCCTGGGGCGTTGTGCGGTAGTGGCATGGACACTTGTGAGCTTGTCCATCGGAAGTTTCTTCGGTCTGTTCTTGGTGTGCGCACAGGCACTCCCAACGTGGCGGTGTTGGGGGAGCTTGGGCGATTCCCGGTGGCACACACGGCAACGCTGGCCATCTGCCGGTTCTGGAATCGGCTGGTCGCGATGCCGGACACACGCCTCACCAAGCAGGCATTCCTGGAGAACTGTGCTCTGGCCACCCGGCCGGGGCGCAGCAAGACCAGCTCAGCATGCTGGGCTGCCCAGGTGTGCTCGTTCCTGCACTTTATGTCACCCATCGTTGACGGCGTGCCGCAGCGCATTGACACTTCGGTTGTCAGTGCACACCTGCAGCGCCGCACATTCGATGCTGTGAATGGCAGCGACTTGCGCAAAGTGCGTGAGTGGCTGGGAGTCAGGGGCCCTGTCAACGGTGACAACTACCAGCTGGCCGGCTACTTGCAGGCAGTCGCCTCCAAGACCGGTCGTCGGCGGTTAGCACAGTTCCGGATGGGCAGTCACATGCTGGGGGTGGAGACAGGGAGGTGGCAGCGTCTGCCGCGGGCAGAGCGGCTGTGTCAGCGGTGTAGCTGCGGCGTGGTGGATGATGAGGCGCACATGGTCTGGGGGTGTCCAGCTCTAGTAGATCAGAGGGTGCAGCATTCTGAGCTGTTTCAGGACAGCGACATCACCTCAATGGCGGACTTTATGCAGCAGGATGCCGGGCAACTGGCAGCCTTGTTGCGGGTTTGTCATGATCATTGTGCAGAGTTGGAGGGGTGTACATCCAACCGGGATTGAGTGGACCCATTCTGTCAGCGGGGAGTGAACGGTTTCGGACACGACTCGTTGTGCATGTTGCTCTGGGTTATTCCGCCAGAGCCTGTGGCTAGGCCAAAATGGCCCACCACCAGTATGTAATCAATGTCAATGTCAATGCTGTGGGCATGCAGTTCGATCAGCTCATTGAGACCACGCAGGCTGAGGTGGCTGCAACAGCGCCGGCCGCCAAGGGGCGGCGGCGGGACCGCAACGCTGTGCCTCGCTGGTGGGATGCTGACCTGGCCCGCGGACGCCGCGCAGCGCGGCAAGCCGCGCGGCGCGACCCGCAGTCACCGGCTGCTCGCGCGCTCCGCCAGCAGTACCAGCACCTGCTACGCCGCACCCAGCGCCAGTGGACCCGCAGTCAGGCTATTGCCCTCACTGAACTGGCTCGATCAACCAACTCCAAAAAGCTCTGGCAAAAGTTCAAACCTGCTAAGAAGCGGGCGTGTCCCATAGCAGATGATGTGATGCTTGACTCCTTCCGGAAACTGCTGGATGCCCCCACAGTTTCATCAAGCACTGCAGGTACCTCGGGTAGTGGTGCTGCGCCACCTTTTGCCGACGGGAGCGAGCTCAACTCGCCCTTCACAGCCGGCGCCGTGCAACAGGCTATAGGAGCCCTGCGCGGAGGCAAAGCAACGGTGGGCCTGCTCAAACTGGATGCTTTATCTGTTGCAGCGGCGCAGCTTGCACCTTGTCTTGCATCTGTTTTCAACGCTTGTCAAAGGGTGGCAGCGTTGCCAAGGGGCTGGGCTCTGTGCGGCATCACGCCGATTCACAAGGGGGGCGACACATCCGATCCGGGTAATTACCGTGGCATTGCTGTTGGCTCTTTATTGGCAAAGCTGTATGCTTGCATGCTTAACGAAAAGCTTATGAGGTGGACCGAGCAGCACCAGCTGCGCGCACGCGGACAGGCGGGCTTCCGCAAGGACCACCGCACCACCGATCAGACCTTCGTCGTTCGCACCCTCATCGAGAAGGCCAAGGCAGATAAGCAGCCTCTGTACTCTTGCTTTGTCGATTTCAAGAAAGCATACGACACTGTACCTCGTGATTTGCTTTGGGAGAAGCTGCAGCGGATTGGGGTGCATGGGGAGTTTCTGAGGGGCGTGCAGGCACTGTATGCTGATGTGCCCATGGCATTGCAATTTGAGGGGGGAATGTCCGACACATTTCAGAGCACTCTGGGGGTTAAGCAGGGATGTCCACTATCTCCAACCCTTTTTGGGATTTACATTGACGATTTCCAAGCGGAGCTGGAGGCCGCCGGCGCGAACCTGGACCTGCCCACCCTGTGTGGTGTGCAGGCACCTGCCCTCTTCTATGCAGATGATCTGGACCTGGTGTCCACATCCGTACGCGGCCTGCAGGCGCAGCTCGACCTGCTGGAGTCGTACTGCAAACGCTGGCGCCTCACCGTCAACGTGAAGAAGACTAAGGTCGTGGTGTACGCAGCCCAGGCTGCGGCACCACCGGTTCTCACCTACATGCATGCTCCCATCGAAGTGCTGGACTCGTTTACCTATTTGGGGGTTGACATCTCTAGTCGTAGTTCTTTTGCTGCCGCTAGCATCGGCAGAGCGGCCTCCGCCCAGCGCGCCGCACTTGCATTGCAGCATCGTTGCCATGACCTGAGCTTGCATGACCCAGCACTGCAGCTGCACTTGTTCGATGCACTAGTACGTCCGGTTATGCTTTATGGTGTCGAAACATGGGGTCCTGGGGCGTTGTGCGGTAGTGGCATGGACACTTGTGAGCTTGTCCATCGGAAGTTTCTTCGGTCTGTTCTTGGTGTGCGCACAGGCACTCCCAACGTGGCGGTGTTGGGGGAGCTTGGGCGATTCCCGGTGGCACACACGGCAACGCTGGCCATCTGCCGGTTCTGGAATCGGCTGGTCGCGATGCCGGACACACGCCTCACCAAGCAGGCATTCCTGGAGAACTGTGCTCTGGCCACCGGCCGGGGCGCAGCAAGACCAGCTCAGCATGCTGGGCTGCCCAGGTGTGCTCGTTCCTGCACTTTATGTCACCCATCGTTGACGGCGTGCCGCAGCGCATTGACACTTCGGTTGTCAGTGCACACCTGCAGCGCCGCACATTCGATGCTGTGAATGGCAGCGACTTGCGCAAAGTGCGTGAGTGGCTGGGAGTCAGGGGCCCTGTCAACGGTGACAACTACCAGCTGGCCGGCTACTTGCAGGCAGTCGCCTCCAAGACCGGTCGTCGGCGGTTAGCACAGTGCCGGATGGGCAGTCACATGCTGGGGGTGGAGACAGGGAGGTGGCAGCGTCTGCCGCGGGCAGAGCGGCTGTGTCAGCGGTGTAGCTGCGGCGTGGTGGATGATGAGGCGCACATGGTCTGGGGGTGTCCAGCTCTAGTAGATCAGAGGGTGCAGCATTCTGAGCTGTTTCAGGACAGCGACATCACCTCAGTGGCGGACTTTATGCAGCAGGATGCCGGGCAACTGGCAGCCTTTTTGCGGGTTTGTCATGATCATTGTGCAGAGTTGGAGGGGTGTACATCCAACCGGGATTGAGTGGACCCATTCTGTCAGCGGGGAGTGAACGGTTTTCGGACACGACTCGTTGTGCATGTTGCTCTGGGTTATTCCGCCAGAGCCTGTGGCTAGGCCAAAATGGCCCACCACCAGTATGTAATCAATGTCAAATGTCAACACGCCTCCCCACTAAGCCAAGTGCTTCCGCCATCCCCACCTCTGCCGCCACCCCCGCCTCTGCCGCCTACCCCACTTCAGCAGCCGGACGTCACGCCCTCCACCACAGCCTTGGCCCTTGCCCCACACCATGCGCCACAACCACCACAACCCGCTATCCATTCCATCCACCCCCCAGCGTGGGAAGTGTGCCTGCGTGCGGCTGGTGTCTGGCTCCCGCCATCACCCGCCGCCCCCGCACCCGTCTGATGCCCCAGGCACAGGGCCTCCTCCGTCTGTCCGGGTGTCAGTCCAGGTGTGCTCGTTCCTGCACTTCATGTCACCCATCGTTGACGGCGTGCCGCAGCGCATTGACACTTCGGTTGTCAGTGCACACCTGCAGCGCCGCACATTCGATGCTGTGAATGGCAGCGACTTGCGCAAAGTGCGTGAGTGGCTGGGAGTCAGGGGCCCTGTGAACGGTGACAACTACCAGCTGGCCGGCTACTTGCAGGCAGTCGCCTCCAAGACCGGTCGTCGGCGGTTAGCACAGTTTCGGATGGGCAGTCACATGCCGCTATCCATTCATTGGACACCGTTCAGGGACCGGGTTCGATCCCTGGCGGTGGCGGAAGTTTCGGGTCTAGTTCCGTGTGGGACCAACCCACCCCACCCTATGCAAGTGGTTGCTTCGGCAATCTGCCCTCCATGGTTTGTGTATATAAGTCGTTGAAAAACGCAATACACAAACAGCCTTCCGGTCAAAGGTCCTTTTCCATCGCTATTTGCACTTCCCTTACCGCTGGGGGTGGAAACAGGGAGGTGGCAGCGTCTGCCGCGGGCAGAACGGCTGTGTCAGCGGTGTAGCTGCGGCGTGGTGGATGATGAGGCGCACATGGTCTGGGGTTGTCCAGCTCTGGTAGATCAGAGGGTGCAGCATTCTGAGCTGTTTCAGGACAGCGATATCACCTCAGTGGCGGACTTTATGCAGCAAGATGCCGGGCAGCTGGCAGCCTTTTTGCGGGTTTGTCATGATCATTGTGCAGAGTTGGAGGGGTGTACATCCAACCGGGCTTGAGTGGAACCATCCTGTCAGCGGGGAGTGAACGGTTTCGGACACGACTCGTTGTGCATGTTGCTCTGGGTTATTCCGCCAGGAAGGCTGTTTGTGTATTGCGTTTTTCAACGACTTATATACACAAACCATGGAGGGCAGATTGCCGAAGCAACCACTTGCATAGGGTGGGGTGGGTTGGTCCCACACGGAACTAGACCCGAAACTTCCGCCACCGCCAGGGATCGAACCCGGTCCCTGAACGGTGTCCAATGAATGGATAGCGGTAAGGGAAGTGCAAATAGCGATGGAAAAGGACCTTTGACCGGAAGGCTGTTTGGGCTAGGCCAAAATGGCCCACCACCAGTATGTAATCAATGTCAATGTCAATGTCTGTCGACGTCTCGGAACAGTGGGAGGTTGACTCTGCCCACCGCTTCGTGCGCCGCCAGGGCGATGGTCGACTCTACCGCGTGCGCCTCGACCACAGCCTCGCTGCCCATGACGACGCTGCCTCACCCCCTGACGCCCAGCCCCCCTGGCAACCCTGCCATATCGTCATGTGGTCACCTCCCACACGCTGCACCATCGCTGACACAGCGCCATCGGCTGACGGCAACGACAGTGACGTGCCCGCTCACAAGAAGATGGATCGCCCCTACTTCCTTGCCGACCTCGCCGATCTCACCATCGCCCCCGACATCTACGGCTACGGCGAAGAAGACCGCAACCTCATGGAGTACGAGGTCTCCCTTGGAACGGCGCACCTTCTGGAGGCGGAGCTTCTCCAGCAAGGCCGCATCACCTTTCCCACCACGCAGCCCACAGCCATCCCTCGCTGGTTCGCCCCAGGCTACGCCCGCGTTGAAGGCCGCCGAGCATGCCATCATCACCGAGGCCCAACGGCACCGCACGGCTCAGCGGGACCACATCGACCACCCAGACTGGGTTACACGCACCTCCCCGCAGGCACCACTGGCAGTAACAGCAGCTGCTGCACCCCACTCCACTTCTCCGACGCCCACCCAGCCGACTCAGCCGGACTCCCCACCCCCTGCCGACCAGCCCATGACTACTTCCCCACGCCTTGACTCGCCCTCGCCAACAGCAGCCCCACACCGTCTCGCATGCTTCATCGCCATCACAGGGCCCCAAACAAGCGTGCACGCTATGGCGACACATGGTCTGGGGGTGTCCAGCTCTAGTAGATCAGAGGGTGCAGCATTCTGAGCTGTTTCAGGACAGCGACATCACCTCAGTGGCGGACTTTATGCAGCAGGATGCCGGGCAACTGGCAGCCTTTTTGCGGGTTTGTCATGATCATTGTGCAGAGTTGGAGGGGTGTACATCCAACCGGGATTGAGTGGACCCATTCTGTCAGCGGGGAGTGAACGGTTTCGGACACGACTCGTTGTGCATGTTGCTCTGGGTTATTCCGCCAGAGCCTGTGGCTAGGCCAAAATGGCCCACCACCAGTATGTAATCAAATGACACAAGCCCGCCACCCACAGCAGCGGCCCCAAGCACACGCTCGCCGGTCCCACCAACAACGCCATCCTCCTCAGGACAACACCACCCCCGCCGTCGCCTCCAAGTACCGCCGCTGCTGGGAACAGCTCTGACATTGACATTGATTACATACTGGTGGTGGGCCATTTTGGCCTAGCCACAGGCTCTGGCGGAATAACCCAGAGCAACATGCACAACGAGTCGTGTCCGAAACCGTTCACTCCCTCTGCGGCACCAACATCCGCAAAACAGCCTTCCGGTCAAAGGTCCTTTTCCATCGCTATTTGCACTTCCCTTACCGCTATCCATTCCAAGGCCGATGTCGCCGTCGCCTGGCGAGCCCTCCACTGTCAACTCCGCACACCATCCTTCCTCACCTACTGCCGCTATAAGCACGCCGCTGTCGACATGTCAGGTGACACCCCCATGCAGAGGGCCTGCTGCCGCTGGCCGGCTTGCCGTACCCCGCTCGTCAACAACCCCGCCACCCTGCAGCCCACCACCGTCGCCAATACCACCCACGTCCTCCTCCACTGCCCGCTCTCACACGCCCTGCCCTCCAGTGGCTCTGCGACTTGTGGGCTGCCATCGACGGCGGCCACACACCCCCAACCACTCCTGACGTCATCATCGCCGGCGACCCCACTGCCTGGCACCCTGGCCGCCTGGACCTTGAGCTGTGGACCCGGCTTCGGATCACTTACCTACAGAAGGCCTGGGACGCCCACTGTGCTGTCCACCATGGTGGCCCCACACCCTCATCTACGTCTATCGCCGCCGCCACCCTCCACTCCACCGTCCAGTCGATGCGCACTGACTTCACTGCCGCCTACACGTCCCCCACGGAGCTAGCACAGCAGTGCGACGCGCACATGACTGGAGCCCAGCGAGGCCAATAGATTGACGACGACAACAACCCCATGACCTGGACCTGCCCACCCTGTGTGGTGTGCAGGCACCTGCCCTCTTCTATGCCATTTGACATTGATTACATACTGGTGGTGGGCCATTTTGGCCTAGCCACAGGCTCTGGCGGAATAACCCAGAGCAACATGCACAACGAGTCGTGTCCGAATCCGTTAACTCCCCGCTGACAGAATGGGTCCACTCAATCCCGGTTGGATGTACACCCCTCCAACTCTGCACAATGATCATGACAAACCCGCAAAAAGGCTGCCAGATATGCAGATGATCTGGACCTGGTGTCACATCCGTACGCGGCCTGCAGGCGCAGCTTGACCTGCTGGAGTCGTACTGCAAACGCTGGCGCCTCACCGTTAACGTGAAGAAGACTAAGGTCGTGGTGTACGCAGCCCAGGCTGCGGCACAACCGGTTCTCACCTACATGCATGCTCCCATCGAAGTGCTGGACTCGTTTACATATTTGGGGGTTGACATCTCCAGTCGTAGTTCTTTTGCTGCCGCTAGCATCGGCAGAGCGGCCTCCGCCCAGCGCGCCGCACTTGCATTGCAGCATCGTTGCCATGACCTGAGCTTGCATGACCCAGCACTGCAGCTGCACTTGTTCGATGCACTAGTACGTCCTGTTATGCTTTATGGTGTCGAAACATGGGGTCCTGGGGCGTTGTGCGGTAGTGGCATGGACACTTGTGAGCTTGTCCATCGGAAGTTTCTTCGGTCTGTTCTTGGTGTGCGCACAGGCACTCCCAACGTGGCGGTGTTGGGGGAGCTTGGGCGATTCCCGGTGGCACACACGGCAACGCTGGCCATCTGCCGGTTCTGGAATCGGCTGGTCGCGATGCCGGACACACGCCTCACCAAGCAGGCATTCCTGGAGAACTGTGCTCTGGCCACCCGGCCGGGGCGCAGCAAGACCAGTTCAGCATGCTGGAATGGAATGGATAGCGGTAAGGGAAGTGCAAATAGCGATGGAAAAGGACCTTTGACCGGAAGGCTGTTTGTGTATTGCGTTTTTCAACGACTTATATACACAAACCATGGAGGGCAGATTGCCGAAGCAACCACTTCCCTGGCGGTGGCGGAAGTTTCGGGTCTAGTTCCGTGTGGGACCAACCCACCCCACCCTATGCAAGTGGTTGCTTCGGCAATCTGCCCTCCATGGTTTGTGTATATAAGTCGTTGAAAAACGCAATACACAAACAGCCTTCCGGTCAAAGGTCCTTTTCCATCGCTATTTGCACTTCCCTTACCGCTATCCATCCATCCACTTGCATAGGGTGGGGTGGGTTGGTCCCACACGGAACTAGACCCGAAACTTCCGCCACCGCCAGGGATCGAACCCGGTCCCTGAACGGTGTCCAATGAATGGATAGCGGTAAGGGAAGTGCAAATAGCGATGGAAAAGGACCTTTGACCGGAAGGCTGTTTGGGCTGGGCTGCCCAGGTGTGCTCGGTCCTGCACTTCATGTCACCCATCGTTGACGGCGTGCCGCAGCGCATTGACACTTCGGTTGTCAGTGCACACCTGCAGCGCCGCACATTCGATGCTGTGAATGGCAGCGACTTGCGCAAAGTGCGTGAGTGGCTGGGAATCAGGGGCCCTATGAACGGTGACAACTTACAGCTGGCCGGCTACTTGCAGGCAGTCGCCTCCAAGACCGGTCGTCGGCGGTTAGCACAGTTTCGGATGGGCAGTCACATGCTGGGGGTGGAAACAGGGAGGTGGCAGCGTCTGCCGCGGGCAGAGCGGCTGTGTCAGCGGTGTAGCTGCGGCGTGGTGGATGATGAGACGCACATGGTCTGGGGGTGTCCAGCTCTTGTAGATCAGAGGGTGCAGCATTCTGAGCTGTTTCAGGACAGCGACATCACCACCTCAGTGGCGGACTTTATGCAGCAAGATGCCGGGCAACTGGCAGCCTTGTTGCGGGTTTGTCACGATCATTGTGCAGAGTTGGAGGGGTGTACATCCAACCGGGATTGAGTGGAACCATCCTGTCAGCGGGGAGTGAACGGTTTCGGACACGACTCGTTGTGCATGTTGCTCTGGGTTATTTCCGCCAGAGCCTGTGGCTAGGCCAAAATGGCCCACCACCAGTATGTAATCAATGTCAATGTCAATGTCTGTAGCGGCCAGGCGCACGTCCAGCGTTCAGCGGCGTACAACATCCATCTACGCAGCTCCAGCAGCGCCTTGGCTCTTGTCATATCCGGTTTGCAGCGGTTTGGGGGAGCCTGCTGTAGACTGGCGTCTGGCATCAGCTGCGCCGCCTTGCCATCGACAGCCGACACTCACAGACCCCTCTTCTCAGACTGCAGATGCACATACCCGCGGCTGTGTCACAGTGTCATATCGGCGTGTGCTGCCTGCTCAGCCGCGCAGCTTCATCATCGCTAGCTGCCGCCGCCGCCGCTTGCCGCGGCTGCCATTGCCGCAGTCTGCCGCTGGCTCCGGCCGCATCAGCAGCGGTCATAGCAATCCAGCAGTACTGATGGCATCACGTAGAGTCACATGGAATCACTTAGATCTAGACATTGCACTTGTGGCCTGGGTGATTGGACCGCGTTGTTGGCGTTGCTGATCTCGCGCTTCTTAGCCTTTGCAGCACGTTTGCATCCATGCAGCTTAGACTTCCTCACCGGGACTATTGCCTTGCGCTGGTCTCATGGGCCCTGTATTCCCCTGCGGTTTCAGTGTCCTCCATCTGCACAGTTCGACACTTAATGTGTGATATGACATTCTTTCGCCGCCCTCACGTTCACACGTGAGGGTTCTCACATTGACATGTAATCAATGTCAATGTGAGACGCCGCATTGTGCCGCTGAGCCCAGTTCTTGAGCTTTGTTCTGGTCAGGACGCCCTTTGTAAAAAACAAACAAACAAACAAACACGCCACATTGCCAGCCTGCCGTCGCCCCACCAACTCCTGGCTGTACATGCCTCTCATCCTCGACGCCGTCCGCATGCCACTCGCCGCCCGCCCTGACGCCCACGCCTTCCCCCGCCCGCCAGCCTTTGTTCAGCATGTGCAGGCACTCAGAGCAGTGCTCGCACGACAACCTGTCCCCATTACACTCGACATCATCCGACACACGTACCACCTGGACGCCCACGCCCACATCGCCGCCCACCACCAGGAGCACCTCCTCGGCCTGGATGCACCACTTGGGCAGCGCATCGCCGTGTACAGCCTGCAGCTGATCAGAGACGCACTGGCATCCCAGGCGGCTGCCAGGCCCGACCCTCCGCCACCAATCACCACAGCCGGTCACTCAACGACCTCCTCCAGCGCAGCCAGCACTGCCATCACCACCGCCGCTGCCACCCGCAGCTGACGTCGCAACCGCAGTCCGCCTCGTACACACGTGTGTTTGTTGTTGGAGACCTGAACGCACGCACCAGCACCTGCCCGGACTTTCCGGGATCTGTCGATCACCCTGTCACAGAGGAGTTCCTGCCCTCCACCGCCCCTCCTGTGCAGTCACAGCGGCACAGCCACGACAGCAGGGAGCGGCCCAACAGGTGGGGCAGGGCTCTGCTTGACATATGTGTTGAGACATCCGTCAGGATTGCTAACGGTCGTGTTCCAGGAGATGAGGAGGGACAGGTCACTTTTGTTAGCCAAAGTCAGGTGGGCAGCAGCCTGATTGACTATGTGCTTGCAAGTGCTGATGCATTCCCTTTGATTCATTCCCTAACAGTACTCCCCGCTCCTGAGTCGGACCATGCAGCCTTGCATCTGCTCATCAAGAGGACCGCCGCCGCTCAGCAGCCGCTCCCACGTCGCCAGCGCCGCCGCCATCAGCAGCAGCAACCGCAGCAGCCCACGACCCAGCAGCCCCTGCGCCTCGGCGCAGCGCAGCTGGAAGTGTGGCAGCAGCGCCTGCAGCAGCCTGATGCGGCAGCCCAACTGGTCGACATTGCAGCGGCAGCAGATGCCGCCCAGGTACCCGATGACATGCATGCACGGTGACAACTACCAGCTGGCCGGCTACTTGCAGGCAGTCGCCTCCAAGACCGGTCGTCGGCGGTTAGCACAGTTCCGGATGGGCAGTCACATGCTGGGGGTGGAGACAGGGAGGTGGCAGCGTCTGCCGCGGGCAGAGCGGCTGTGTCAGCGGTGTAGCTGCGGCGTGGTGGATGATGAGGCGCACATGGTCTGGGGGTGTCCAGCTCTAGTAGACATTTGACATTGATTACATACTGGTGGTGGGCCATTTTGGCCTAGCCACAGGCTCTGGCGGAATAACCCAGAGCAACATGCACAACGAGTCGTGTCCGAAACCGTTCACTCCCCGCTGCAGAATGGGTCCACTCAATCCCGGTTGGATGTACACCCCTCCAACTCTGCACATGGAATGGATGGATAGCGGTAAGGGAAGTGCAAATAGCGATGGAAAAGGACCTTTGACCGGAAGGCTGTTTGTGTATTGCGTTTTTTCAACGACTTATATACACAAACCATGGAGGGCAGATTGCCGAAGCAACCACTTGCATAGGGTGGGGTGGGTTGAGTAGATCAGAGGGTGCAGCATTCTGAGCTGTTTCAGGACAGCGACATCACCTCAATGGCGGACTTTATGCAGCAGGATGCCGGGCAACTGGCAGCCTTTTTGCGGGTTTGTCATGATCATTGTGCAGAGTTGGAGGGGTGTACATCCAACCGGGATTGAGTGGACCCATTCTGTCAGCGGGGAGTGAACGGTTTCGGACACGACTCGTTGTGCATGTTGCTCTGGGTTATTCCGCCAGAGCCTGTGGCTAGGCCAAAATGGCCCACCACCAGTATGTAATCAATGTCAATGTCAATGCTGTGGGCATGCAGTTCGATCAGCTCATTGAGACCACGCAGGCTGAGGTGGCTGCAACAGCGCCGGCCGCCAAGGGGCGGCGGCGGGACCGCAACGCTGTGCCTCGCTGGTGGGATGCTGACCTGGCCCGCGGACGCCGCGCAGCGCGGCAAGCCGCGCGGCGCGGCCCGCAGTCACCGGCTGCGCGCGCGCTCCGCCAGCAGTACCAGCACCTGCTACGCCGCACCCAGCGCCAGTGGACCCGCAGTCAGGCTATTGCCCTCACTGAACTGGCTCGATCAACCAACTCCAAAAAGTTCTGGCAAAAGTTCAAACCTGCTAAGAAGCGGGCGTGTCCCATAGCAGATGATGTGATGCTTGACTCCTTCCGGAAACTGCTGGATGCCCCCACAGTTTCATCAAGCACTGCAGGTACCTCGGGTAGTGGTGCTGCGCCACCTTTTGCCGACGGGAGCGAGCTCAACTCGCCCTTCACAGCCGGCGCCGTGCAACAGGCTATAGGAGCCCTGCGCGGAGGCAAAGCAACGGTGGGCCTGCTCAAACTGGATGCTTTATCTGTTGCAGCGGCGCAGCTTGCACCTTGTCTTGCATCTGTTTTCAACGCTTGTCAAAGGGTGGCAGCGTTGCCAAGGGGCTGGGCTCTGTGCGGCATCACGCCGATTCACAAGGGGGGCGACACATCCGATCCGGGTAATTACCGTGGCATTGCTGTTGGCTCTTTATTGGCAAAGCTGTATGCTTGCATGCTTAACGAAAAGCTTATGAGGTGGACCGAGCAGCACCAGCTGCGCGCACGCGGACAGGCGGGCTTCCGCAAGGACCACCGCACCACCGATCAGACCTTTGTCGTTCGCACCCTCATCGAGAAGGCCAAGGCAGATAAGCAGCCTCTGTACTCTTGCTTTGTCGATTTCAAGAAAGCATACGACACTGTACCTCGTGATTTGCTTTGGGAGAAGCTGCAGCGGATTGGGGTGCATGGGGAGTTTCTGAGGGGCGTGCAGGCACTGTATGCTGATGTGCCCATGGCATTGCAGTTTGAGGGGGGAATGTCCGACACATTTCAGAGCACTCTGGGGGTTAAGCAGGGATGTCCACTATCTCCAACCCTTTTTGGGATTTACATTGACGATTTCCAAGCGGAGCTGGAGGCCGCCGGCGCGAACCTGGACCTGCCCACCCTGTGTGGTGTGCAGGCACCTGCCCTCTTCTATGCAGATGATTTGGACCTGGTGTCCACATCCGTACGCGGCCTGCAGGCGCAGCTCGACCTGCTGGAGTCGTACTGCAAACGCTGGCGCCTCACCGTCAACGTGAAGAAGACTAAGGTCGTGGTGTACGCAGCCCAGGCTGCGGCACCACCGGTTCTCACCTACATGCATGCTCCCATCGAAGTGCTGGACTCGTTTACCTATTTGGGGGTTGACATCTCTAGTCGTAGTTCTTTTGCTGCCGCTAGCATCGGCAGAGCGGCCTCCGCCCAGCGCGCCGCACTTGCATTGCAGCATCGTTGCCATGACCTGAGCTTGCATGACCCAGCACTGCAGCTGCACTTGTTCGATGCACTAGTACGTCCGGTTATGCTTTATGGTGTCGAAACATGGGGTCCTGGGGCGTTGTGCGGTAGTGGCATGGACACTTGTGAGCTTGTCCATCGGAAGTTTCTTCGGTCTGTTCTTGGTGTGCGCACAGGCACTCCCAACGTGGCGGTGTTGGGGGAGCTTGGGCGATTCCCGGTGGCACACACGGCAACGCTGGCCATCTGCCGGTTCTGGAATCGGCTGGTCGCGATGCCGGACACACGCCTCACCAAGCAGGCATTCCTGGAGAACTGTGCTCTGGCCACCCGGCCGGGGCGCAGCAAGACCAGCTCAGCATGCTGGGCTGCCCAGGTGTGCTCGTTCCTGCACGCAATACACAAACAGCCTTCCGGTCAAAGGTCCTTTTCCATCGCTATTTGCACTTCCCTTACCGCTATCCATTCCACTTTATGTCACCCATCGTTGACGGCGTGCCGCAGCGCATTGACACTTCGGTTGTCAGTGCACACCTGCAGCGCCGCACATTCGATGCTGTGAATGGCAGCGACTTGCGCAAAGTGCGTGAGTGGCTGGGAGTCAGGGGCCCTGTCAACGGTGACAACTACCAGCTGGCCGGCTACTTGCAGGCAGTCGCCTCCAAGACCGGTCGTCGGCGGTTAGCACAGTTCCGGATGGGCAGTCACATGCTGGGGGTGGAGACAGGGAGGTGGCAGCGTCTGCCGCGGGCAGAGCGGCTGTGTCAGCGGTGTAGCTGCGGCGTGGTGGATGATGAGGCGCACATGGTCTGGGGGTGTCCAGCTCTAGTAGATCAGAGGGTGCAGCATTCTGAGCTGTTTCAGGACAGCGACATCACCTCAATGGCGGACTTTATGCAGCAGGATGCCGGGCAACTGGCAGCCTTTTTGCGGGTTTGTCATGATCATTGTGCAGAGTTGGAGGGGTGTACATCCAACCGGGATTGAGTGGACCCATTCTGTCAGCGGGGAGTGAACGGTTTCGGACACGACTCGTTGTGCATGTTGCTCTGGGTTATTCCGCCAGAGCCTGTGGCTAGGCCAAAATGGCCCACCACCAGTATGTAATCAATGTCAAATGTCAACACGCCTCCCCACTAAGCCAAGTGCTTCCGCCATCCCCACCTCTGCCGCCACCCCCGCCTCTGCCGCCTACCCCACTCCAGCAGCCGGACGTCACGCCCTCCACCACAGCCTTGGCCCTTGCCCCACACCATGCGCCACAACCACCACAACCCCCAGCGTGGGAAGTGTGCCTGCGTGCGGCTGGTGTCTGGCTCCCGCCATCACCCGCCGCCCCCGCACCCGTCTGATGCCCCAGGCACAGGGCCTCCTCCGTCTGTCCGGGTGTCAGTCCAGGTGTGCTCGTTCCTGCACTTCATGTCACCCATCGTTGACGGCGTGCCGCAGCGCATTGACACTTCGGTTGTCAGTGCACACCTGCAGCGCCGCACATTCGATGCTGTGAATGGCAGCGACTTGCGCAAAGTGCGTGAGTGGCTGGGAGTCAGGGGCCCTGTGAACGGTGACAACTACCAGCTGGCCGGCTACTTGCAGGCAGTCGCCTCCAAGACCGGTCGTCGGCGGTTAGCACAGTTTCGGATGGGCAGTCACATGCTGGGGGTGGAAACAGGGAGGTGGCAGCGTCTGCCGCGGGCAGAACGGCTGTGTCAGCGGTGTAGCTGCGGCGTGGTGGATGATGAGGCGCATATGGTCTGGGGTTGTCCAGCTCTGGTAGATCAGAGGGTGCAGCATTCTGAGCTGTTTCAGGACAGCGACATCACCTCAGTGGCGGACTTTATGCAGCAAGATGCCGGGCAGCTGGCAGCCTTTTTGCGGGTTTGTCATGATCATTGTGCAGAGTTGGAGGGGTGTACATCCAACCGGGCTTGAGTGGAACCATCCTGTCAGCGGGGAGTGAACGGTTTCGGACACGACTCGTTGTGCATGTTGCTCTGGGTTATTCCGCCAGAGCCTGTGGCTAGGCCAAAATGGCCCACCACCAGTATGTAATCAATGTCAATGTCAATGTCTGTCGACGTCTCGGAACAGTGGGAGGTTGACTCTGCCCACCGCTTCGTGCGCCGCCAGGGCGATGGTCGACTCTACCGCGTGCGCCTCGACCACAGCCTCGCTGCCCATGACGACGCTGCCTCACCCCCTGACGCCCAGCCCCCCTGGCAACCCTGCCATATCGTCATGTGGTCACCTCCCACACGCTGCACCATCGCTGACACAGCGCCATCGGCTGACGGCAACGACAGTGACGTGCCCGCTCACAAGAAGATGGATCGCCCCTACTTCCTTGCCGACCTCGCCGATCTCACCATCGCCCCCGACATCTACGGCTACGGCGAAGAAGACCGCAACCTCATGGAGTACGAGGTCTCCCTTGGAACGGCGCACCTTCTGGAGGCGGAGCTTCTCCAGCAAGGCCGCATCACCTTTCCCACCACGCAGCCCACAGCCATCCCTCGCTGGTTCGCCCCAGGCTACGCCCGCGTTGAAGGCCGCCGAGCATGCCATCATCACCGAGGCCCAACGGCACCGCACGGCTCAGCGGGACCACATCGACCACCCAGACTGGGTTACACGCACCTCCCCGCAGGCACCACTGGCAGTAACAGCAGCTGCTGCACCCCACTCCACTTCTCCGACGCCCACCCAGCCGACTCAGCCGGACTCCCCACCCCCTGCCGACCAGCCCATGACTACTTCCCCACGCCTTGACTCGCCCTCGCCAACAGCAGCCCCACACCGTCTCGCATGCTTCATCGCCATCACAGGGCCCCAAACAAGCGTGCACGCTATGGCGACACATGGTCTGGGGGTGTCCAGCTCTAGTAGATCAGAGGGTGCAGCATTCTGAGCTGTTTCAGGACAGCGACATCACCTCAGTGGCGGACTTTATGCAGCAGGATGCCGGGCAACTGGCAGCCTTTTTGCGGGTTTGTCATGATCATTGTGCAGAGTTGGAGGGGTGTACATCCAACCGGGCTTGAGTGGAACCATTCTGTCAGCGGGGAGTGAACGGTTTCGGACACGACTCGTTGTGCATGTTGCTCTGGGTTATTCCGCCAGAGCCTGTGGCTAGGCCAAAATGGCCCACCACCAGTATGTAATCAAATGACACAAGCCCGCCACCCACAGCAGCGGCCCCAAGCACACGCTCGCCGGTCCCACCAACAACGCCATCCTCCTCAGGACAACACCACCCCCGCCGTCGCCTCCAAGTACCGCCGCTGCTGGGAACAGCTCTGACATTGACATTGATTACATACTGGTGGTGGGCCATTTTGGCCTAGCCACAGGCTCTGGCGGAATAACCCAGAGCAACATGCACAACGAGTCGTGTCCGAAACCGTTCACTCCCTCTGCGGCACCAACATCCGCAAGGCCGATGTCGCCGTCGCCTGGCGAGCCCTCCACTGTCAACTCCGCACACCATCCTTCCTCACCTACTGCCGCTATAAGCACGCCGCTGTCGACATGTCAGGTGACACCCCCATGCAGAGGGCCTGCTGCCGCTGGCCGGCTTGCCGTACCCCGCTCGTCAACAACCCCGCCACCCTGCAGCCCACCACCGTCGCCAATACCACCCACGTCCTCCTCCACTGCCCGCTCTCACACGCCCTGCCCTCCAGTGGCTCTGCGACTTGTGGGCTGCCATCGACGGCGGCCACACACCCCCAACCACTCCTGACGTCATCATCGCCGGCGACCCCACTGCCTGGCACCCTGGCCGCCTGGACCTTGAGCCATTGCTTTTCCGTTTGCATACTCGGAAGGGTTTCCTGCGCACGTTCTATACACGCTCTCTGGCCACATACAGGCTCTCTACAACAACCGCGAAGGATCCCGCGCTGCCCGGTGTCCGGCAGCGCGCTCACAGGAGGCCAACCGCACCCAACCAACCAACCCCGTCAAACCACGCAACCCTGCGCTCTACACCCCTCAACCTGCTTGCAAACCTTGCAAACAGACTCATCTCACACACATCATCCTTCTGCTGCAATTTCGCAGCCACCGCACCTCATTTGAGGCCATTGCACCTCGTTTGAGGCGTCCCATACTGACTCCAACCGCTCATATCGCGTCACACACACCCAGCACCTGCATCACAAGCTGCAACCATCCATCTACCTCCTATACATCATAACATGACGATCTGCACGCGTTCGTTCTCTGACGTTGTCTCCTCAACAGATGCGGCGATGGACTGGGCGACGGTTGCGTCACTGAGTGACCTGGCTGCACTCCGGAAGATCGCCAAACGGTACAACGTGTCTGTGCGCAGGGGCGCCAACGCAGAAACGGTTCGTCGGCAGCTACACGCCGTCATGGAGCCAATGGACGGCATTGCGGACGCTGCACTTGCAGAGTTTTCGGTGTCGGACTCCAGCGCCGATTTGAGTCAGCAGTCCTGCACGCACAACGCGGCACCCATCAGCGAGGCCTATACGGCGCCTGCTGCTCAGCAGCGGCCACCCAGGGGCCCCCTGCGTGGACTTGCATGCGTGCATGCAACTGCAGATGATGCTGACTTGGATCACGTGACTGCCCAGACTGCTCAGGGTGATTCCAGTGCAGGCTGTGCAGTCCCACAGCCCTCGTCCAACGCTGCCATTGCGCCATACTTGCGCAGGATTGCGTCTCTTGAGGCCGAGGTGCAGCAGCTGAAGCTTGAGGCAGCAGCACATCAGCAAGCGGCACTGCAGCAGCAATGCCAGCCAGTCAAGCTTGTCATACATGTGCAGCAGCCACAGCCCAACAGCAGCAGCCAGGAGCAGCAGATGGCACCGGACAGGCAGCATGAAGCTTCAGAGCAGCATGCAGCACCCGCGCCAGCAGCTCCCAGCAGCCAGCCTGCAACATCAGCAATGGCATCAGCAGCAGCATTGCCACAGCAGCCAACAGCAACCAGCCGGCCCAGCATTGATCCAAATGGAATGGATAGCGGTAAGGGAAGTGCAAATAGCGATGGAAAAGGACCTTTGACCGGAAGGCTGTTTGTGTATTGCGTTTTTCAACGACTTATATACACAAACCATGGAGGGCAGATTGCCGAAGCAACCACTTGCATAGGGTGGGGTGGGTTGGTCCCACACGGAACTAGACCCGAAACTTCCGCCACCGCCAGGGATCGAACCCGGTCCCTGAACGGTGTCCAATGAAAAACAGCAGCCGCGGCTCCCAGCACGCAGCAGCAGCACTGGTTCAGCAGCATGGGTCTTCAGCGGCTTGGATTTTGCAGCAGGCAGCAGCAGCGATGTTGCCGCAGCGGCAGTACAGGGTTTCTGCACCAGCAAGCTTTGCTTGCAAGATGCTGCACAGCACATCACCGTGATGCGTGTCAGCAAGCAGAAGACCGGTCTGGCTGTTGTCAGCATTGACGATGGTGCTTTTGTGCGCAGGATGTGCAGCGCGAAAGCGCGCCTTCCCCGCACTTGCGGTGTTTCAGTTTTTGAGAGTGTGGCACCGCAGCGTCGGGACGCAGCGGCACAGCTGCGCAGGAGCCAGCACCATGCAGCCCAGGACGCAGCTCCGGTGGCGAACGCACGCCGCGCAGCCGCAGATGCTATGCAATTTGCACAGCATCACCTCGCGCCGCGCCGGCAGCGGCGGCCAAGCGCTCTTGGCCCTCACCCTGCTGTTGCTCCCCTTGGCATTGCATCACGCTTTGCTGTGCTGCCCGTTGAGCCCACTTCTCACACATCACCTGGTGGCCCCACTTTGGCTGAGGGAACATCACCCTCTCCAGCAAAGGCGCCAGCCACCCCCAAACCCACCCCCAACCATGTCTGCTAGGGGTGTTGGGGCCGGGCTGCGCCCGGCGCAATCCGGTCCCCTAACAGCGCCCTGTCTGTGCTGAGCCTGAACGTCCAGGGGTGGCTGACCAGAGATGCATCTGCGCTATCGCAGGTCATCAAGGCGGCTGACTTCGACGTGCTGGCCTTCAGCGAGACGTGGGCGCGGGAGGGGACCGACGCGCCGGAGCTGGACGGCTTCACATCCGTCCTTCACTCGCCGCGGAGCCGGCGTCAGCAGCGTGGCGGTGCACGTGGCGGCCTCGCTGTCTACGTCGCCGACAAGCTTGCATCATCGGTGACACACTTGTCAACTGGACCCCAAAACTGCTATGCTGTTTTGAGGTTTGACAAGGCTGCCGGTCAGGAGGAGGATGCTTACATGATTCCATGCTACATACCACCCGAGGGAAGCCCATCCTTTGATGGCAAGGGCCCTGCGGTCTGGGAGGCGTTACGTGAGGAGGTGAGCGCCACCTGCCGCATGGGGCATGTGTTTGTTGTTGGAGACTTGAACGCACGCACCAGCACCTGCCCGGACTTTCCGGGATCTGTCGATCACCCTGTCACAGAGGAGTTCCTGCCCTCCACCGCCCCTCCTGTGCAGTCACAGCGGCACAGCCGCGACAGCAGGGAGCGGCCCAACAGGTGGGGCAGGGCTCTGCTTGACATGTGTGTTGAGACATCCGTCAGGATTGCTAACGGTCGTGTCTCAGGAGATGAGGAGGGACAGGTCACTTTTGTTAGCCAAAGTCAGGTGGGCAGCAGCCTGATTGACTATGTGCTTGCAAGTGCTGATGCATTCCCTTTGATTCATTCCCTAACAGTACTCCCCGCTCCTGAGTCGGACCATGCAGCCTTGCATCTGCTCATCAAGAGGACCGCCGCCGCTCAGCAGCCGCTCCCACGTCGCCAGCGCCGCCGCCATCAGCAGCAGCAACCGCAGCAGCCCACGACCCAGCAGCCCCTGCGCCTCGGCGCAGCGCAGCTGGAAGTGTGGCAGCAGCGCCTGCAGCAGCCTGATGCGGCAGCCCAACTGGTCGACATTGCAGCGGCAGCAGATGCCGCCCAGGTACCCGATGACATGCATGCTGTGGGCATGCAGTTCGATCAGCTCATTGAGACCACGCAGGCTGAGGTGGCTGCAACGGCGCCGGCCGCCAAGGGGCGGCGGCGGGACCGCAACGCTGTGCCTCGCTGGTGGGATGCTGACCTGGCCCGCGGACGCCGCGCAGCGCGGCAAGCCGCGCGGCGCGACCCGCAGTCACCGGCTGCTCGTGCGCTCCGCCAGCAGTACCAGCACCTGCTACGCCGCACACAGCGCCAGTGGACCCGCAGTCAGGCTCTTGCCCTCACTGAACTGGCTCGATCAACCAACTCCAAAAAGTTCTGGCAAAAGTTCAAACCTGCTAAGAAGCGGGCGTGTCCCATAGCAGATGATGTGATGCTTGACTCCTTCCGGAAACTGCTGGATGCCCCCACAGTTTCATCAAGCACTGCAGGTACCTCGGGTAGTGGTGCTGCGCCACCTTTTGCCGACGGGAGCGAGCTCAACTCGCCCTTCATTGGACACCGTTCAGGGACCGGGTTCGATCCCTGGCGGTGGCGGAAGTTTCGGGTCTAGTTCCGTGTGGGACCAACCCACCCCACCCTATGCAAGTGGTTGCTTCGGCAATCTGCCCTCCATGGTTTGTGTATATAAGTCGTTGAAAAACGCAATACACAAACAGCCTTCCGGTCAAAGGTCCTTTTCCATCGCTATTTGCACTTCCCTTACCGCTATCCATTCCATCCATCCTTCACAGCCGGCGCCGTGCAACAGGCTATAGGAGCCCTGCGCGGAGGCAAAGCAACGGTGGGCCTGCTCAAATTGGATGCTTTATCTGTTGCAGCGGCGCAGCTTGCACCTTGTCTTGCATCTGTTTTTAACGCTTGTCAAAGGGTGGCAGCGTTGCCAAGGGGCTGGGCTCTGTGCGGCATCACGCCGATTCACAAGGGGGGCGACACATCCGATCCGGGTAATTACCGTGGCATTGCTGTTGGCTCTTTATTGGCAAAGCTGTATGCTTGCATGCTTAACGAAAAGCTTATGAGGTGGACCGAGCAGCACCAGCTGCGCGCACGCGGACAAGCGGGCTTCCGCAAGGACCACCGCACCACCGATCAGACCTTCGTCGTTCGCACCCTCATTGAGAAGGCCATGGAATGGATAGCGGTAAGGGAAGTGCAAATAGCGATGGAAAAGGACCTTTGACCGGAAGGCTGTTTGTGTATTGCGTTTTTCAACGACTTATATACACAAACCATGGAGGGCAGATTGCCGAAGCAACCACTTGCATAGGGTGGGGTGGGTTGGTCCCACACGGAACTAGACCCGAAACTTCCGCCACCGCCAGGGATCGAACCCGGTCCCTGAACGGTGTCCAATGGGCAGTCACATGCTGGGGGTGGAAACAGGGAGGTGGCAGCGGCTGCCGCGGGCAGAGCGGCCAAGGCAGATAAGCAGCCTCTATACTCTTGCTTTGTCGATTTCAAGAAAGCATACGACACTGTACCTCGTGATTTGCTTTGGGAGAAGCTGCAGCGGATTGGGGTGCATGGGGAGTTTCTGAGGGGCGTGCAGGCACTGTATGCTGATGTGCCCATGGCACTGCAGTTTGAGGGGGGAATGTCCGACACATTTCAGAGCACTCTGGGGGTTAAGCAGGGATGTCCACTATCTCCAACCCTTTTCGGGATTTACATTGACGATTTCCAAGCGGAGCTGGAGGCTGCCGGCGCGGACCTGGACCTGCCCACCCTGTGTGGTGTGCAGGCACCTGCCCTCTTCTATGCAGATGATCTGGACCTGGTGTCCACATCCGTACGCGGCCTGCAGGCGCAGCTCGACCTGCTGGAGTCGTACTGCAAACGCTGGCGCCTCACCGTCAACGTGAAGAAGACTAAGGTCGTGGTGTACGCAGCCCAGGCTGCGGCACCACCGGTTCTCACCTACATGCATGCTCCCATCGAAGTGCTGGACTCGTTTACATATTTGGGGGTTGACATCTCCAGTCGTAGTTCTTTTGCTGCCGCTAGCATCGGCAGAGCGGCCTCCGCCCAGCGCGCCGCACTTGCATTGCAGCATCGTTGCCATGACCTGAGCTTGCATGACCCAGCACTGCAGCTGCACTTGTTCGATGCACTAGTACGTCCTGTTATGCTTTATGGTGTCGAAACATGGGGACCGGGGGCGCTGTGCGGTAGTGGCATGGACACTTGTGAGCTTGTCCATCGGAAGTTTCTTCGGTCTGTTCTTGGAGTGCGTACAGGCACTCCCAACGTGGCGGTGTTGGGGGAGCTTGGGCGATTCCCGGTGGCACACACGGCAACGCTGGCCATCTGCCGGTTCTGGAATCGGCTGGTCGCGATGCCGGACACACGCCTCACCAAGCAGGCATTCCTGGAGAACTGTGCTCTGGCCACCCGGCCGGGGCGCAGCAAGACCAGCTCAGCATGCTGGGCTGCCCAGGTGTGCTCGTTCCTGCACTTCATGTCACCCATCGTTGACGGCGTGCCGCAGCGCATTGACACTTCGGTTGTCAGTGCACACCTGCAGCGCCGCACATTCGATGCTGTGAATGGCAGCGACCTGCGCAAAGTGCGTGAGTGGCTGGGAGTCAGGGGCCCTGTGAACGGTGACAACTACCAGCTGGCCGGCTACTTGCAGGCAGTCGCCTCCAAGACCGGTCGTCGGCGGTTAGCACAGTTTCGGATGGGCAGTCACATGCTGGGGGTGGAAACAGGGAGGTGGCAGCGTCTGCCGCGGGCAGAGCGGCTGTGTCAGCGGTGTAGCTGCGGCGTGGTGGATGATGAGGCGCATATGGTCTGGGGTTGTCCAGCTCTAGTAGATCAGAGGGTGCAGCATTCTGAGCTGTTTGAGGACAGCGACATCACCTCAGTGGCGGACTTTATGCAGCAAGATGCCGGGCAACTGGCAGCCTTTTTGCGGGTTTGTCATGATCATTGTGCGGAGTTGGAGGGGTGTACATCCAACCGGGCTTGAGTGGAACCATCCTGTCAGCGGGGAGTGAACGGTTTCGGACACGACTCGTTGTGCATGTTGCTCTGGGTTATTCACATTTTTGTCATTGACATTGATTACATACTGGTGGTGGGCCATTTTGGCCTAGCCACAGGCTCTGGCGGAATAACCCAGAGCAACATGCACAACGAGTCGTGTCCGAAACCGTTCACTCCCCGCTGACAGAATGGGTCCACTCAATCCCGGTTGGATGTACACCCCTCCAACTCTGCATAATGATCATGACAAACACGCAAAAAGGCTGCCAGTTGCCCGGCATCCTGCTGCATAAAGTCCGCCACTGAGGTGATGTCGCTGTCCTGAAACAGCTCAGAATGCTGCACCCTCTGATCTACTAGAGCAGGACACCCCCAGACCATGTGCGCCTCATCATCCACCACGCCGCAGCTACACCGCTGACACAGCCGCTCTGCCCGCGGCAGACGCTGCCACCTCCCTGTTTCCACCCCCAGCATGTGAGCTGTGGACCCGGCTTCGGATCACTTACCTACAGAAGGCCTGGGACGCCCACTGTGCTGTCCACCATGGTGGCCCCACACCCTCATCTACGTCTATCGCCGCCCCCACCCTCCACTCCACCGTCCAGTCGATGCGCACTGACTTCACTGCCGCCTACACGTCCCCCACGGAGCTAGCACAGCAGTGCGACGCGCACATGACTGGAGCCCAGCGAGGCCAATAGATTGACGACGACAACAACCCCATGACCTGGACCTGCCCACCCTGTGTGGTGTGCAGGCACCTGCCCTCTTCTATGCAGATGATCTGGACCTGGTGTCCACATCCGTACGCGGCCTGCAGGCGCAGCTCGACCTGCTGGAGTCGTACTGCAAACGCTGGCGCCTCACCGTTAACGTGAAGAAGACTAAGGTCGTGGTGTACGCAGCCCAGGCTGCGGCACAACCGGTTCTCACCTACATGCATGCTCCCATCGAAGTGCTGGACTCGTTTACATATTTGGGGGTTGACATCTCCAGTCGTAGTTCTTTTGCTGCCGCTAGCATCGGCAGAGCGGCCTCCGCCCAGCGCGCCGCACTTGCATTGCAGCATCGTTGCCATGACCTGAGCTTGCATGACCCAGCACTGCAGCTGCACTTGTTCGATGCACTAGTACGTCCTGTTATGCTTTATGGTGTCGAAACATGGGGTCCTGGGGCGTTGTGCGGTAGTGGCATGGACACTTGTGAGCTTGTCCATCGGAAGTTTCTTCGGTCTGTTCTTGGTGTGCGCACAGACACTCCCAACGTGGCGGTGTTGGGGGAGCTTGGGCGATTCCCGGTGGCACACACGGCAACGCTGGCCATCTGCCGGTTCTGGAACCGGCTGGTCGCGATGCCGGACACACGCCTCACCAAGCAGGCATTCCTGGAGAACTGTGCTCTGGCCACCCGGCCGGGGCGCAGCAAGACCAGCTCAGCATGCTGGGCTGCCCAGGTGTGCTCGTTCCTGCACTTCATGTCACCCATCGTTGACGGCGTGCCGCAGCGTATTGACACTTCGGTTGTCAGTGCACACCTGCAGCGCCGCACATTCGATGCTGTGAATGGCAGCGACTTGCGCAGAGTGCGTGAGTGGCTGGGAGTCAGGGGCCCTGTCAACGGTGACAACTACCAGCTGGCCGGCTACTTGCAGGCAGTCGCCTCCAAGACCGGTCGTCGGCGGTTAGCACAGTTTCGGATGGGCAGTCACATGCTGGGGGTGGAGACAGGGAGGTGGCAGCGTCTGCCGCGGGCAGAGCGGCTGTGTCAGCGGTGTAGCTGCGGCGTGGTGGGATGATGAGGCGCACATGGTCTGGGGGTGTCCAGCTCTAGTAGATCAGAGGGTGCAGCATTCTGAGCTGTTTCAGGACAGCGACATCACCTCAGTGGCGGACTTTATGCAGCAGGATGCCGGGCAACTGGCAGCCTTTTTGCGGGTTTGTCATGATCATTGTGCAGAGTTGGAGGGGTGTACATCCAACCGGGATTGAGTGGACCCATTCTGTCAGCGGGGAGTGAACGGCTTCGGACACGACTCGTTGTGCATGTTGCTCTGGGTTATTCCGCCAGAGCCTGTGGCTAGGCCAAAATGGCCCACCACCAGTATGCAATCAATGTCAATGTCATGACCGACTTCAAAAGGATCTGGATCGCGAGCGGCCTCTGCAGCATGAACGGCCGAGACATTGTCGTCCGCTGGACGGCCACTCACCCAGTGCCGCTGCCAGCAATACGTCCACAGCCACAGCCACAATCACATCCACAGCCTCAGCGCCAACCTCAGCCCCAGCCTGAGTCCCGCCCTGGACCCCCGCCGCAAACATCGCAGCAACCACCCCCGACGGCTGCCTCCCCACCGCGCCTCCAACTTATCTGAAGCACTGTCTCGCAGACTACGGTAAATGCCCACACTCACGCCGACGCACATCGCCTACACCTCGCACCTCACCTGCCAGCACCCGCCGTCGCCTTCACCTTCACTTTCAGTCCCACCCTGGACTCCCACCACCACTCACCTTCACCTACACCCTCGCACCTCACCTGCCAGCACCCGCCGTCGCCTTCACCTTCGCCCTCGGTCCCATCCTGGACTCCCACCGCCGCTCACCGTCACCTACACCCTCACACCTCACCTGCCAGCACCCGCCATCGCCTTCACCTTCACTTTTGGTCCCATCCTGGACTCCCACCGCCACTCACCTTCACCTACACCCTCACACCTCACCTGCCAGCGCCCGCCGTCGCCTTCACCTTCACTTTCGATCCCATCCTGGACTCCCACCACCACTCACCGTCACCTACACCCTCACACCTCACCTGCCAGCACCCGCCGTCGCCATCACCTTCACTTTCGGTCCCATCCTGGACTCCCACCGCCGCTCACCTTCACCTACACCCTCACACCTCACCTGCCAGCACCCGCCGTCGCCTTCACCTTCACCCTCGGTCCCATCCTGGACTCCCACCGCCGCTCACCGTCACCTCACCTGCCAGCACCCGCCGTCGCCTTCACCTTCACTTTCAGTCCCACCCTAAACCCTAAAACAGCCTTCCGGTCAAAGGTCCTTTTCCATCGCTATTCGCACTTCCCTTACCGCTATCCATCCTGGACTCCCTCCACCACTCACCTCCACCTACACCCTCACACCTCACCTGCCAGCACCCGCCGTCGCCTTCACCTTCACTTTCGGTCCCATCCTGGACGCCCACCGCCGCTCACCGTCACCTACACCCTCGCACCTCACCTGCCAGCACCCGCCGTCGCCTTCACCTTCACTTTCGGTCCCATCCTGGACTCCTCCCACCACTCACCTTCACCTACACCCTCGCACCTCACCTGCCAGCACCCGCCGTCGCCTTCACCTTCACTTTCGGGCCCATCCTGGACTCCCGCCACCACTCACCTTCACCTACACCCTCACACCTCACCTACCAGCGCCCGCCGTCGCCTTCACCTTCACTTTCGGTCCCATCCTGGACTCCCACCACCACTTACCTTCACCTACACACTCGCACCTCACCTGCCAGCACCCGCCGTCATCTCACCTTCACCTTCAATCCCATTCTGGACTCCCACCGCCACTCACCTTCACCTACACCCTCACACCCCACCTGCCAGCACCAGCCGTCGCCTTCACCTTCACTTTTGGTCCCATCCTGGACTCCCACCGCCACTCACCGTTACCTGCACCCTCACACCTCACCTGTCAGCACCCGCCGTCGCGTTCACCTTCACCCTCGGTCCCATCCTGGGCTTCTTCCACCGCCACTCACCTTCACCTACACCCCCACACCTCACCTGTCAGCACCCGCCGTCACCTTCACCTTCACTTTCGGTCCCATCCTGGACTCCCACCGCCGCTCACCCTCACCTGCAACCTCACACCTCACCTGCCAGCACCCGCCGTCGCCTTCGCCTTCACCTTTGGTACCATCCTGGACTCCCACCGCCACTCACCTTCACCTTCACCCTCGCACCTCGCCTGCGAGCCCGCCGTCGCCTTCACCTTCATTTTCAGTCCCATCCTAGACTCCCACCACCACTCACTCACCCTCACCTATACGCCCGTACCTCACCTGCCCAGTCAGCACTGGACCAAGATCAAGAACAAGAGCAAGAGCAAGACCTTAGTAGCATGACAACACCTAGCAGCGGCCACCCGCGGAGCCCGCGCGGATGGGAGCACCTGCCTCAGAAGACCCTGGTGCCCGGTGTTGTGCATATCGGACAGCTTGCGGCGTCAGCCGCCAGCCCTCTGTTGTTTGCCAGCGCCAGCCCTCAGTCCAATGGAATGGATAGCGGTAAGGGAAGTCCCTTTGGGTTTGGTTGCTTTCACCAGCATGCAGGGCGCCTCGCGGCGTATCCGATCCCAGCGGGCCTAGAGCTCGGCGTACTTGTACGCAACCAGTCCCTGCATGTCTGCGCGGGGTTTTTCTGGGTTTGCATCACGCTTTGCTGTGCTGCCTGTTGAGCCCACTTCTCACACATCACCTGGTGGCCCCACTTTGGCTGAGGGAACATCACCCTCTCCAGCAAAGGCGCCAGCCACCCCCAAACCCACCCCCAACCATGTCTGCTAGGGGTGTTGGGGCCGGGCTGCGCCCGGCGCAATCCGGTCCCCTAACAGCGCCCTGTCTGTACTGAGCCTGAACGTCCAGGGGTGGCTGACCAGAGATGCATCTGCGCTATCGCAGGTCATCAAGGCGGCTGACTTCGACGTGCTGGCCTTCAGCGAGACGTGGGCGCGGGAGGGGACCGACGCGCCGGAGCTGGACGGCTTCACATCCGTCCATCACCTGCCGCGGAGCCGGCGTCAGCAGCGTGGCGGTGCACGTGGCGGCCTCGCTGTCTACGTCGCCGACAAGCTTGCATCATCGTGTGGGACCAACCCACCCCACCCTATGCAAGTGGTTGCTTCGGCAATCTGCCCTCCATGGTTTGTGTATATAAGTCGTTGAAAAAACGCAATACACAAACAGCCTTCCGGTCAAAGGTCCTTTTCCATCGCTATTTGCACTTCCCTTACCGCTATCCATCCATTCCATCATCGGTGACACACTTGTCAAATGGACCCCAAAACTGCTATGCTGTTTTGAGGTTTGACAAGGCTGTCGGTCAGGAGGAGGATGCTTACATGATTCCATGCTACATACCACCCGAGGGAAGCCCATCCTTTGATGGCAAGGGCCCTGCGGTCTGGGAGGCGTTACGTGAGGAGGTGAGCGCCACCTGCCGCATGGGGCATGTGTTTGTTGTTGGAGACCTGAACGCACGCACCAGCACCTGCCCGGACTTTCCGGGATCTGTCGATCACCCTGTCACAGAGGAGTTCCTGCCCTCCACCGCCCCTCCTGTGCAGTCACAGCGGCACAGCCACGACAGCAGGGAGCGGCCCAACAGGTGGGGCAGGGCTCTGCTTGACATATGTGTTGAGACATCCGTCAGGATTGCTAACGGTCGTGTTCCAGGAGATGAGGAGGGACAGGTCACTTTTGTTAGCCAAAGTCAGGTGGGCAGCAGCCTGATTGACTATGTGCTTGCAAGTGCTGATGCATTCCCTTTGATTCATTCCCTAACAGTACTCCCCGCTCCTGAGTCGGACCATGCAGCCTTGCATCTGCTCATCAAGAGGACCGCGGCCGCTCAGCAGCCGCTCCCACGTCGCCAGCGCCGCCGCCATCAGCAGCAGCAACCGCAGCAGCCCACGACCCAGCAGCCCCTGCGCCTCGGCGCAGCGCAGCTGGAAGTGTGGCAGCAGCGCCTGCAGCAGCCTGATGCGGCAGCCCAACTGGTCGACATTGCAGCGGCAGCAGATGCCGCCCAGGTACCCGATGACATGCATGCTGTGGGCATGTAGTTCGATCAGCTCATTGAGACCACGCAGGCTGAGGTGGCTGCAACAGCGCCGGCCGCCAAGGGGCGGCGGCGGGACCGCAACGCTGTGCCTCGCTGGTGGGATGCTGACCTGGCCCGCGGACGCCGCGCAGCGCGGCAAGCCGCGCGGCGCGACCCGCAGTCACCGGCTGCTCGCGCGCTCCGCCAGCAGTACCAGCACCTGCTACGCCGCACCCAGCGCCAGTGGACCCGCAGTCAGGCTCTTGCCCTCACTGAACTGGCTCGATCAACCAACTCCAAAAAGTTCTGGCAAAAGTTCAAACCTGCTAAGAAGCGGGCGTGTCCCATAGCAGATGATGTGATGCTTGACTCCTTCCGGAAACTGCTGGATGCCCCCACAGTTTCATCAAGCACTGCAGGTACCTCGGGTAGTGGTGCTGCGCCACCTTTTGCCGACGGGAGCGAGCTCAACTCGCCCTTCACAGCCGGCGCCGTGCAACAGGCTATAGGAGCCCTGCGCGGAGGCAAAGCAACGGTGGGCCTGCTCAAACTGGATGCTTTATCTGTTGCAGCGGCGCAGCTTGCACCTTGTCTTGCATCTGTTTTCAACGCTTGTCAAAGGGTGGCAGCGTTGCCAAGGGGCTGGGCTCTGTGCGGCATCACGCCGATTCACAAGGGGGGCGACACATCCGATCCGGGTAATTACCGTGGCATTGCTGTTGGCTCTTTATTGGCAAAGCTGTATGCTTGCATGCTTAACGAAAAGCTTATGAGGTGGACCGAGCAGCACCAGCTGCGCGCACGCGGACAGGCGGGCTTCCGCAAGGACCACCGCACCACCGATCAGACCTTCGTCGTTCGCACCCTCATCGAGAAGGCCAAGGCAGATAAGCAGCCTCTGTACTCTTGCTTTGTCGATTTCAAGAAAGCATACGACACTGTACCTCGTGATTTGCTTTGGGAGAAGCTGCAGCGGATTGGGGTGCATGGGGAGTTTCTGAGGGGCGTGCAGGCACTGTATGCTGATGTGCCCATGGCATTGCAGTTTGAGGGGGGAATGTCCGACACATTTCAGAGCACTCTGGGGGTTAAGCAGGGATGTCCACTATCTCCAACCCTTTTTGGGATTTACATTGACGATTTCCAAGCGGAGCTGGAGGCCGCCGGCGCGAACCTGGACCTGCCCACCCTGTGTGGTGTGCAGGCACCTGCCCTCTTCTATGCAGATGATCTGGACCTGGTGTCCACATCCGTACGCGGCCTGCAGGCGCAGCTCGACCTGCTGGAGTCGTACTGCAAACGCTGGCGCCTCACCGTCAACGTGAAGAAGACTAAGGTCGTGGTGTACGCAGCCCAGGCTGCGGCACCACCGGTTCTCACCTACATGCATGCTGCCATCGAAGTGCTGGACTCGTTTACCTATTTGGGGGTTGACATCTCTAGTCGTAGTTCTTTTGCTGCCGCTAGCATCGGCAGAGCGGCCTCCGCCCAGCGCGCCGCACTTGCATTGCAGCATCGTTGCCATGACCTGAGCTTGCATGACCCAGCACTGCAGCTGCACTTGTTCGATGCACTAGTACGTCCGGTTATGCTTTATGGTGTCGAAACATGGGGTCCTGGGGCGTTGTGCGGTAGTGGCATGGACACTTGTGAGCTTGTCCATCGGAAGTTTCTTCGGTCTGTTCTTGGTGTGCGCACAGGCACTCCCAACGTGGCGGTGTTGGGGGAGCTTGGGCGATTCCCGGTGGCACACACGGCAACGCTGGCCATCTGCCGGTTCTGGAATCGGCTGGTCGCGATGCCGGACACACGCCTCACCAAGCAGGCATTCCTGGAGAACTGTGCTCTGGCCACCCGGCCGGGGCGCAGCAAGACCAGCTCAGCATGCTGGGCTGCCCAGGTGTGCTCGTTCCTGCACTTCATGTCACCCATCGTTGACGGCGTGCCGCAGCGTATTGACACTAGACACAAAAATAGACACAAAAACAGCCTTCCGGTCAAAGGTCCTTTTCCATCGCTATTTGCACTTCCCTTACCGCTATCCATTCGGTTGTCAGTGCACACCTGCAGCGCCGCACATTCGATGCTGTGAATGGCAGCGACTTGCGCAGAGTGCGTGAGTGGCTGGGAGTCAGGGGCCCTGTGAACGGTGACATTGACATTTGACATTGATTACATACTGGTGGTGGGCCATTTTGGCCTAGCCACAGGCTCTGGCGGAAAAACCCAGAGCAACATGCACAACGAGTCGTGTACGAAACCGTTCACTCCCCGCTGACAGAATGGTTCCACTCAATCCCGGTTGGATGCACACCCCTCCAACTCTGCACATTGATCATGACAACCCCGCAAAAAGGCTGCCAGTTGCCCGGCATCCTGCTGCATAAAGTCCGCCACTGATGTGATGTTGCTGTCCTCAAACAGCTCCGAATGCTGCACCCTCTGATCTACTAGGGCTGGACACCCCCAGACCATATGCGCCTCATCATCCACCACGCCGCAGTTACACCGCTGACACAGCCGCTCTGCCCGCGGCAGCCGCTGCCACCTCCCTGTTTCCACCCCCAGCATGTGACTGCCCATTGGACACCGTTCAGGGACCGGGTTCGATCCCTGGCGGTGGCGGAAGTTTCGGGTCTAGTTCCGTGTGGGACCAACCCACCCCACCCTATGCAAGTGGTTGCTTCGGCAATCTGCCCTCCATGGTTTGTGTATATAAGTCGTTGAAAAACGCAATACACAAACAGCCTTCCGGTCAAAGGTCCTTTTCCATCGCTATTTGCACTTCCCTTACCGCTATCCATTCCATTCCCATGCGAAACTGTGCTAACCGCCGACGACCGGTCTTGGAGGCGACTGCCTGCAAGTAGCCGGCCATCTGGTAGTTGTCACTGTTCACAGGGCCCCTGACTCCCAGCCACTCACGCACTTTGCGCAAGTCGCTGCCATTCACAGCATCGAAGGTGCGGCGCTGCAGGTGTGCAGTGACAACAGATGTGTCAATGCGCTGCGGCACGCCGTCAACGATGGGTGACATGAAGTGCAGGAACGAACACACCTGGGCAGCCCAGCATGCTGAGCTGCTGGTGCTGCGCCCCGGCCGTGTGGCCAGAGCACAGTTCTCCAGGAATGCCTGCTTGGTGAGGCGGGTGTCCGGGATTGCGACCAGCCGGTTCCAGAACAACTACCAGCTGGCCGGCTACTTGCAGGAAGTCGCCTCCAAGACCGGTCGTCGGCGGTTAGCACAGTTCCGGATGGGCAGTCACATGCTGGGGGTGGAAACAGGGAGGTGGCAGCGTCTGCCGCGGGCAGAGCGGCTGTGTCAGCGGTGTAGCTGCGGCGTGGTGGATGATGAGGCGCATATGGTCTGGGGGTGTCCTGCTCTAGTAGATCAGCGGGTGCAGCATTCTGAGCTGTTTCAGGACAGCGACATCACCACAGTGGCGGACTTTATGCAGCAGGATGCCGGGCAACTGGCAGCCTTTTTTTTTTGTTTGTTTGTTTGTTTTTTACAAAGGGCGTCCAGACCAGAACCAAGCTCAAGAACAAGGCTCTGCGGCACAATGCGGCGTCTCACGTGTGAACGTGAGGGCGGCGAAAGAATATCATGTCACACAACAAGTGTCGAAATATGTCGATGGAGGACACTGAAACCACAAGGGAATGCAGGGCCCATGAGACCAGCGCAAGGCAATAGTCCCGATGAGGAAGTCTAAGCTGCATGGATGCAAACGTGCTGCAGAGGCTAAGGAGCGCGAGATCAGCAACGCCAACAACGCGGTCCAATCACCCAGGCCACAAATGCAATGTCTATATCTATGTGATTCCATGTGACTCTACGTGATGCTTCCAAAACTGCTGGAATGCTATGACCGCCGCTGATGCGGCCGGAGCTAGCGGCAGACTGCGGCAGTGGCAGCTATGGCCAGCGGCGGCGGCAGCAGCTGGCGATGGTGAAGCTGCGCGGCTGAGGAGGCAGCACACGCCGATATGACAGTGTGACACGGCCGCGGGTGTGTGCATCTGCAGTCTAAAGAGAAAGGTCTGCGAGTGTCGGCTGTCGATGGCATGGCCGCGCAGCTGATGCCAGACGCCAGGCTACAGCAGGCTCCCCCAAACCGCTGCAAACCGGATCTGGCAAGAGCCAAGGCGCTGCTGAAGCTGCGTAGATGGATGCTGTGCGCCGCTGAACGCCAGATGTGCGCCTGGCCGCTACAGGGTGACCAAGCCTGCAGCAGCGCAGTCGCGCATGCGGCACAGGCGGCTGAAGCGGCTGCTGTGAAGGCTGATGGCGGGCTAACGGCTGTCAGAGCGTATCATGACGCCGTGTGTGATGGCTGCAGAGCTGTGATGACGCCGGCCAGGCTGTGAAGGCGGTTTCCGAAACCGCTGTGCTGCGGGATCCCTGCTGATCGCCAAACCGAACTGCCCCCGAAGTCCGGCTAGCGACGCAGGGCCGGCTGCAGGCGGCTCCTATGACGATGTAGAAGCTGCTGAAGGTGATGGTGAAGGCGTAGAACCGTAGGAGACGGCGTGAAGGGGCTGGCCTGTGGAGGCGTGCTGGGTGGTTTGGGGGTCGGAGGCGGCGACTGTGGATTTTCCGTTTCAGCGCTTGCGGTTGACGACGATGAGGAAGGTGCTGAGTGGCTGTGTGAGCGTAGAAGCGGTGTGGACGTCAGGTTTGGCTGGTAGAGGTGTTGTGCCGCCGGGATGGCAACACTTGGGCTGCTGAAATGGGCCGCAAGGCTGGCGCGCTGCTAGTGGAGGCGAGCAAGAGTGGCGAAGGCGTCGACGATGTGCATGAGAGCAGCGGCAGGCCGTGCCAGGGGGCCGCTCCCCCTGGCACGGTGAAAACGGTTAGTCTTCTAGGCAGCCTTTTTGCGGGTTTGTCATGATCATTGTGCAGAGCAAAGGTCCTTTTCCATCGCTATTTGCACTTCCCTTACCGCTATCCATTCATTGGACACCGTTCAGGGACCGGGTTCGATCCCTGGCGGTGGCGGAAGTTTCGGGTCTAGTTCCGTGTGGGACCAACCCACCCCACCCTATGCAAGTGGTTGCTTCGGCAATCTGCCCTCCATGGTTTGTGTATATAAGTCGTTGAAAAACGCAATACACAAACAGCCTTCCGGTCAAAGGTCTTTTTCCATCGCTATTTGCACTTCCCTTACCGCTATCCATTCCAGTTGGAGGGGTGTACATCCAACCGGGATTGAGTGGACCCATTCTGTCAGCGGGGAGTGAACGGTTTCGGACACGACTCGTTGTGCATGTTGCTCTGGGTTATTCCGCCAGAGCCTGTGGCTAGGCCAAAATGGCCCACCACCAGTATGTAATCAATGTCAATGTCAATGTCATGACTCAGGAGCGGGGAGTACTGTTAGGGAACGAATCAAAGGGAATGCATCAGCACTTGCAAGCACTCTGGGGGTTAAGCAGGGATGTCCACTATCTCCAACCCTTTTTGGAATTTACATTGACGATTTCCAAGCGGAGCTGGAGGCCGCCGGCGCGGACCTGGACCTGCCCACCCTGTGTGGTGTGCAGGCACCTGCCCTCTTCTATGCAGATGATCTGGACCTGGTGTCCACATCCGTACGCGTCCTGCAGGCGCAGCTCGACCTGCTGGAATCGTACTGCAAACGCTGGCGCCTCACCGTCAACGTGAAGAAGACTAAGGTCGTGGTGTACGCAGCCCAGGCTGCGGTACCACCGGTTCTCACCTACATGCATGCTCCCATCGAAGTGCTGGACTCGTTTACATATTTGGGGGTTGACATCTCCAGTCGTAATTCTTTTGCTGCCGCTAGCATCGGCAGAGCGGCCTCCGCCCAGCGCGCCGCACTTGCATTGCAGCATCGTTGCCATGACCTAAGCTTGCATGACCCAGCACTGCAGCTGCACTTGTTCGATGCACTAGTACGTCCTGTTATGCTTTATGGTGTCGAAACATGGGGTCCTGGGGCGCTGTGCGGTAGTGGCATGGACACTTGTGAGCTTGTCCATCGGAAGTTTCTTCGGTCTGGTGTGCGCACAGGCACTCCCAACGTGGCGGTGTTGGGGGAGCTTGGGCGATTCCCGGTGGCACACACGGCAACGCTGGCCATCTGCCGGTTCTGGAATCGGCTGGTCGCGATGCCGGACACACGCCTCACCAAGCAGGCATTCCTGGAGAACTGTGCTCTGGCCACCCGGCCGGGGCGCAGCAAGACCAGCTCAGCATGCTGGGCTGCCCAGGTGTGCTCGTTCCTGCACTTCATGTCACCCATCGTTGACGGCGTGCCGCAGCGCATTGACACTTCGGTTGTCAGTGCACACCTGCAGCGCCGCACATTCGATGCTGTGAATGGCAGCGACTTGCGCAAAGTGCGTGAGTGGCTGGGAGTCAGGGGCCCTGTGAACGGTGACAACTACCAGCTGGCCGGCTACTTGCAGGCAGTCGCCTCCAAGACCGGTCGTCGGCGGTTAGCACAGTTTCGGATGGGCAGTCAAATGCTGGGGGTGGAGACAGGGAGGTGGCAGCGTCTGCCGCGGGCAGAGCGGCTGTGTCAGCGGTGTAGCTGCGGCGTGGTGGATGATGAGGCGCACATGGTCTGGGGGTGTCCAGCTCTAGTAGATCAGAGGGTGCAGCATTCTGAGCTGTTTCAGGACAGCGACATCACCACAGTGGCGGACTTTATGCAGCAGGATGCCGGGCAACTGGCAGCCTTTTTGCGGGTTTGTCATGATCATTGTGCAGAGTTGGAGGGGTGTACATCCAACCGGGCTTGAGTGGAACCATCCTGTCAGCGGGGAGTGAACGGTTTCGGACACGACTCGTTGTGCATGTTGCTCTGGGTTATTCCGCCAGAACCTGTGGCTAGGCCAAAATGGCCCACCACCAGTATGTAATCAATGTCAATGTCAATGTCAATGTCACATAGTCAGTCAGGCTGCTGCCCACCTGACTTTGGCTAACAAAGTTGACCTGTCCCTCCTCATCTTCTGAAACACGACCGTTAGCAATCCTGACGGATGTCTCAACACACATGTCAAGCAGAGCCCTGCCCCACCTGTTGGGCCGCTCCCTGGATAGCGGTAAGGGAAGTGCAAATAGCGATGGAAAAGGACCTTTGACCGGAAGGCTGTTTGTGTATTGCGTTTTTCAACGACTTATATACACAAACCATGGAGGGCAGATTGCCGAAGCAACCACTTGCATAGGGTGGGGTGGGTTGGTCCCACACGGAACTAGACCCGAAACTTCCGCCACCGCCAGGGATCGAACCCGGTCCCTGAACGGTGTCCAATAAATGGATCCCTGCTGTCGCGGCTATGCCGCTGTGACTGCACAGGAGGGGCTGTGGAGGGCAGGAACTCCTCTGTGACAGGGTGATCGACAGATCCCGGAAAGTCCGGGCAGGTGCTGGTGCGTGCGTTCAGGTCTCCAACAACAAACACATGCCCCATGCGGCAGGTGGCGCTCACCTCCTCACGTAACGCCTCCCAGACCGCAGGGCCCTTGCCATCAAAAGATGGGCTTCCCTCGGGTGGTATGTAGCATGGAATCATGTAAGCATCCTCCTCCTGACCGACAGCCTTGTCAAACCTCAAAACAGCATAGCAGTTTTGGGGTCCAGTTGACAAGTGTGTCACCGATGATGCAAGCTTGTCGGCGACGTAGACAGCGAGGCCGCCACGTGCACCGCCTCGCTGCTGACGCCGGCTCCGCGGCAGGTGATGGACGGATGTGAAGCCGTCCAGCTCCGGCGCGTCGGTCCCCTCCCGCGCCCACGTCTCGCTGAAGGCCAGCACGTCGAAGTCAGCCGCCTTGATGACCTGTGAGAGTGCAGATGCATCTCTGGTCAGCCACCCCTGGACGTTCAGGCTCAGCACAGACAGGGCGCTGTTAACTGTCGCTGTCAACGACTTATTTTGTTTGTTTGTTTGTTTGTTTGTTTGTTTTTATAAAGGGCGTCCAGACCAGAACCAAGCTCAAGAACAAGGCTCTGCGGCACAATGCGGCTTCTTACGTGTGAACGTGAGGGCGGCTGAGTATGTCATCAAAACGTCATGTTCGAAATATGTCAATGGAGGACACTTCAACCACAAGGGAATGCAGGGCCCATGAGACCAGCGAAAGGCAATAGTCCCGATGAGGAAGGCTACCTAATGGTCGTACAAGTGCGCGGACCTAGCGGCGGCGGCAGCAATGCCACGCACTCGCGGCGAAGTCGCACCGCTGCGGGTCTATCACTCTAGAAATGCCAAAACGTCTGTGTGTCCACGTGCCACGGCACCCGCGGGACAACGACTTATATACACAAAAAATGGAGGGCAGGTTGCCGAAGCAACCACTTGCATAGGGTGGGGTGGGTTGGTCCCACACAGAACTAGACCCGAAACTTCACCACCGCCAGGGATCGAACCCGGTCCCTGAACGGTGTCCAATGAATGAACAAACAAACAAACAAACAGAAAATGTGCTGCGGCACGCCGTCAACGATGGGTGACATGAAGTGAAGGAACGAGCACACTTGGGCAGCCCAGCATGCTGAGCTGGTGTTGCTGCGCCTCGGCCGGGTAGCCAGAGCACAGTTTTCCAGGAATGCTTGCTTGGTGAGGCGTCGTGGATGATGAGGCACACATGGTCTGGGGGTGTCCAGCTCTAGTAGATCAGAGGGTGCAGCATTCTGAGGTGTTTGAAGACAGCGGGTTTGTCATGATCATTGTGCGGAGTGGAGGGGTGTACATCCAGCCGGGATTGAGTGGAACGATTCTGTCAGCGGGGAGGGAACGGTTTCGGACATTACTCGTCGTGCAGGCTGCTCTGGGGATCTCCGCCAGAGCCTGTGGCTAGGCCAGATGGCATGACATTGACATTGATTACATACTGGTGGTGGGCCATTTTGGCCTAGCCACAGGCTCTGGCGGAAAAACCCAGAGCAACATGCACAACGAGTCGTGTACGAAACCGTTCACTCCCCGCTGACAGAATGGTTCCACTCAATCCCGGTTGGATGCACACCCCTCCAACTCTGCACATTGATCATGACAACCCCGCAAAAAGGCTGCCAGTTGCCCGGCATCCTGCTGCATAAAGTCCGCCACTGATGTGATGTTGCTGTCCTCAAACAGCTCCGAATGCTGCACCCTCTGATCTACTAGGGCTGGACACCATCAGTATGTAATAATGCCAATATCTGGCAGCAACATAACCTGTACACTTAGCGTTGGGAGCACCCTGACAGCCAATGTTCGTCAGGGTGCTCCCTGACGAGCGATGACGAACAACAATGTTCGTCATCGCTATAATAAATGAAGCCCATGTGTGAGCCAATCTAGAAATTCAGCAGGAGAACAAGAGTCTATAGCTACTGGTGTGTCAAAAACTTTCTGCGTGCTGCCCGTGCTCAACACGTTGCGCTGCCATCACCATTCATGTGTGCTGATCCTGGTGTCTCTGCCGTGCCATTTGTTAACGGCGTACCATTGCCACAACACGTGCTGGCTACATTGCGTACTGGCGGCACGTCTGCATAGGCAGAGGCATCCACCTTCAGCATGCCATCAATCATATACAGCAATGGCAGCACCCTGCAGTTCTGATGTTTTGCAACAGCATTTTCTTGTCTGAAGCTGCAGAAGTGTATATACCTGTGGAAGGGTTGATGCTGAAGAAGCCATGGGCCTTGAGTGTGAAGCCCACTTGTTCGACCTGCAAATCGATGCATTTCATTGTACGGTGAGTCAGCGAGCTCTGGTGACTGTGTTGACGCTGCAACCGCTACCAGAGTTGGGTTCGCAAGGCCGGTCAAGCGTGCTATGCTCACTGGCATGACGGGGAAGTCCTCTGGCCTTGGCAGGTGGGACAAACCGAAGCAGTGCCAAAGGACTGGGTCGCTGCCAGGGCCAACGTCGCGATCCTGCAGCATGTGCCACATGGTAGACACCTTCCTTGCACTTGAGCTGCACCAAATATGGCACACAGGCACAGCAGGCAGGCAGCAACTCGAGGCACCTGCTTCACCCAAGCTGGCAGCCCTGTGCCTCCCTCCGACATCACAGTGTGATCACCTGGGAGGCAGGCTCTCAGCTGAATGTGACATGTGATAAGACGGACAGCACATTTTTGTGCACGTCAGCATACTGTCACGCGCAGACATGCATGCCACGAGCAGCCATACAGCAACACATTATGTGAATTCGTACTTGAAGGGAACCGCTCAGAGTCACTGTGCGGTGTTACCCACAGGTTCTTCTCAGCAAAACCCCCGCGCTGCGCAATCATGCTGCTTGGTGCGGCCAGTAGTGTCAGGTTGCTTGCGGGGACTAATTTGTACGCCACTGGCTTGCCTGTGCAGTCAGATGTCTAGCTCACAGCAGGGTTGATAGACATCAGGGCTGCTACACTTTGCTGATGCTACAAAGCAGAGGGGTGGCCTTCTTATGATCCAGCAGATGGCTTGTTTCTGCACTCACGTGTTATAGTATGCTATCATGGTCTACGTGCACACTTGTGCACCTCATTCTTGCGCACTCGATACCTGTCACAGGGTGGGTCGACGCAGGGTTGCTGATCTTCCAGGACCGTGCAGCCGCAGGGTCCGCCACGCGCATGGCCTTGCTCTCTGTTAGCAGCGGCGTCTCCTTCGCCCAGAAGCCATTGCCATGCGGGTTGTCAGGTCCTTCTGGCATCGATTCAAGATCCACCTGGAGCAGGCAGCTGAGAAGTGTTTGCACTATAACTACCTGTGCAAGCTCCATCCCCATGACATCATCACAATCAAGACACCACATCGTCGAAACCGTCTTTTGTACACAATCCGTTCGTGTTCATCGTCAGACATGCTGCGTGTGTTCAATTGCTGCGGGACTACTAGCCTACCTGGCTGACCAGGAGGCCCTTGCCACCCTCATGATCGTCCACAGCCAGGTCAAGGCGTGCACAGAACATGTGTTGATGCACCTGTTCGACATGGCCAACAATTGCATTAGTTCCAGAGATCAACATGGCTATTTGTAGCGCAGTGCTACATCCACCCAGTCATATGTATGACACATTCTCAGGGGTCTTCCACAAGTAACTGCAGCAGCACTGCACCCGAAGACAGGAGACTTGGCAGGATGCCCCACGCATCTGCATGCTGTGCAATCCTACAGCATGGCCCGATCGGCTGCTTTCCTATAGTTTGCAGCGTCTGGCCTTTTGTACTGTAAGGCGATCCTTGAATAAACGTACTGTGACAATGCCTTGCCTGTGCATTGACGTGCGGTGCGACCATCGTGCCCCACTTGGGCCCTTCCTCTTCGTCCGGAGACAGCAAGCTGGTGCTGAGCTCGCCTGTCAACTGGATGTCAAGGCTGATGCTGCCGTCCTACACCGGTTTTCAAACGATCAGGTATCATTGTTTAAGAGCAGAATGGCATAGATTGGTGCCAGCCAACCATGCTGGCATATGCTTTGTAGCATTACCTGAGATAGCTTCCAGATGAATTTGTATTCGTAGTTTACCACTGTCGCAACGAAGCTGATCTCCAGTTGGCGGCTGCGCCGCACCTGTACATACCGAAGGCTTTCAGCTTAGAGAAGGCCTATCATATTGTAGCGGCAAGCGTGTCTGCTACACACTTCAACAACAAGTAGCATCTCATCTACCTCCGCATGCGCCGTGCGGTATTCAGTGTGCTTCCACAGAGTGCCGGCATCCGTCTCATGCATGCACACGGCTCGTTTGAGTGTGTAGGGCTCCCCTGCAGCAGCGGTGCCAAGTAAGCAGTCACCATCCAAGTAGCTGCCAGACACGTGCGAACACAAGTCCCAAACACATCGGGCAGGCACAGCAGATGTGTTGCTGTGCGCCAGCCCTTTCCAACGATCAGAATCAGTGACAACATTTCTCTGTCTCAAATTCTCACCCTTTGCATCATTGAGCAGACCGTCGAAATAGTGAATAGTGCCAACACAGTCACAGCCAAGCTCCAGGCTGTTGGCGCAGAAGCCCAGGCCATAGTCACCTGCCAGTCATGAAATGCAACATTTGTACGTACAGCACACATCGAGCAGTCGGACAGAGCAGAGAGGGTTACAGCAGCTGGATGGCAGGCCCCTGCAGCTTACCTATGTCCAGTGCACATTTCCTCTCGAATGGCGGGTTTGGATCGCCATACTGCAGGGCAAGATACAAAAGACTATGACGGGGCATTTCAATGCTGCAGACGCTCTCTGATCGGCATTGCATATAGATGTTGCATAGCATGTTGGCAGCGACGCACTGGGACAATCATCTCCACCAGTGATGCTCTGTGCACAATTGGGCGCAGCTTCCCTGCGTCATCGTAAACCACATCATGCAACACCAGCCCCTGCAGCAGGTACCACTCGGTCTGATGGCATGGGCCTATGCATCGTATGCTTCGATGCACAGCCAAGTAGGCAGTGTATACCTAGCTCAAGTGTGCACACATACAAGCAGGCTTGCCTCCTTGAAATTAAAGCCGATGCGTAGGCGCCACTTCTGCCAGGTAACCAGGTTCCCGTCTACCTGCACAGCGCTGGCTCCCAATCATGTGTCAGGCTCACTGTAGCATCGCTGCAAACGTCAGCTGTGGCATGCGTTGGCACAGTCATCGGATGAAACAACAAGAGCCAGCCATATCTCGTCATTCGACACTCTGCATGGACCATGCAACTGCACCTTGAAGCTGGGCCCCTCAGGCTGCACGATGTCCAGGGGCTTCAGGTCTGTCCGCCAAGGCCGCTCATCACCTGCGAGCTCGCCGTGATAGTTGATAGCTGTGTCTGGGAGTGGTGGGGCCGAGTCTCCATGCTGCAGGTCGATATGTACCACCTGCAGCCAGGCCAATCAACAGAGGAGCTCAGCAGACACCTATTCCTGGAATGTCAATGCTGCACTCGATGAGGCCATCAGCATGTGATGGCACCGTATGCATTGCAGGTCGAGTAGCAAGGGATGCTTTGGACAGATGCCCGGTAACACCTTGCGGCGGTTGAGGTCGACAACTGGTACAAAGTCCAGCGGTCGCGCATAGGCGTTGTCTGCTGGCTTGGTGTGAAGATACATGAACAGTTGGATGAGACGCGCCGCACGGCTGTCCTTGGGAGCTAGGTGCTGCAATGCAGGCCGATGCCATGTTCATTGCTACCTTCAGAACCATGGAACGTCACTCGCAGAAAGGTTGTATCGACAAATGCATCAGTGCCATGGAGGCAATGTGCTGCAGAACGGACAGCTGGACCATTGCTGTACATGTCCAGCGAGATGCAGGGCTGACAGCAGATGGCCATGTCACTCAAATGACACTGAGTATATCCGAGATCTGGGCTTGCACATGGGTACGCACCACGGACCAGGGGTCGGCAGCAACCAGGTCCATGTCTGTGACACCGCGCTGCTTGAGCAGTTCCTGCACCCGCTTGTCAGCCTTTGCAATCTCCTCCGCATCGTTGCAGTCGTCAGGCGTCAGCAGCGGCTGCGCTCCCTTGACCTGTTAATGCATCAGAAGACACGTCGGGTGAGCGACAGATGCACTGTCTGCAACAGGCAGGCATGTGGTTGCATGGCGTTGTGAAGCGTGGTGAACCATGCTGTGATCACTGTTGTGCTTGGCGCAGCGGAGTGAGCCGACAGCAAGGCCTTGAAACGCACTCTATGTTGAGCTGCTCCTCAGACGAAACTTGGAGGTGAACAACAGCAGACATATATATGCTGGCGGTAATAAACCTGCTTCCAGGAGGCCACCTCCGGTCCCGCCAAATCCACCACCACCTCAGCCACATAATCCGTGGGCGGCGCCTGCAAAACCAGGGCCACGCACCGCGGCGGCAGCGGTCCACCGGACTTGAAGGCGAGCAGGTCTGCCTTACTTGGCTCCTGTGTCATGAGAAAAGGTGAAACCCATGGATGGACCCAGCGTCTTGAGGTCACGATCGCCACTGACTGCTGTACAACCCCGAGAAAAACTTATCGATGAACACTCTGATCTCCAAGGAAACATATGAGGCCTTGCAGAGAGGGAGATGGCGCAAATGGAATGTGGTAAATGAAGCCAGCATGTGCATGCAGCTATGCGGCACAAGCAGGTATGCTCGACTGCGCTTGCTTGATGCGGATTCTTGTCCGAGGCTGATGCACTGCTACTTAGCAGCAGTGTAGCTTCCGTAACGCACAGCCGATCGCCCAATCGGCAGCCTGCTGCAGCGTGCATGTGGTGCATGCCCACACTGTCTGCCCACTGTTGTGCCATTCACCTGCAGGCTGAGGCTGTTGAACCTCACATTCTCAGGCGTCTGCCTGAAACCCCTCACGCATGCTGCAGCGGCTTTGATCTCGGCTGCACTTAACGGGTCCAGCGGATGTTGTGCCACACTCGACACCATCCTTGCAAGCGACCGTGAGGGTGGGTGCAAGCCTCCAGTGTTAGCCTTGTAGTGAGCTGGTGTAGCGTCAGCTGGATATGCTGGCGAGTTGTCAACTATGGCATACGTTTCATGTGTTAGGGCACCATCGGTAGGTGGCGTGACCCACGTGTTATGCTGTCACCAAGAAGCATGCTATGGATTGAGATCCTGGACTTCGCATGTCAAGCTTTTGCCCCGTTACTGTCCTTTCCACCTTAAGCAGGGTTTAACGGATGCTATCACCGGACGCCGTGAATATGCCCATGAGGACTGCTACGCACACAAATAGCAGCTTCACTGACTAAGTTGATGTCCAGGAAGACGTTGCGCAAACGTAATGTGGAAAGCGACGGGTGAAATTGCGCGTAGCGCGAAATGATGCGTTCATGGCCTTAGGGTTTAGGGTTTAGGCAGCGTGTGCACAAAATGCGCTTTGGCCCAGCGCGCACGTTCATATAGCACGTCAAGGCCGCATATATGATAACAACGACGCATTAAAGCGTATTAGCGCGTTTTGCCGGCCCTGAAACAGTGCGCAACTACAAATGTTGGTCCCGTTAAACCCTGCTTAAGGTGGAAAGGTCAGTAACGGGCGTCGTGCGCATGTCAATGTCAACTAAGGGTATCACCCTGAAGAATATTGAGCAAAAGTAGGGAGTGTGTGGGCATGGACAGGGGGTTGGGAAGAGTAGGGAGGTAGGTTATGACAGAGCGGAATGGCAGCAGGGTTTGCAAGTGACTGGCACGCAGTAAACGAACGAACAAGAATGACGGCAACGGGCCGGCCGCACGCCGGTGTCAGCCAGCTGCCATTTGTGTCACTTGACGTGTAGCAAGCACGGCCGGCCTTGCACCGCACTCGTGCAGCGCGCCCAGCTGGCATGCTGCAGCTGTCCATACCGAGAGAACGGCCGTTGCGCGAGCTGCTGCAGACTTTGAACACTCCACTGTGCGTCACGTCCAGATATACGCAGCTCACACCACAAGGAACGGCACGTCCTTCCGGTGGCATAGGGCGTGGCATAGGGCATAGGAGTAGCGGACCATGCTCCAGGGGGGAAGTGGGTCGAAACCCTGGATCACACTGGGGAGGCGGGGCGCGAATTGAAGGTCAAGACTCCGAGGGGAATAGTAGAATAACAGTTACATAACACCTAAACCCTAACCCTAAACAACGCGTTTGAGCGTTTCTAGCCCGCTGAGACGCTAGCGCGACGCGTCACGCGGTTCAGCGTGGTCGATTTAGGCGGATGATGCCGGTGACGTGTGTGGAATGCACCACATGTGGTGCGGCGCCTTGCGGCGCGCTGTTTTTGGCCGGAACGATTATAAGATCATCAACCCCAAGTCTTGACCTGATTTAGCTGCTGCGTCAATGCGTGATGCTCTTCAGTGCTGTGCCAAGCCCCACATCGCGTCATGGCATCTGCATTCAGGAGTTTGGCACGGTCTGCGCAGGCCAAGCACAGGTCTTACGGCAGCTCAGATCCGCTGGATCTTGGGGAGGCCTTGTGGATCACACATTGGGTTGCTGGCAAGCGTTCGTTCACGCCTTTGAAAATTGCAGCAACACAGAAATGAGCAAGGACTGGCCGTTGATGGACATGGTCGTGGTGGCATGCAGCTGAGGACTGGGCACGGGCAAGTGTTTTGGACGTCTGCACCCCATCAATTTCTAGGTGGTGACCAGGCTGATGCCTGCTCACATACACTTATACACCCTCCTCATGCGCACAGCGGTTGTCTGGTAGTACGTTTTCAGGCGGTGAGGTGACGACCCGCAGCCTGCAGTCGCTGGACACCCTGTGGCAGCAGGGATACTTCACGCCAGCAAACCAGTGAGCGCCGAAACAACCTCATCAAATATGCCCTGCACCTGAGATGCTCGGCATGTATGCGACTAACCGACTTCGGCAGAGGTCCACAGATGTGGCTAATGTGTCATACATATGGCACGACGATGGAGATGATGCAGGTACCGCTTGGCGTTTCGAGAGTGTGGCACGACCCTCGGGGTACAGGTGTCGCCTGATGCAGATTAGGCGGAGTGGTCACCCCGTGTTTAGGTCGGCGAGCTTGCCTTAGCGTTGAAATTTTCCCAGTCTCTGTTTCTTCTTCTCACACTTCAGAGAGACAAGGACATCTCGCCGGTCATGTACTGTGCCAGTCTGATTCCGGGAGTGTGGGGCCGCCGCTGGATGGACGGGCAGTGACCAGGGATGTGCGAAAGTGTCTTGGTTCTGACACATGGTCGAACAGCCCATCTGCCGTGCCTGCGATATGTGTGTTGCAACCGCTGACAGTAACCAAGGTGAGAACGATCACGATCTGCACACGTTGAGACCAGCAACATGTGTCGCCAGATAAGTAGGAATAGCAATAGTTCAGGACTAAACCAGCTGAAAACCTCAGGACTCCTAAACCGGTATGCTAGCACACAGCCGGCACTGCCAACGCCAAGCAATCACAGTCTAGACTGCGGTGTTGATGCCTTGCCAGCGCGCTTCTCCATTGCAGCTGACACTGCATCATCCGCTGCACATGTCTTGTCGTCTTGAGACTCGCCCTGCTTCTTCTCCCCACCAACCTTAAGAAACTTGACCTGATTGAAGCAAATGAACGCCTTTTGGTACAAAGCACATAGCCTGTTGACACCCCGCAACCAAACTCGTGCATCGGTACGTCACTATGCAGCATCCTGAGTAGGCTTACGTGGACGCCCTGCATGATGCACTACAGTTTCAGTGCTGCTCAACCCTGGAAAGTACTGCCTGACGCCGACACCAGTTGCAGGGCAGCAAAACTGCAGTACACGTGACTACTCGAAGCATTGCGTCACCTGCGAAACCAGCTGGCCAGTGCTCTTCCGCCGTATAAGCACATCAATGGTTACAATTGACTGACCCACCTGCACGCAACACCACCAAAGGCATCAGACGACTATGGCGCAGCCAAATTGACCCTTCAGGCTGCCGTGACACCGGGGGGAACACAACTGCACACAAGCCACTGTCACAGACACATGCAAGACATGGGTGGGAAGTTTGCACCTTCACAACCCACGCATCAATCTCCGCATCCTCGCCGCCCGGCATGGCTGAGATGTAGTTCACACTGATGCTCAGCGAGACGCCCGACTTGAGCGACATGGTCACCAGAGCCGCGGAGCCGACTGTATCCACCACCGTGGCTGCAGTATGAGCAAACACTTGTACTGGACTGTAGCAGTGCAGCAGTGCACCCTATCCCGCTATCTCGGATCTCGGGCTGATGCATGGCACAGACGTGCGGTGGGACATGTGAAGGCATGCTGCAATGCTTGCGACATGCTCCGGTTGCGCTGCCTTAGATCGGTCACGCACCAGTTGCGCCGCCATGCAATGTCCCGTACCTGCAGAAGTCCATTGGAAGTGATAAAGGACACAGCAGCGATGCGATGTGCCATGCAGTCCACTTTACAGGTCGTGCGCCAGGCACCTGTTCTGCACCCGTGGCTCCACTGGCAGCGTGCAAGTCAGCCGACCATGCGAAGTCTTGATGTCCTTGATGCCTTGTAGCGCGGTGTGGTCAAAACACTGCGTGCCACAGACTGGGCCGTGAAGGCGGTCAGAACTGCACATGTTTGGTGGTTGGTCTCCACACCGGCACGCAACAAACCTTCTTTCGACGATTATACCGTCTCTCACGACTCACCGGATCATCCTGAATCAGGTGTTGCAGCCAGACTCTTCCCTCTTCATGCCGTTGCATGCTGAGCTGGCACACGGCTGTCACACTCTGCTACTTGCAGGTTGAGCCGGCTCCGCGACACCGCGATGTGCTGCAGCAGGACAGCTTTGTTCGCCTTATCTGCACATATCAGGTCACTATGCTGCTGGATCACGGCGAGCACCTAGTTTGCCGCACCGCCCGATCAGAATGCAAAGCACCGGCCACGAGAAAGCTAGCTTCACCTGCTTGATAGGGATGCTGCAAAAGCAGCTGTATTCCCGGTGCGAAAGTAGCCGTAGCGTTGCGGGGCAATGTCGCATTGTGTGAACATGACTGTGAAAATGTGATGGCTTTGTGCCAAATGCTGACGTCAGCATGGTCTGCATGCTGCGTTATGTCTCCTTGGACATGCAACTATTGCTGCAACTACCCCTTTCAGATGCATTCGATGCACTCGCATCCAATAAGCAACAGTGATCGCACCGTGTTAAACCATCCGCTGTTCCCGACGATGTCTGCATGCTGACATGAACACACTGCCCAAATCGGAACAATGGATCTGGTCCAGTGCCGCGGGCTGCTGCAGTCCTTGCAGAACTATGGAAGTGTTGCAGGCGGTGTGGATGATGCGCTGGAGGTTTGGCACACGAGCATGCAGGTTATCAAGAATGCATGCGACACTGAGGACGATCGAGCAGTGGCAGCGTCACTGCTCTTCGATGCCAACATTGGCATCCTGCGCTTCTGCAAGTCCTCCATCGCTGCGCAGGGTGCGCAATTGCTTGCCGCACGCCGCACTGGTGTTCATGCACGCTGCGCCCACACCATTCTATGCCCGGCCTTCTTAACGCGATAGTTGCGTCCCTGCACAAAAAACAGTGTTCCTGACAGCCGCGGTCATTGCACAGATCAAGAAGGCGCAAAGACTCGGCAGGAAGTGTGGACATGGCTGGCGGCTTTCCTTGATGAGCTTCCGCGACATGCCATCGCCGGACATGCCACATGTGTGCAAGGCTATAGCTCCAGCATCCACATGTGTCTGAGCTTTTGGAACAAACTGCATCTGCAAGTCTCATTGGATGAAGCACGGGGTGGCCGACTGACGTCAGCTGCCCGCTGCCGCAGACATAACATCTGAGGCAATACGGTCTTTCAGAACAGAGCCCGCCTCCGGCCCACGGTCTGCGATTCTAAGCTGTCTCCAGACGCTCCTTGAGCTGCGGCGGCCTGAGAAACAACACAGTGGCGCAGCTGCAGCCGTGGCAGCCGGCACCGGCAGTGGCGCTGCTGCTCCTGCATCGGATGGGTACTCAGCTGCCGAGCTGGTCCAGATGGCACAGCAGCTGCAAGGCCAGTACGTCCGCAACAGGAAACTGACACCCACAGTACAAGGCGAGCTGCTGCAGACGCTGGGCATGCTGCTGGACGTGGGCGGGCAGGTACATGTGCAGCTGTGCATGCACAGATATGACACTACGCCACAGTGTTCCATGTGCTGCAGCTGCCTTGCAGTGTGTTCTCACACGCAATGCTACTGACCGCCAAGCGTGCCTGCATGTACGAATGGCCGATGAGCCGGACCGAAGCTCTCCGTACTGGATCATGTGTACGCTTGCAGGCTTTCGCCAGCGATGGACCGTTCACGGCGTCCTGGCTTCTAGACGAGGGCCAGGGTGTGCTGCGAGGACCGGAATCGAAGAAGGCTGCGCGAGCAGGCGCAATTGCTGGCATCTCCTCTGCACTTTCGCTCATACAGGCAAGCAGCCGAGGAGTTTTTCAGGAAGAGCACATGTGTCGGACATTGCGCTGTTTGCTTGCAGCTGTAGAGCACAGGTAGGTGAAGACAGGATCTGCTGTGTTTGCAGGACATATCGCCAGCCCTCTGTCTCCAGCTTTTCGAGGAGCTGCTGACCGTCACCAAGCCTACAGAGGTCGCAAAAGCAAGTCGATACAGCAAGCTGAAGGCAGCTTTACGGATGCTCCACATCAATGCTGTTCGTTTTGGCGCCCTCATGCTGACCGTTGACAAGGTCTACAAAGACAAGACGGCCGCTCATACGCTGTTTGAGAGTAAGTTAATGTGTATGTATGCAGCAAAATTTCCTTTGCACTGAGTGTTTCATGACCGTGCCCGGTGTTTGCCTTCATCCCAAACCATGTTGTGGTGATGCATGCAGGTTTGATCATGCTCAAACAGCATGGCAACAAGCCTGTCAGGTGCTTTTGTCCACAGTGCACAGTGCAAGTGTGCTGGCCCAAACTATGTCCTTCACTGACAGCATATAGCTCTGGGTTTGCAGGGAGGCAGCGCATGCTGCACTTGTGACATTCTTGCAGCAGGTGGGCCTTCAAAATGATATTCGTGCTCTGCACATGGATCGACTGGGCATGTGTCCGAAGTCCTGACATCAGTGCATTGCCTCCCTGGCAGCTTGCACGAGAGCTTTGCAAGGAGGGTGCCCACGACGGTGTCGACCGGGCGGCAATCCACAAGTGCAAAAATATTTCTTTTTGCGCTTTTTGCTTTTTGCTTTTTGCGCTAAATTTTTCTTTGCGTGCAAACACCTGAAAGAACATTGACTGTAAGAGTTGGTAGCCCAAAACGTATGGTTGGGTTGCAGTCCCAGTGCGTTTTCCATGTGGGCACAGGAAGCTGCTGAGCGATTTGACCAGCATTGTGTCGGACCGCAAGGCGAGCGGGCGAGATGTTGCAACCGCAGTGCGTGGCATTGGCGAGCTGGCGGCACCCACCCTGAAGTTCTTTGGCCAGGAGGCGTGCATGCATGCCGGTCTTCTGGTGTCAGCTGTCATGTCAAGGATAGGCTTGCACTTCCTGCATGGGTGCAGTACCGCAGGATGACGGGCTTGCTGTAGCGCTTGAGATACATCAACAGTGCTGCGTGTGCAGGGGCTGCACAATATGGTTGCTCGATTGGCGCCACTGGCACAGCAGCGGGCCCTGCTGCAGCAGGTGTCAGACCTGCAGGCCAACAAGCTGGGCAATGAGGTGCGTCCTGCAATCAATGCTGGGCATGTGAGTCATGCAAATGCAACATGCGCCTTGTACACTCTGATGTGTATCCGAAATGTTTCTGCAGGTCGAACTGCTGCAGGCGCTAGCCAGCCTGGTGACATTGCTGGAGGATGTCGATGCAGCCTGCCTACAGCTGTGCTCCCAGGTCCAGCCCAGAGCGGGCGTAATTAGTTTCGATTGACCGTCTTTGCCTGCCATCTTGAAACGAGCATCAACATGGCTGCCAGACATGGAAAGCGGACACTCTGCTGAAAGAACTGGTATGCGCAGGTGATGGCAGCTGTCGTCAGCGCATATGTCCACCTGTGGGCCAAGCAGCGCCCTGCCGTACATGCTGCGCTGGCTGCGCTGCTGTCAGCGCTCGGCTGTAAGGCCACGGCGCTGCCGGACATGCTTCAGCAGCTGGTGACCTCGCTGCTGGCTGCCACGCTGGCCGAGTCAGACCCTGACACCCCACTTGGTGAGCTGCTGGACTGTCGTTGGCACCAATGGTGCTCAGGCAAAGCAGCCTGCACACCTGCACTTAGGTGCTGGTGGCGTCCCGAGCTTTGCATCATATTGCCCACCTTGCAGGCCCAGCTGTGATGGATGGCGAACTGGAGGCTCCCTGGCGGACCTACATCCACTGCTGGCAGGCGCTTCTGCAGGGCTCAGCAACAGTTGTGAGTCCTGGAGGAGGCAAACCGCTGGTCGCGGGAGCCTGTGTGTCGTTGATTTCAAACGACCACCTTTCTACTGTTCTGGTTTGACGTCGTTGCTCCTGCTTCCATGCAGGAGAATCAGCACTGGCGGCGTGGCCTGTACGATGCGCTGATGCAAGCAATTATGAGCGCAGTGTACAGCCTCAACCTCACATACCATACAGCACGGCAACATCAGGTCTGCGAAAAGTCTTGGCCGATAACTCCCTGATTTGTGGTCGGCGTCATCAAGCTTCTCTGTTGCATCTCGCAACAACAAATGCAACCACTGTCATGGCAGGGCGAGGACGATAAAGAGCACGAGACTCTCGCAGTTGGCACTGGTCTGCAGGCGGCAAATATCAGTGACATGCGGGTACAAATGTCACAAACCTGCAGCTAATATGGTCCTTATCAAGTAGTAGGCACCCTGTAACTTTCGTTCACGTCAGAGCGTGTATACTGGCAGGTGTTTATCAACCTGCACGCGTTTGCAGCATCGCTGCTGCCTGCACTTGGTTCAGCAGCTTTCCACCCCTGGGCCTACACCTTCACACTGCGCATGGTGGCAGCATCAGGGCGGCTGCCGCAGCTGTCGGGTTTCTATCACCTCATCACCACAGCGATGCAGCTGGCAGATGCTGCAGGCCTGCTCAACTCACACCAGGCATGCGCCATGCGTTTTCCTCGTGCGCATTGCAGCCCAGTGTGCAGCATCTTTGGTTGACTGTTCATCGACACCTTCAGGCATCGTGTCAAACTTGTCTCCGCCACATGCAGGAGGTCACAGATGATACGTCGCACGACACAAGGATTGTGCTGATGCTCTCAGCCTACCACCATGACCTGCTGGCTGCCTCGCGCCAGTATTCGGACGAGCTGTTGGCCGCGGCGCTGAAGCTGCTGCTGTCTGCGCCCGTGTCTGTGCTACCGCCCCAGGTTGGTCCTGCTGGCATCACCCGTGTGCCTGTGGCATCTTGCACATACGAGTAGCAGTGTCAAGCACAACTGTACCAACTACTGTTGCAGGATGTTGTGACGGCTTTGCAGAGGGCCCTAACCCTCGGGCTGCAGTACGGCCCCATGGCAGACATTGCTGTGACGGCCCTGGAGCGCTGGGAGCGTGACCGGCCCCAGGTTTCGAGGCATTGCGTCTACCAGCTGTCACTCACAGTCAAATGCATAAGTAGACTATGTGACTGGTCTGTGGCCTCACTGTTGTCAGTGCATCTGAATGCTTCCACACCAGCACTCATATGCGCAGGTGTTGCGGCAGCTGGCACCTGATATACTGCCACTGCTGGAACCCTACCTACTTGAGGCGTCAGACATGGAGCAGGCAGCAGTCGATGCTACAGAGCAAGGCATGTCAGTTGCAGGCTTTGCTGCCTTCACCGTCTGTAAGCCTGTAAACTGTGTGGAGGCCTGCCCTCGCCAGCTGAATGCGATGGCTGATGCACGGCCTCGTTCAACTCGCACAGATGGTGACCAGGAAGGGGATGAAGCAGGAGGTGAGGAGGACGTGCTGGAGGCGCAGCGCGAGGCAGGCAAGGAAGCACGCTTCATCCAGCGGGGCGCAGCGGCCGCTGCCCGGCGCGCACAGCTGCGGCGGCAAGAGGTGTTGCTGTCCAGCCAATCAGCTGCGCGACGTATGTGTTGAAACAAGACGCCATGCCGTCGTCACAATCTGCAATGATGCTGTTGCATGCCTTTCTGGTCTCCGGTATGTCGTCTGTTCAATCAGACATCAGGCAGGTAGTACCGTCCTCGTCCTGCTCGCCTTAGCCTGCTCACGAACCTGCTTCAGGGCCTGCGTGTGCTGCGGCCCCGGATCCTGGCGCTCCTGGGGCGCTGTGGCGCAGCTGCCGAGGCCATCGCACGCTCGGCTGCGCTGCAGATGCCGCCCAGCGGCTCATCTGCTGCTGCCAGCCCTGCTGCCAGCAGCGAAGCCACAGACGCGCTGCTACAGTGGGACCTCCACCGCCGGGCAGGCCTCATGCTGCCATTCGGCGACGTCGGCCGGCTTCAGCTGTGGCTGGACCCTCTGCTGCCGCAGGTACAGTGCAATGGTTGTCACAGAGGCAAGGGTCGATCGGAGCCTGCTGTGTTGAGCAGCAATACATTTGATGCTGCTGTGCAGATTGCCCGCATAGCGGAGCATGGTGCAGACCGTGCTGCTCGCGTGGCTGCCTGCGAGTTCTTACATGCCACGACCTTGTGGATGATTGGTAAGCCTGAGCCATGTCTCGCTTGTCCACATCCTGTTACCTCATGGATGTCACCAGCCTTGGCAGGCTGTCTGCAAGGGGTCATGACATGACAAAATGACTTGCAGGCACGAATGCCAAGTCGGCTACATCTATCGATAAGCAGGAGTTTGACAGCACACCAACACCTTTCCACAAGCTCATGCAGCGCCTCTTTCCAGTCATCCTGCGCCTTGCTGTCAGCCAGGTAATGCGAGCTGCGGCATGCCTACCACATTTTGCTCAACCAATGGACACGTGATCCAAGTGGCATACTGACGTGCCATTTCGAGCACGTAGGAACAAGTGGCCAGGCAGCTGTTCAGCGAGCTGTCAGTGTCACTCGTGCACTGGCTGACAGCCTCTGCCCGCAGGTGCTCGGCTTTGCACAGTTGCTGCTGCCACACTGAAGGCTGCATGCACTGCCAAGCACATGGCAGGCCTGACGTGCAACTGAAAGTATGTGCAGGGAGGCTGCTGAGCCGATGGCCTTCCTCGATGCCACCATTGACGGCCTGGTAAGACCCATCGCTCTGCTGTCTACCTGTCAATACACTCCAGTATCAGCAACACATGCATGGTTTGTCGACAATGTATGCTGCCGGCGAGCAGGTGAACGAAAATGATGGGGCACTGCGACAACTGTGCGCCAGACTCTGCAAAGAGTGGCTCATCTGGAGCGGCAAGCACATCACTGGCCCTCGCGGGACGGCCCTCAATGCCACCAGCCTTTTGCGGTGCGTACTCGACCGCATCAGCCATCCCAATGCCTACCAGCGGTAAGAATGCTACCAATCTGCACAAGCGACATTGCACAACAGATCAAATTGCCATTAGCGCTATCAGCTATCCCTATTGCTTCATGCACATATGTGGGCATAAACCCGCCGAAAACGAACATGTGCTTGCAGTCTTGGGGCAGCACTGGCCCTGGAGCAGATGGCTGACCCATTGGGTCGTCAGCAAGAGCTTGCCGATGCACACCTGCTGGAGGTGCCGATGCCTTCTTACACCGAACGTCACAAGCCATGTAGTGCGTGCTGCCATCAACACACATAGGTTTCGCTCTGGTTCAGCATGACAACCGTCTGCCAATCACACTGGATGTCGGTCAACAACCAAGTTGCCTCTGCACAGGCGCTCGCGGGTTGCATGCATGCCCTTGAGCTGTCAGAGGAGGATGTTGATGGCGCGCACACCCGGCAACGAATTGCTGCTGCCCTGGCAGTAGGCTTCCTTTGGATACTTCAAGCCACTTGCCCTCCACAGGCAGTTGTGCTGCACCCTTGGCTTGCACTGATCTCGTACACTGTGCCTCTGCAGGCCTGCGCAAATATTCTTAAGCGCAAGCCAGCAATCCTCGAAGCCCTGAAGCGCCCAAAGCCCTCGAGGCCGCTGTCAGACCTGCCCAGCTTCATGTTGCAGCTGTGGCCGCAGGTGTAGTAAGCGTCACAGCAGCGCCTGGGTGGCACCTGTACCTGCCAACATTAGATTGACGGATAAATGGCGCATGAATGCAGGCTACGATGTGAATGACGCTCGATGTTGTGTTACAGACCAAGGTCCCGTTGCACTTTGCCCGCCGAAACGCCACCTGGCTGTTGACGCAACTGGCGCACCTGCTGCTGCAACAGGACTCGCCAGAAAAGTCTGGTGAGGCGAGGATGCAGCCAGTTGATCAGCAGTTGTCAACTCTGTGTCGATGCGTGTCCGTGTCAGGGTCTGATGTGCCTGCATGCCTGCAGTCACCAGCTGGGTCCAGCAGCAGCTGCAAGACAGCAACCTGGCCAGCTTCTTGCTGCTGCCGCCTAAGGTGCAGCTGCCGGCGTCTGGTTTGGCAGCCAATGGCGCTACACAGTGGCTCAAGGTGGCAGGGCACTATCTCCTTCATGTGCACGGTAACCCTGACGCCAGCAGCCAGGTCCTACACTCCTGCAGAGACTCCATGCTTTATTGCTTCTGCAGGTTGTCCAGGCACATCTGGCATGGGCAGCATGGGCTGTGGAGCTGGGCATCATCAGTACAACGCAGCTGCAGCCGGGTTCGGTACAGTGCGGTGCAGCCGGGAACCATGTCGTGACAGCGCTGCAGACCTTCTTGGATGCAGTGCATCTAATTGCTGGCAGCACGACAGCGCCAGTCAATGGTTGCCTGATGCTTGGCTCCGAGCGTACGCTGCGCCACATGACCCTCACTTTCCTAGAGTTTCAGAAGCAGGTATTACCGGGCTGTGTCAAAGGCCAACCCCCCTTATTACACCCTATTGGCTGGCATCAATATGGAGTGTGATCGACACTGTGCGGCTTATGCTGAGTAATTGACGCCTGCAGGTACTGGGCGAGCTGCTTCTGCCACCTGAGGCGCCAGCATTGCCGACATTTCTTGTGTTGGCAACCCTTTTCCCGCAGCGACTGGGCTTTGACCCTGCAGAGGCGGCTACCTTCCAGCTCCTGCCAGATAAACTGAAGGTGTGGCTGGTCCAGAGTCACTGCCTTGCAGAATGGTGACCCTGCATTCAGCCATCATTTGTGCATGCTGGTGCTCAACGCTGCAATGCACAGCACAGGAGCTTTTAGGCCAAGCAACTGTTAAGCAGCCAACTCTTCTGCGGCAGCTTCGAAGCACTCTGGAACAGATGGCTGTGGACCAGAGCAGCACAATGGGGCAGCTGCTGCGCAACGGCCTAGAGGCCAGCTCAGCTGCATCAACGACTGTGTTGCAGGTGTTTGCCTGCTGTCACATTTCGTAGGTTCTTGTGCGCATTTGCCTCTGATGGCAAGCAAACTCTGCATAGCAGTGCGACGGGCTGACCTATCAAAATTCTCTTGCAGGGTCTGACTATGCTGGCTGACCTCAGGGGTGCAAACGGCAGTGTAGCAAATCCTTTGCCCAAGTCCCTGAGGTCAAACCTGCCGGACAGGTGAGCTCATTCCATAGGGGTGCCAGCCGAAATGGAACTTCCACTCGCTCACCGCTGACCTTGTCATGTTTTGGCAGGCTGCTGAGACTAGCAGCTGGTGTGCCAGCGGGGTCTGGGCCGCAGCAGCGGGATGCGGCAGAAGCTGGGTTACAGCTGGCGCTGCGGCTGGGTCTGCATGCTCAGACGCTCTTGCAAGCATTGCAGGCAGGACCACAAACATAGCTCCTTGTTCTTGGTCTGAAGTGAGTAGCCACAATGGACCTCGCAATGCGCTTATTGCCTTGCAGGATCCAACACACGGCGAAGCACTGTATGCCAACTTTCGGGCTTCCATGCACACCTGGGTGCTGTTCAACGCCGCCAGCTGTTGCGGCGTACTGTTTCATGCGCTTGGTGAGGGTCGTCCCACGAATGTGCTCACCTGCAGAGCTGCCTGTCAACTTCTTTTGTCGATTCGACAGATCAATGCATCATATCTGACCTGCACTCCACAGGCGACATGAGTGACCCTGCCCATCAAGTGTCTGAGCTGCTGATCAGCGGCACATTGGAGGCGCTTCAGCGGGCGTCTGCAAGTGGAGGCCCTGATATTCGCCTTGGGTGTGTCAACATGCGGCATTTTTGACCTTGCTCTTCTGCTGAGTGGGTCACTTCAGTCGGGTGTGGTAGGTCCATTCCACGGCAGGTGCTGTGGTCTGCTGATGACAAGCTGTCTGCATACAGGTCCTTCCTGCAAGCACTGCTGCCGCAGCTGCAGCAGCTGGCGCCACTGCTGCGCAGTGGTAACACCGGCAAGGAGCTTTTCCTGCAGCTACTCAGCCGCCTGCTGTCACTCAGTGCACGAACGGTCTTGTCACCTGCGCAGCCTGCCTTCGGGTTCGTGCTGGACAGCTACATCACCCTACTCAGCACAAAGTGAGGGTGCCTATGCGGTGTACACTCATACTTGTTGTGGCGTCTGTGGCATGCTGAGGACATGCGAGTTATTTCTCGAGGCCACGGCATGCATCAGGCGTAACATCGGGGTATGCAGGGGCACTGCCACAGCAGATGCGCAGATCAGGTGCCGGGCATTGGCTCTGCTGCCGTCTTTCTTGGAGCATACAGCTGCGGACCACCAGAAGCGGGTGCTGGATGGTGTGGAGCGCCTGGTCAGCGGCTGCTTCCCGCTTTCATCCTGGGAGTACCCCGGCGGCAGCACGCAGGTATGCTATCTGCGCCTCCTGATGGCTGGCCTGTGGATGCCTCCACAACATGCGACTTGCATGGTATCCGCAAACATTTCCCTGCTCGTTGAAGAAAGGCATGGTCGATTCTGTCGTTCGCAGGCGACAGACTACGCTGCGCAGCTGGCGGCGGCTTTTGGCGCTCTGGTGCAAACTGCGGAGCGGAGTGGATCGGCCACAGCATTGCTGGAGGTTTGCTGTGTCTTGAGCACGACTTCCTGTTATCATGTATCGACATGAAAGGGAGAGTTGTCGTGAAACATGAAATTCATGCACAACAGGAGCTGCAGCCTGTGCTCATGGAGATGGGTGAGCCGAAAGGCCACACCCGGCAGGCGAGCCTTGTGGCCCTGCTGGCGCAACTGGCGGCTGCGCCCTGGACTGCCCTGCCTGCTGAGGTGTGCACCAGGCTGTGGTATGCCTTCACTGCGCACATCCGGCCAGCTCAAAGTGTTGACGTAGTATGTGCTGGCACGCAGGGTGCGCACCTGACACAAGTTCAGGGTGATGCCTTTTCAGCCGGGTCACGGCGTGCAAACAGCTTGATGGAGTATGCATGGCTGTACGTGTTTGGAAAACCGTCCACTCCTGCACCCTTGCGGTGGGCTGTGCAGTTTGCCTGGCGCTGCCACACTGGCCCCCGTTGAAGTTGACATCTTTTCTAAAGCAATTGTCGAGCTGTCCTTGGAGATCGTTGAGGCGTATACGCAGGCGTGCCATGCTCACATTTGTCTTATCACCGCTCCTGCGCCTTGCGCCTCGGCAGTATACCAAGCATGCCTTCGAGGAGAAAGCCAAGTTCTTACGAGATGTGATTAATGGTGATCCGGCGCTGCCAAAGGTGCCATGCACTACCTTCCCATGCATGCATAGCCTGCAAGCATGTGCCTCTCACATGTTGCAGTTTTCGCAGCTTTCTCATTGGACTGCCCTCGAGTGCAGGCTCTCCGTGGCCGGGATGCAGCAGCTATGACCGCCCGCCTGGCGGCTTACCAGCTGTTTCAGATCATGTGAGGGCGCAGATGCAAAACTGACCTTGCTAAAAGCTCTGGCACATAGCAGCCTCTTGTGCAGTTCAAGACAACGCATGCAGGTGTTGCAACCTAATAGCTGTCTGTCGTCTCCAGGTATCAGGTGCTGCCGTCAGCAGACCTCAAGGCTGTTGTGCGAGACACCATTGGGACCAATGCAGTGAGTCTGTATCAAAGGACTGCTTGACCAGCGATCCTTTGCATGTACTTCATATCTGTGATGGTGTCAGGTGATCAGCACCAGCTGCTTCGTTTAATGCAGGAGGTCATGAAGCCAGGCAGAAACGACGTGAAGGGCTTTTCGAACCCTGCATCAAATGACCACGAACTGGAGACGGTGGTCAGCACCTTGTGCTGGCATCATGTCCAAATGCATAGTGTGCCTGCCTGATCCTGGACATGGCAACCTTTTAATTAGGGGCGCTGCGGACGTGGTGACTAGATCATGCACATCGTTACAAGGCACGGGAGGTTCGGTCTGCTGCTTTTGCCGCCACTGCCGCGCTGGTGGTCGCGACACAGGGCGCCGATAACCTGAAATTCTTCAAGGCGCCTTTCGAGGCGGCAGGTGCGCTTATCTGCAGTGCCCGCACAACCAAGGCTGCACACTGCATCATCGCGAAGTTTGAGTTGTTGGACGACTGCATAAGCACAGCCCGCCAAAGTGCTGGCATAGCTTGCAGGCGACCTGCACAAGCTGCTGGACCCAGACATGGAGCTCTCGTTCAGCGAGGAGCTGGCCGCCACCGACTCTGCGGCCAAGCGTGCTGCCAGCAACATGCATGCGACACTGGTGACCAGCACCTGCCTGATGTCGGCTTTGGCCAATGTGACCAGATGGAACAACCTGCTCAAAATGTGGTGCGCGTCTGGATGCTCATGAACGTGCCGAAGCAAGGGATGGCTTGAAACTCGCAGGAAGCAGTAAAGGCACGGAGGGCTGCTGCTGGGGCGACGGCGACCCTGGGCTACTCTGGCAGCCTCTCCATGGGCATCAGCCTTAGCGACAAGCTGTCGGCATCCCAATATTCACTTGACGGTGAGACTCAAGAACATCTCTGCATGCTTCCCCCGTGTGCACATGGCTTTGCAGCGTGCTCCTTGCCCCGGCCAGGCACATTCACAACCCTTCTTGTCACAGATGGGGGCCTTGTGGGTGAGACTCTGGGAATGGAGCAGGGCGGCAACGCTGCTGCACACCAAACCACCTTGGAACTTGCTGCGGCACCCGTGGCGGGCGATGTGCAGGTGCGTCTTTCTGTTCTGCCACACATGTACAACGGATGCGTCTGTGGGATCATGTAGGGTGATACTGGACAGTCACAAGTTGGTGTGCTACTAATCATATGATGGAGTGCAGGCCTATGTGCGCTTATGGGCGCCAAACAATCGCCACTGCTATGCTGACATGTCGGCCATCTTTGCACGGACGAATGTCAGGAGGCATGAGGCATGCCTCGACTGCTGTGCCTATAGGATGACTTGGAAGGACTGGATGCGCCGGAGGGTGCTGCAGGCGATGCCTTGCTGACTGAGGACGATGATCTGGACCGGCACCCGGCCATGCTGCCAGCGGTGCAGCTGGTGGAGCGCGCCGCCATGCTGTGGGCAGCGTCCAGCGCCTGTAGGCAGGGTGGGCACAACACCATTACGATCGTGGTGCTTCAACTACCCGCAGCATCCTGTCACACTGGGGTGCACTGTGTTCACCAGAGCGGAACTTAGTCGGTGTTGTTATATGCTTGTCAAGCAGGAGCAGCCCCAATGCCAGACTTCCTTGCGGTGCTCCACCGTGTGCTGGCAACCACTGCGACACCACATGCCTCTCGCCTGTTCATTGTCAAGGTTGGCCTCAATTTGTGCCATGCTGCAGACTTTGCGGTCAGGGTATTTCAATATACTGGTGACACGCTCGGCATGCACTGCAGGTTATTTTGCATGTTGACCAGCGCCACATGGTTGGCGAGCAGCAGGTGAGCAGTCAAGTGCCAGGTCGTGTGGACTCTGGGAGCGCACCGTCTGGGAAGCGCAAATTAACGTGCTTATGTGTCGATCTGTGCAGAAACCTGCTGAGGAGCGCACCCCCTCGATCTTTGGACGCTATGGTGCCAAGTTTTTTGGACCAATGATTGATGCGATCATTGGCGATGCAGACGGCGGCAAGGATGGGGTGAACATTGGCTGCCGACAGACGACTGCACGGGGCATCTGTCACAACCAGAGCGCTTCAGATGCCGGGATGCAAGTCAATTTCGAGCAACTATGAAAGACTTTAGGCGAACTCTGTGTACAAAACAGATGCACTACGTCCTGGTGGACGCCATCTGTGCCGCGGCCAACTGGGGCGATGCTGTGCTCATGCGTATGTCCAGCAGGACGTTGCAGGCGCACCTGCCTGCTGAGATCGATGCCCCAGCGCGCGTTCTGCTGGACTATATGGTGTGTTCTGGCCCATTTGGTCTTGGAGCATGCTCCTTTTCAACTGAGGAGAAAACCTGGCAAAAGGTCATGCACCGTCGCTTGATTTGACCTTGTGATGTGTTGCATGCAGGCTCGAGCAGCCTACTCGCGTAGCGGCGCGGTCGTCAACAACAATTTTCAGTTGATCAAGCTGCTGCTACAAAGCTGGCGATATGCAGTGCCGCTTCCTGCCGATGCCATCCTTTTCCATCTAGAGGTGAGTCATAGACAATCGTCAATGACCACCTGTTTTGAGCTGGTGACTTGTCGACGATTGACATGTATGCGAGGACCAGCAGCACCGATGTTGGTGATGGGCTGCAGGCACTGGTCACTACACCAGAAGGGATGGACAGCCGCAAAGCGCTGCAGCAGCGTGCTGCAGGGCGCAATCGCCGCATTGTTGGCATGAAGCTGCTCTCAGCAGGTGAGCACCTGCTCCCTTGACATTAGAGTGCCTGGTTGTGCAGGCGACTGCTGCAAGTCATCACCGAGGCCTGAAACTGTGCTGGCGTGCATCCAGGCGTGAGGTATGGACAGGCGCCTGCGCTGCTCAGTGTGCCCGAAGGGCAGCAAATCCTTGCTGCTGTGGCGGACAGCCTGGCAGTCAGTGGTGGCACGCGTCTGGCGGCTGCTGCCGGCGAGTGCATCGGGTACCTTCTGGAGACGCTGACACGCCTGTCCAAGGCGCCGGCGCCAGGTGCGTTGCTTTGAGCCACACACCATGCACAGAATAAGCCGCAAGGTAGGCGTGCATGGGCATACCGAGCCACAAGGCGGTCTGCCGGACCATATTGGTGCCGTACATGTGCAGGCCCTGTGCCAGATGCGGATGCGATGTTGAACAAACTGTCTGAGGAGGCCCGCAAGTGCCTGGTATCAGTCGCAGGCACACAGAAGGACCCCAGCAGGTGCGGCAGATCATGTTACCCTACATTTGGTAGTGTGCACAGTGTGCCTATGTGGCAGTCCTGCATAGGTTTGATGAAAAAGACATATCGTTGGTGTCCAGGTTCCTGCACGCTGTGGAGCGCATATCGACAACACACAGCCGCATCGTTGAGCTGCTTGCTACGCCGCTGCTGAATCTCCTGAAGCGTGTGCCTGGGCAGCTCGCCTGCCTGCTGCTGGAGGTGAGTCGACAGCAAAAAGGTTGTTGCGAGGTTGAAGACGCTGGTACTGTCTGGTGTGTGAGGTTGTCCGTTGCATTATATGGCAGCTCTCGGCATGCTCAGGGCCCATTGCTCAAGGACTGCATCGATTGATATATATATATATATATCACACCTCTGTTGCAGACACTGGCGCGCGGGCCAGGGCAGCTTCCAGAGCTCCTGCCTCACCTGCGCAGCGCATTGCAATCGATCCTGTCGATGCCAAACCCCGCGGTGCATGCCGCGCTGCTGTCCCTGCTGTCAGCTGTGCTGCCTCATGAGTCAGACAGCTCTGCGGGTGCGTCCAAACTGAAAGCTGTAAGATAACACATCATGTATGCATTTCTGAGATCTGAAGGGACCGGATGGTCATGACGAAATAAGTCTGGTACTGGCTTTCATCCTATTGCTTTCATCAATATGACGGCTGTCGCCAGCTGGCCACTGATCATCGCAGTGCCTTGCAGGACCAATATTGCAGCAGGTAATTGCTGCCAGGCTGGGCAGCAGCGACTCCACTGCGGTGCGGCGCGGCCTTGCTGAGCTGCTGCGTAATGAGTGGGAACGCCGCCCAGAGCTGCGGGACTCGCTGCTGCGCGCTCCGCTGCTGGCCCTGCTGAGTGATGCCGATGGTGAATGCACTACGCACTCGTTGGTGCCTGCAGCCATTATTGTGAAACTAAGACATATTTGCCTTAATTTCATGCACATCGCGTCCAATACATGAGTCAATGCATATGGGCATTCTTCGCTGCAGGTGTCATCAGGCTGGATGCACAGCGCTGGTGCACCGCAGTGCTCCCCCAGCAAGTGCCTGAGCGGCTGCACGCCCTGCTCAGCCCCGCACAATCATCTGCTGCAGATCTGGTGCGGCTGTCATGGCCAGGAGTGTACTTGACAAGCTGGCATCTGACTGCCTTCCTCCTGCATGGGCATCTGCTGTGCCCTATTTGCTATAGGCAAGCGCCTTTTCCCAAGAACGCAAGTGCTCCTCTACAGTCTTGCGCCATGTCTCTGCTCATGTCTGTAATCGCAGAGGCCTCAGCTGGAGAAGCAGTGGTCGAGCGCGGCAGCAGAGCAGCTGCTGCGCCTGCCACGCAATGACCGTGATGCAAATGCGCCCCTCTTCAGCTCTGGCTTGGCAGAGTGCAAGTTCCAGGACTACCAGATCGACACCAACCAGCAGGTTGTGTGAAGAGCAGATCTGCAAAAAATGGCCAAAGGGCATATATGGAAGTTTGCGACAATGCACTTATGTTTCTGTGGCCTTGGGACTGCAGGCAACGCTGCAGATGGCGCCCATGTTCTCCACCACATGGTCAGCGTCGCAAGGCGCCTCGCAATCAGCAGTGTCGCAGGCATCACAGTATGCCGCAGGCGCTGGCAGCACGCTTGTCAGCCGCACACAGGTCAACATTGCATCAGTATCATGAAGGCACATGCTACGTCGACAGCCAACACTGCTGAGCATGGGATATTTGAGCATGAGAAGGTTGTACGGGGCGCAGGTCGGGCTTGGAATGGTACGTGCAACGCAGCCCGGCACCATGTCGCAGGTAACAGGAGACAAATGAGTCAGCATGCTGTAGCTTGTGTACATATTGCTGGCTCATGCACGTGTCATGCACATGGAAGAGGCTAACATCATTGCACGCCGATGCAGAGCTACAGCTTCGCCCTTGCGCCGCCGATGGATAGCCAGCTAATTCCAGCAGGCTCACAGGTGCAACCATCCTCTCAAGTGCGCCTCTCAGGGCTACGTTGCATCCGTGTGCATGATAAAATGGTGTGAAACCCACCAGCCGAACTTGCACTTGCATTGCAGGGTGCACAAGGCAGCGCAGCGCGTACAGCCATGCAGGGTGCATGGACCCCTAGCCAAACTGCGTCGCAAGGCGGTAGCCTGACTGTGCGCCGCCGTCTCAGCAAGTACGTTTGCTGACATCTGTGCACCTTTGCTGACATCTGCAGGGAATAGCAACCATTCGAACATGCTTGTCAGAAGATGTGCTGTGACTGCAGGGCCGCCTCTCAGCAAGCAGGCATCGTGGCCAACATTCGACGAAAGGAGGCTGCCTTTGGCGCTAGTGCTCTGGCCAGACACCGCAAGGTACGATGATACTGTGTTTGTCAAATTTTACAGTTGGTAGCATTCATGGTGAAGCAAGGTGTCCGTCAAAGGATTGCTGTCGAGGTGCTGGCTCGTTGGCAGGTGACGCTGCTGCGCTCCTACCGCACGGGAGAACTGCCCGACATCGAGGGATTGCGGCTGACATCCTTCCTCAGCCCCCTCAGTGAGTGCCCTATCGAACCTGCTGAACGAAGTGCTGTGGCTGAGCAGTCATAGTTTTGCAGCACAGGCAATACAGGTTACATGCTGCTCATGCAGGTGTGCTTGTGCAGCGGGACTTTGGCATTGCGCGCCTGGTGCTGCAGGGCCTCTGGTCTGCAGCCCTGCAAGAGCTGGGCGACCAGGCAGGGGGGTCCAATGGGGCCAAGCGGCGAAAGGAAGCGCCAGATGAGCTGCGGTCGCTGCGTTCTGCGCTGTCAGATTGCTTTAAGCAGGGGTCCAAGGAGCCGGTGTTTGTGCAAGCGCTGCAGGTGGAGTCCATGAAATTCCTGCTCGTTGTCAGTTGACATTCCTCTTGACGGTGTGTGACCACTGCGCTTGCTTGAGTGTTGGTCAGTGCAAGCATCAGTGCTTGGTGTTGCGGCCCTGCAGGCCCTTGCATTGGCAGATCGGGAATCGTATGTAGCACCGGAGCTGGCAGCAGCCTCAGCACTAGCTGCCAACAGTCTGCAAGCTGGCGTCTTGCAGGTGCACCGCTGACTAGCTTGCACCAGGTTTTACATGCTTCTCATGCCTCAATGCTGTATCGTTTGCCGCTGCTGTCTGCACAGTATAGAAGCCGTGTCTGTACGTCTGCCATGACAGGCCATGTGTCACTGCATTGATGCTGCAGATTGAGCAGCAGATCATTATGGATTTTGCCGAGGATGCTGCAGCGCCACCGCTGAAGTCCCGACGGCGAGCTGCATCGATGTTCAGCCTGTGCACAGCATAAGCTCCTGGCATACCTCTACTGCAGCAGGTGTGTAATCCCCGCAAAGCTACGGTCGTCAATGTGCAGGACGTCGGCAGTCGCTGGGCAAACAAAACTACGCGGCACGCCAGCTGCCTGGGCTGCAGCGGCATCTCTGTACAGTGAGCTGGGGGACGATAACCTAATGCAGACTGCTTTCTCTCGGCATGTAGCCAAGTACGCTGCTGCTTCTCCTTCCTGAACGTTTCATGTTTGGGTGGCTTTTAAAGAGTAGCGGAGTGATCATGCTGTGCTAACAGTGCCATTGATTGCCTCAGTTGTGGAGCTGTGCACTGCTGGGCTTCGTGCAGGTGTCCTGGCACGCGCAGTGCCATGCGATTGTTCAGGGAAGGTCATCCCAATGCGGCATTCCTCACCTACGAGCAACTCCTCAAGGCCGCTGGCATCCTCGAGGATGATGGCACTGGCAACATGGTACAATGTCTTGCGTCCAATTTGGAAACATATGCATGAAATTACGAGCCTCGACAAGCAATGCAATGGCATACGTCTGCAGGAGGAGGGAGGCAGCGCATTGCCAGCAGACCCTGCAGCGCTTCTGGGTGGTGCAGCCTGGTCACAGGAAGAGGAGCGGCTGTGGCAGAGCGAGCGTCTCAGGTGCCAGAAGATGTTCACCATGGCCTCGTTTCTGGATGGTCAAACCACACAAATTATACTGACGATGATATGCTCGTGTGACTCGTTGAGCAAGCCTGTGGCTACACACATGAACACACACATGGATTGACGAGCCTGCCCATACCATGCCATAATGCATAAACACCTATTCCTGGCAGGGCCTTGGAGGTGCTGGGTAACTGGCCCCAAGTGCTGTCCGTCATCGACAGCGAGCTGCTGCCTGACGATGACAACGCGGCTCAGGACCAGGACATGGAGCAAGTTCCAGAGGACGACCGTCTCTTTACCAATGCGGCTCACCACCTCAGGTGCACAAGGATGACCTTAGCGGTTGCACTGGAATTACTCTTCCTGCTGTCCAGCAAGTGCTCGGCTCAGGTGGTAAATACATAGCCTTTACTGGCTGTTGCCAGCCTTTCTTTGCGAATGGGCATCACTGTGTGAGTGCAGGCCCTGGGTGCGCGCTTGCTTGTTCCACCCAGCAGATGCCGAGCAGGTGGAGGCCCGTGAGCGGCTGGGAAAGGTGGTGCACTTAGCAGCCACTGATGCAACTCGGCGGGATGCGCTGCGGGCTGCTGCTCCTGTGGAGGTGGCAACGCATGCCGCGCTGTTGCGAGATTGGGTCGGGTGCGCAGCTAAAATGCGTATGCTGGGCCCACATGTGTGTACACAGCATGAGATCCAGGTGTCTGCTACCTGCTGGTGCTGCTGCAGACTAAAGGATAGCAGAGTGTCTGCAGACGCTCTGAATGTGTGATGCCATGTGTGATTGCAGGGCTTCTGCCGCAATTGAAGATGGCTGGAGTGTGTTTAGGGAGCAGTGGGCAGCGCTGCACCCGCTGTCCCACACCCGTCGTCGTGCTGCTCTGGATGTTCTGCAGCCCCTGGCAGAGTTTCAGGTAGGCGTTGTGTTGATGGAAGGCACACAAGCCTGTGCAACTATGTGACATGCCTGTTTGTGGTTGCAGACTGCCAGTGGGAAGCTGTGTTGCTTGTCCTGCTCAGGAGGCAGCTGCTGTGGTAAGGGCACTGCAGCCTTCTTCGGTGGCCGAGCCTGCACTGCAGCAGCTTGCAGATGTCTGGAGTCAGCGATGGCCTTCTCCCACTGTTGCATCGCCAGATGCAATTTTGACAGTGCACGGGGTGAGACAGGCTATTCTGGAGGCGCTGCCTGCGTGCATCAGCCGAGAGGTATCTTGTCCAACAGTAATGTTCTATGATTTGGCGTTATGCCTTCATGGTCGATGCTTATTGTCGGATGTCAAGTGAGCAGCAGGCATGCCAGCAGAGGCCAAGTGATGTTATACCAATGCAGGTAGTCCACCGTTTGAACTTGCAGCTGACCCTGGCAGCGACTAGCAATATGCGGGCTGCTGGACACCTGGATGCTGCAGCCGACCTGCTGGCTCAGCGTGGAACGGGCACTGGTGGCAACCCGGAACTGCTGGTTGTGCGTGCATCCCTCCGCATTGACCAGGTGACTCCCTCCTTGCATGCTGTGATGTTGCATGTTCACCATCAAGCCCACAACAGACAGACAGTACATAGCAGACAGCAGTGTGCTTGCTTATGTGCGTGACTAGAACAGCTAGAACAGGACATGCATGATGCCGATGCAGTTGGGAGCTGCCTCAAGCGGCGCAGATTCCAAGCGTGCTGCTGGCTATGTGCGGGCGGAAGTCAAGCAACTGGAAGCGGCACGGGCCAGTGTGATTGATGCTGCGCATGCACGCGCCCTGCTGCTCCTACAGGGACAAGCACACCAGCAGCTGTACAGGCAAGTTGCAAGAGTCCTTCTCATGTGACAAGCACATCCCATCGGCTTGGTGCGGACGTCCATTTCGAGATTAAGACAATGGCATATTGCAGGCACGGTACCGAGCCTGCACAGCACCTTCCAGCCGCACTTCGCTGCATTGAGGAAGCAGCCTGTGGGGATGGCGCTGCTGCAGCAGCGGAGGTTGCGCAGGCATCGCTGCAGCTGGCCTTGCTGGTTGATGAGGTTCTGCAGGCACGCTGCGCTATATTTCAACTAGGGGCCAGCCACAGTCCATGTATACACAGCTGACAGCATGCAGCCCTGTTCAGGGCATACCTGACAGTGCTCCACATTATCAGTCAGGCGGTTAGTTCAGACCGCTTTGATCAGATGGACTTTCACTATGAAGGAGGAGGAGGCACGTTCAGATGGCAGCGCCACTGCTGCCACAGACCATGCAGCCGCAGTGCGCCTGCGCTTGCCTCAGGGATCCAGCACAGCGGCATTGCTCGTCAAGCACCTGCTGCACGCCATGCATGCTGGTGGCGACGCAGGTTTGTGGCACACTGCGCCGGTATACATGTTCAGAAGACCTGCCTGTGGCCTCGATTCCTGCTTAGCTGTGGTCGTGGTGATCAGTTGAATGCTCTTGCAATTTATGCTAAACCACAACATCTGATGATGTGTTGTATTGTCCCGAGTAGGTCAGCAGGCGCAGCTATATGTGCCGCGGCTGCTGGACGTGCTGGCTGGTGGCAGCACTCCTGAGGCGGCCTTTACCTCTGGCTGGCGCAGTGTGCCACTGCCGGCCTTCCTCCCCTGGGCCCCCAGCATGCTGTCGTTGTTGGACGAGCCACATGGCGAGGCACTGCTGCCAGCACTCGAGGTGAGCCTCGGTTTTGCTGAGGTTGGGTGGCTGAGATGCAATGGCAGTTGCTATGCTCTGTACATAGCTGCCTGCTGTAAAAGGCACATCATGGCTCACCGTCACCTATCGACTTCTACAGCCCTGCTGATATGATGTCAGCAAATGAGCGCTGCAGGCTCTTGCAGCGGCGTACCCGCAACACCTGTACTTCCCCTTCCGCCTGAGCTGCGGGCACCTCGGGGCTGACGGCCAGCGGCGCGCAGCAGCCCTTGCCCCGGTGCTGAGCAGCCCGCTGCTCGAGGCCTATGCATCTGCACTCAATGACACCACCTACCCTGGGCAGCGCTGGGACGGCTGGACGCAGCAGCTGCTACGCCTGCTGCAGGACAACAAGCAGGTCACCATCAGATGTTATCAGCATTAGTTCCATGTTAACATCCCGCCGCGACTGTTGTCAGCCTGGCTGTGGTGTCTGGACGACCTCATCGATGCAGGGTGCCGGCTTGCGTTCTGCATATCAGTGGCGGTAGCGGGACGACAGTCACAGCCTGAGTGATGCTGACCTTACCTGTGCTGCCCACAGGCGGACGCTGCAAAGCTGTTCAAGGAGGAGGTGTATCCCGACATCATAGGCCGCCATGAACGCGGCAGAGGGCGCGGCGAGGCTGGGGCGGTAGCCACCGTCAATGCCATCGTCGCACAGAAGCATGGGCGGGCAGTCCGCGATGCTTTCGGAGTTGATGGCGCACAGCTGCAGCGCATGAGTGTCTCGTGCGTTCATTTGCTGCTCTCGGTGTTCGACTGTGGTATTGACGCAGCGCAATGTGATGCTGTCCTTGTGCAGGCGCAAAGACTCAGCCAGTGTTGTTGGTGCATGTGTATAGCCTGCGGATGTGTCGCCACGTGTAAGCAGCATTTGATGCCTTCCGCGTGCTGCAGGGATTTTCGCAAGGCCAGCAGCCGCACTGGGCAGGCGCTCAAGCGGGAGACGCAGGGGCAGGCAGGGCGCCGTGACCTGGCGCAGCTGTCACCCTGGTTCGAGCGCTTTGCCAGCCCGACAGGCAAGTCGGACATCCATGCACCCACGATATGGAGTATTTGGAGCGTCAACGACTGTTGGTCTTATAGACTTTCGTCACAGCTGCTCTGCGGGTGGTTTGCATGTTTCCTGGTGGGATTGCCCCGAGAGACGCTGCTCATATCTGCTTCAAACAGGGGCGATGTCAGGTGCAGAGCAGCTGCTCATGCCTGCGATGCCCGGCGTTGGCGGCGCCGCCAGCGGGGTCACTGTAGTGGGCTTTGGCAAGTCTGTGCACGTCTTCAGCAGCAAACAGGCGCCTAAGAAGCTGACTATATATGGCAGTGACTTTGCCAGCCACGATTGGTAAGCGCCACATGCGTGTTATGTGCGGAACCCTGCAGTTGCAAACCCACAGCGCTCGAGGCCTTGCTGCTCCTCCTCAGGATCTCACTGGGCAAGCCCTATGCAGGGTCCCACACCCCCCTTCTTGGATGCAGGGTACTCAAGGGTGGAGAGGAGGTGCGCACTGACCAGCGTGTCGAGCAGTTGTTCAACGTCATGAATGGCCTGCTGCAACGGTCCCCCGCCGCCGCCACTGCAAACCTGCAGGTGGAGTCCCTGCCTCGAGGGTTTGTCAACTGCATCACAGTGGCCTGTTGCCTACTTGGGATATGTTGCCCACGTTTGAATACACGAGTGCTGCTGAAAGCCTTCATGTGCACATCAGCACATCGGCAATCTGATATCGACTCCACTTGCAGGTGGCCACTTACGATGTGGTGCCAATCACACCAGCACTCGGCATGCTGGCCTTTGTGGGTGGCACCAAGCCGCTGCTGGACGTCATCAGTCCCGACCTGGTGGATGCTAACGGGAAGGCCAACGACAGCTTCTACGCGGGCATCCATGTGTGTGTGTGCCATGGTGTTTGTCAACTCTGGTCCAGTTCCACCTGCACCAAGAATGAAACCGCCCTCTGCTTGCTACTGGGCCGTGTGCTGACATCGACACAGCGCTCTACACCGTCTGCTAATTGCTGCTGCTTGCTGCGCCTTGCAGAAGCTGGCACGCGCCTCTCAGGGCGAATCACCTGCAGCGGTGTACGAGCGGCTGTTCTCAGCACGCCGAGCCGACGTCATCCGCAACCTGGAGGCCATCCAGGCACAAGTGCGGGAGGACGGCCTGCGGTGAGTGACCCCGGATGTACCAGTGTTTCTGACGTTGTGAAGCCTCAGGCTCAAGGCCCATGACGGTGGAGATACCAGGTCCTAATGGGTCTGCACGCAGAGAGCTGTAGGCTGGACATGCAAAGTGTCTCGATCGACTAGCAATGGTGCTTCAGTAGCAAGGCATTATGTGGCCCAACTGCAAGCCTCGAGCCAGCTGTTGTGGGTTTTGCGGGTGCATTGGATGGCCGGGCGAGGTCATGCATGGTTTTTGCAGGGAGGCGTTGCTGCGCAGCGCTGTTGGGCCTGAGGCTTTTTTGGCGATGCGCTCCAACTTCACATCCAGCTTGGCAGCTGTGTCAGCCACCAGCTATGTCGCCGGCGTGGGGGATCGCCATCTACAGGTGCAGGATGTCTGCAGTAGGGTGCAGCGGGTGCTGATTTGACCAGTCCACCCGCCTGCCACCAGCTGTCCTGCTGCCGGCATGCCCGGCTCTCGAACTGATCACAGTTGCGGTGTGCACCTGCAGAATTTCCTGCTGCACGAGCAAAGCGCCACCATCGTACCCATCGACTTCGGGTGGGGCTGCAGCCCTGCCTCATCCTGAACAGCACAAGTGCAGCTAGCAGCTCGTGAAATTCTGCTGAGGGTCGTCACAGGACGGTACCTCGAAGCTAATGTTTCCCATAAGTAGCATCGTTCTGGTGTGCGTCGTAGGTATGCCTTCGGGACGGCCACACAGGCGCTGCCGGTGCCGGAGCTCATGCCCTTCCGGCTGACCCGGCAGCTGGCGGGCACCCTGGCTCCGCACGACGCCAGCGCCGTGCTGCGGCAGCCGATGGGTGCCGTGATGGGTGCCCTGCGTGAGGGCGCCGCCATACTGCAGGTGCCACCTTGCATACATGACACCACTGCAAAAGTCACATGTGGTGCTGGGGCCAAACTAGCGCCTTGCATCCCATGAAGAACGTGAGCAGCTCCCTTATTCACTCCGCGTCTCTGTGTGCATCATGCCGCCCATGCAGGTGTCATTATAGACGCAGCCCATGTGTGCAGCATGTTATATCAGCAGCTGTTATATGCCGATGTACGTCGTTTCACACACACGCACAAGCTTGATATCGCAGGGTGTCCTGGGCGTGTTTTTGAGGGAGCCGCTGGCCGACTGGCAGCGGGAGGCGCGCCTGCTGCAGGCCGGAGCCACTGCTGATGCCGAGGAGGAGTACATCTCCCTCAAGGTCTGCCCTCAGCCACAGCTCTCGCGGCTAGTCAAGACTACAAAAGCCTGGTGTCATGCCTCAGCTTGTCGTGGGGGTGGGCGCCAAACGAAGTGGTGGATGCTCCTCTGTGCTGCAGGTCGCCTTTGCAAAGCGGCGGTTGTCAGGCGACCATCCGGCCGAGCTCACAGTCGCCGAGCTGGCGACGCGCCACAAGCACAAGAAGCACTGGCCTGCACTGCAGGCACGCCCACACATGATGCTCCGACCAGCACACCGTTTGCCCTGCCAAGGTGCTGGTCATTACTATCACCGTGTGACATCAATTGCAGGCAATTGTGCGGGGGCAAGTAGGCAGCGCAACTCGGGCCGACTACCCATCGGACACCCACTTGGATGTCGATGCACAGGTGCAGTTGATTCTCGCCTATTCCTGACAACTTTGATGCCCCGAAATTAGTTTGGCAACGTTGATGTTTCTCCCTGATGTGCGAACATGTGTTCAAGCATGCGACTCACCTGCTACTAGCAGGTCGTCTGCCTGCTGGATCAGGCAACAGACCCAGACATACTGGTACGCTGCCGTGACCTGCTTCTATGAGATGGACCTTCGTGGGATGGTGGAGTTTAAAATTTGCAGCAGAGGTTGAACTGCGCATACGCCTGCTCTGCGTACCTCGTCTGGCTGATGCAGTTGGCACGCTGCGGGAATATGCAGGGTCGGACATGGTGGGGATGGCGTCCCTGGTGCTGAGCGGCCCGTTCAGAAGTCTGAGTGTAGTATATGAGTCAACAGCTCGGGGTCTGGAGCATGGTCTTGTAATAGCCAATGCTTGTTAGGTTTCTTAGCCGAGTGGTAGATAGCTTCTGCTGAGCATCTTGTTTCGACACAGGTTTGTCCTGTCAGTGTCTAAACTCTGCGGTCACCTCGCCATAGGGTATAGCATGTCCTACCTTTGTAAAATGCAAGCCACCGACTTTCTAAGCATCATCAGTGCGTGTCTGACGGAACGCTGATGACATCCATACACATGGATATAGTTTATCTCGTACAACGCTGCACCAGCATCTGACTAACACACATACTGCACATCCATGTCACCTCCTGAGGGCTGTGGAGCCCTTCCTGGGAAGGCGCTCAAGTGCCATGAGCATGACCCGTCAACCGCTCCTAAGGCCTCACCACAAATGCTCCCGACGCCACGAGTCAGCCCTTGACAGCCGGTGCTTGGCTGCCGGCACGCGCCAGCAGGCCAGAGGGAGTCGGCGCCAGGCTGCCGGACCTGCTGAGGCTGAGGGTGAGGCCCTGTGCCGTGCGTGCCCGGACCGCTGCAATTGCCACCTGCGCACACATCATGTGTTGCATGAGCGGCGAGCATGCAAACGGGTGACGCTTGCCCCATGCAATCATCAGGCCGGCATGTAGGGCTGCAGCAATGCGTCAATGCTTATGCTACCAGCCCAGCATGCCTCATGGTGTGTGACCCTTATTGGGTAACCCGCCTACCTCCAGCAGGTCGAGCACCTCCTTGCCCAGGGAAGACGTTGGTGCGCGGCGCTTGCCGCTGCTGGTGCGCCCTGCCAGCGCTGTAAACATGTCCCCCTGCAGCATGGCACTTGCGCTCTCAAGTGCAGCTGCACACCACGCTCGCTCAGTGCAACAGGCAGACTTGGTGTCGCTTCTTACAAGAATGTCCCGACCGCAAGGCTGTGGTGCTGTCGTCAACAGTGGCGAGCATGCCGGCAAGAGGCCCTGTGCCCATGGAAGGCCCACCGCCCACACCTCGTCGTCGGAGTCGCCGGCGGCCTGCTTACCGTTGCCTAGGCCCAGCACCAGGCCCACCCGCAGCGTCGCCGCCTCCTCGGCCAGCTTGTCCAGCTCCGTCAGCGTGTGCTTGTCTGGCGCCTCTGCAGTTTGGTCACGACATGGCTTGGCCCATAGCTGCAACTGTGACCCACACCCACTGCTATCCGCAAAGCCAGCACAGTCGGGCCAATGCAAGTGCCGTCTGACGAGTGCCATAGTCCCCACCCCAGTTGGCTGAGGCGGTGATGGCGGCGAGGGAGCTGCGCAGCGCCGCCACCCGCCCCGCCATGGAGTCCACCGCCGCAAGGCGCCCGTTCGCCATCGCCAGCTGGCCGCGCAGGGCGTGCACGTCGCTGACCACCCCTGCACAGGCGCACCACCCTCTAATGCTGTATGGTCCCCAGTCACGAACGCAAGGCCTGCTGAACACTGGTACATACACATGCGTGCGCGGAAGTAGCAGGCTGGAAAGGGCACCTTCGCTCCAGGCAGAGGAGCCGTCGTCCAGCTCGCCCTTTGCACTGGGGCTGCTTCCCATCGGCTTTGCCGTTGCCAGCCACCCCTGCAATGGCGAAAGCTCCTGCTGCTGAGAAGTGGGTTCTCAATCGAGGTCACTCAATGGCGGCGAGGGTCCGTCACTCTGCGGAATCTGATGCAAAGTTGAAGGGGAGTCGAGCTGTGACGTCCAGAACCGCTGTGCCATGGAGCTCACCCGCCAGCCGGGCCGCTGTGGCGACTGGGCTGCCGGAGTCGAGGCGCCTGTAGCCAAGCCCTCCGCCCCGCCCGGCTGCAGCTGCAGGGGACATGTACCAGCTGTCAGCGTGTCGATGTTAGCACCCATGTGTGACTGCAATGATGCGATGTTTCTGGGGAGCAAGCTGGTGGCTGTGTACCTGCTCCAGGCGGGCCGTGAGTGACTCGGCGCGCTTGCGTGCTACCTCCAGGCGCTCCTCTGCCCGGCCCTGCTCGACATGCACAAGTACTTCTGGGGCCTCCTGGGTGCTGACTGATCTGCAAGCTGTTGCTGCTTTGAGGCTTCGATGCAGAGTTGTGCAGGAACTTTGTGCGCAGCCAGAGGTGCCACACCTGTGCTGCCTGGGCGTCCGACAGCCCCATGAGGGCGGCCACCTTCTGCTGCGTCGCGGCCTCCAGCGCGTCACGCGCCCCAGCCACAGCCGCTGTCTGCGAAATACGGCAGCCTGGGCGTCAGCTGAGCTGAGGCGATGGCATGCTACGGACTGCCGGCATCCCACAGAGACGCTTTATCCAATGCAGTCAAAGGGTGTAGTGCTGTGGTACGGCACCGCGACCAGCATAGGGTAACATACTGAGATTGCTGACGCACACCTGAACGTCTGCCTTTCGCTCTAGCTCGGTGATCTGCTCTGTAGCTGCGTCCAGCCGGTGCGACAGGTCTCGAGCTCTGTCCTCCTCAGCTTCAAGCTTGCGCTTTAGCTCGCTGACCTCTGACTGCAGCTCTGCCTCCCGATCTCCCGCCTGCAAGTGCAAGGCTGCTGTCTGATCTTCTGCCTTTGCTGCCTTGACAGATGGGTGAGTAGTCAGAGCACCCTACAGATGTAGGTCTATGCGCCCAGGCTGTGCCACACCTCCGCAAGCTTGGCTGCCATGATGTGGTTGTCTGCTGCCGTAACCTCGAAAGCCTCTCGGGCCTCTGACAGCTGATTCTGCGTTGAGCGCAGGGAATCCTGCAGCAGCCAGTGCTTTACGGTAGGCCAGCTGACCGGCATGTGTTGTGACGCAATGTACGAATGTCCAGTGGTCACCTGCTCAGAGAGATATGACTGCTCAGACAGTGACGTCGGCTGCACAGCAAGCACACCTGCAGAGCGGCATTCTCCTCATCAAGCCGGGCGCCCCTGTCCTGTGACTCTCGTAGATCCCGCCGCAGCCCAGGTATGACGTCCAGACCCTTGACCTACACGCCTCACAAAGGTGCAAAGCATCGACAGTATGGACGCAACAATGGTGCACTGAGTCTGGCACTGAACTGATGGCTGATACCCATAACACCCAAACGACATGATGAGCTTGGAAGCTCAAAACAGCTGGCTGATCATTGCGTGAGCATCAATTTGTTCAGTGCCATCGGCTACTCGTCATCAACTGCAATTGATTTTCACGTCTGTTGGTTCGTGTCAGCCGTCAGGTGTTGCAGTCCCTTGTCGCTGTAATTCACACGCAGGCAAAGTTGCGCCGGTGCCACCTTTGTTCCACCGCTGCTGCACAACCCTGGATTTCCGTGTGCTGACAGCAGCAGCCATCACCTCTTCAGTGAGGTCCTCAATGCGTGAGCGCGCACGCGCCAGCGCAGCCTGTGCGTCGTCCTTTGCTGCCCGCTGCTCATCTGCCTGCGCCTGCGCCGCCGCCAGCTGCGCGTCCAGCTCCCCATTGCGCACACGCAGCTGCTCTGCCTCCCATGCGGCGGTGTCCCTATCAGCCTGCAGTGGCAAAGCCAGAAGGCCGTGACATCTTGCAGACATCCAAGAACACACGATGGGTTGCTGCCAGCAATGATCTGGGGCTTGGCAGGCTCTTCAGGAGAAGTGCACCTGACAACAGAGTCCAGCACGCACCATGGCAGACGCTGATTGTGCCTGGTAGAACGACAGCTCCTGCTCCAGAGTGGCTGTCCGGCTCCGCGCCGCGCGCGCCTCCCGATCCGCCACCAGCTTGCTGTCCCGCACCTGCACGCAGCATGCTGTCTTAGACCTTTTTTGTATCGAACTCCACACCATGCACGGTCTGGCGCTGTGGCTATGCGGCTGCCACGGCAAAAGGGTGACCAATTTTAGATTGCGTGCATGATATCCAACAGGGCACTGCGCCATACCGCTGCCAGGTCTGTGCGCAGATCCGCTCGCTCTGCTGCTGCTTCTTCCAGCTTCCTGCGTGCCTCCGCCAGCTGTCTGCGCGCATGGAGCACACAGCTCGTCAGCATGCCAGCGCACCGATGTTGCACAGCAGGCAGCGGCACGGGCAACACAGATGGTTGCACATGAGCAAGCCCTGTTGGCTCACCCATTGACCTCCGCAACACGCTCGGCCAGAAGGCTGGACTTGTCGAAGACTGTGCCAGGATCACCCTGCAGTAAAGTGCGCCATTTGCTTTATCTTAAGGCCTTGGAAGCATTGCGCAAGCACGTTTGCTGCAAGGCGACATCCTGCTGCACGCATTGGCAGCACATTGCAGATGCAAAGGCTGCGGCGCCCACACCTGCATGCACAGGGTCTCGACGTCGCGCAGCAACTCGTCACGCTCAGCTCGCGTCTTGGCCAGCTGCGTCTCCAGCTCGGCCACGCGCTTGGCGACCGCCATGCTGCGCCTTAGCGATGAGGACCGCCACCGAAGTTCGTCACCAAGTGTGCAGAGTGCCTATCGGGTGCTGCATGTGGCGCGGGGACACTTGCAGGGGGCCTGGAGGAGGAGCCTCAGCATCCAAACTTGATGCGTTGACCGATCCACACGGCTTCGGCTGCGGCCTATGGGACGGCGGGCTGGCTGACCAGCTGTGAGGGCGTGCGTGCTGCTTTCGGCACCTGAGCAGAGTGTGCAGCAGCGGCCTGCTGCAGCAGATGGCTGCGGTATTGATGTGCTGTAACGGCAATCACGCTCGAAAGCTCCTTGGAGCTGCCTATTGCTGGATATCCGCTGCCAGCACGGCTGCCTCTGAGGTAGGCAGTCGATCCCCGCTGTTGATGGGCTGCCGGACCTCACGCCCTGCATGGTGGCGGCGCAATGGCAACTGTCAGCTGGCCTCGATGATAAACAGCGTCAGAACCCTTGTGCTGCACGTTGGCATCACTCATAGCAACATCATGTGTGACGTTGTGATATATAGACCCAAGCACAATTGCATTGACAAGGTGCGCATGGTACTCACCCATGCATCATTATCTGCGATCTGACATACGGTCCCGGGGCTGTGCACCGAAAGCAGTCTGTCAAGTGTGAGCACAAACGACCTACTTTTTGCGCAGCATTGCCCTCGAATGGGAATAAGCTCATTGTCACTTTCACCTAAGTTTCTGAACACAAACAGCAAAACTTGGCCGCCTGCACACAGGCAAATGGTTGTCACTTCATCGCAGAGACGCCATGTATGATGTGACTCTTGTGCGGTAAGCTCTTCGACGTGCTAGGCAGCTAGGGTGCACAACATTGCGGAGCACATCGCGAAAACGGTGAAGTGCTTTCAGGGTTTAGAGTTGGTTGGAACCACGGCTGCATGGCTGATGAGGTCGTGAGCACGTGAGGTGTGTTGTCGAGTGTCGCGGTCATTACGCGCGCGGAAACGTGCTAGTGGCTGCTGCTGCTCTTGCGCTGACTGTCAATCGGTCCGCACTCGTTGTGTCGCTGCGATTGTATCGCTTGAGCGTTTGCATCGTATGTCACCTCGTGTATGGGCACTCCTGTGTCCCCTGCCCAAGATGATGGGCTGCCATTCGACAGGGGAAAAGAGTCGCCCAGATCTGTGAAGCGAAAACGCAGTGCACCACACTGATGTTGCTTGTGTTTGTGTCTTCAACCTGTAGGCAGGGAGACCTGCCGAGGGATGGCAACCTGAGACCCAGTGGCTTGATGATACATGGGGCCTGGACTTCTCAAGTCCACCAGCTGGGAATCGGGATAGTCATCGCTTTATTCACGCTGGCTGCCTCCTAATCGAGACGCTTTGCGTCGTACTTTTGCACTGTGAACACCGACAACTGACACATTGCGTAGATTATCATCACTGGATGACGCCTTGAACGTCCGCTATTCGGCAGATCCTCGAACTTGAAGCATTTATTCGAGTGAAATCTTTCGCTGCTTTGAATCTGCTGGGCCGGGCAGGAACAGCAACATCGAAATCAGACACCTGCAGACCTACAGGTGGCTAGGTGCTGTTTCTGGATGCGCTGGACAAGTGGTAGCGGGCTGGTGGCCACCACTGCCCTCCAGTAGTGACGCGCAGCTCAATGCAGGTCTTTCGCAGCAACTACACGCAATGGGACGGGTGAGTACGTGGAGGGGCCACTGCTGTTAACACCATGTCATGCTGGGGGTATGTCAATACATGCCAGTGAAGCGGCACCATGCATGCCAGAGCTACCAACAACGCTGTGGTTGACTTCTTTCAAACTTGATCAGGGACGATGTGGAGGTGGAGCTGGTGCCAGATGCGGAGAACGGATCGTCTGCGCCGCAGCACTCGCAGCCCAATGGTGCAAGTCACACGGCGAAGGGCGCAGCAAACGGCGCCCATGGCGGCGCTCAACCATACCGTGGCCGCACCGAAAGCGACACTCTGGAGGGTGGCCCGCCCGTTGGCCTGAAGCCTGGCGTCTTTGAGAGCGGATGGTGCGCATGGACATCGGCAACAGCACCCAGCGGGAAGTGCTGGTGCAGAGAGGTCATATGCAGCAAACGCAGGCAGTCTGTGAGGTGACCTGCCCGCCCGCAGGGACAGCGTGAAGCAGCATCCAAAGCGGGCATGGGGCGTGGTTGGAGGTGTCGCTGCCACGCTGCTGATCATCAGCATGCTGACCGTGAAGCTGGAGTTTCCAGGCCATGGCGCTCTGACCTCATCACCACGCTCAGCTTGCAGCTATGCCGGTGAGGCTGTTGCTGATGCCCGGAAGGAGAGCTCGTCGAACCCTAACGTTCGTTGGGGACCCTGCTCACCTGGCAAATGGTACTGGAATGGTCGAGCAGATCATGTGAGTGCTCTCCTGCTTCAACTCCATGAAGGTCTGACTGTGATGTGCCCATTTGTGAATCTGCAGGCCTGCTGCTGCCACCGGAGCTGATGCGGGCGGAGCAGTACAACACCACGATCCACCTGTCGTGGTCGCACTACCTGAGCCAGCGTGGCCGCACTGTGCCAAGCACCTTTGAGGCAGAGTCCTCGGTCCGGCTGCGGATGCTGCGCAGCACCCAGTGCCTCATCATGCATGCGCAGGGCTTAAACTTCACAGAGGTGAGCGTAGCTGCGCACAGACTGGACGTGGCTGCTGGATGTAAATTAGTGTGCACAAGGCGCAGCAAGCATGGCCATGATTTTGCAGCTGTCGTGATAGGTGACTGTGTGGTCTGCTTGCTTTGCAGCAAAGCTTAGGAGTGTCCTGCATGCGCAGGTGCATGTGACCGTCAATGACAAGAAGCAGAAGTGCCTGTGCGGTGGCGAAGATGGCTGCCCCAAGACCCCCTGCAGCGATGTCATCAAACCTGCCAAGTGGGCAAGGGGACGGTTTGCAGCAGCTTGTCTATGCCTGTCATGCATGCTGCTGCAGTTACACCTGTTCCTGTTTTCTGCGGGTGTGACGAGCTGGCAGTTCACTGCCCGCCACCTGCAGGCGGCCGACTGAGGCGTGGGTGCCGGGTATGCACGGCATGGTGATCGTGGATGTAGACGGGCAGGTGGCAGCTGACGATTTTGTCGTTTTGCACACAGCTTATACAGGTCAGGTGGCTTTGCAACCCGATCTGCTCTCCAGAGTCATCTGCTTCGTTGGCGAGCTACATGCTATGCTGCACCTGCCAGTGCAAGCTGGTGTGCTGCTTGGATTGTCATCCTAGTCCTCATGAACGGCAACCCGCCCCAGGTGGCCTTGGAACACACCAAAATGGCCTGTACCGTAGTGCCACCTTCAGATATGGGAAGGAGCACTCCCACCTCATATCCACACAGTTCAAGGTGAACCTCCTGTGTCAACGTGCTGTGTTGTCAATCTTGCAACCGCGTGGTTTGCGGGTGTACGCCATTCACAGCATTGCAACACACCAGCGAACTGGCTTACCTCGGTGCAGGAGTCGTATGCCCGGCAAGTGCTGCCATGCCTGGACGAGCCAGCTTACCGGGCAGAGTTCAACCTTGCGGTCGAGGTGCATCACGCCTGCTGTCCTGTCCTTGCAGGCTCGTTGCTGCAGCTTCCTACTGTGCTGTGAACTGTTCTGAAGCAGACCTGAAGTTGGTCAATGGTGTGTCAAGCGTTCACGAGAGTCAGCATGGTGTCACAGGTCCCGCCTCCGATGTCTGCTCTGTCCTCAATGCCGCAGCTGCAGTCAGCAAATACTAACAAGGGCCTCAAGCTGGTATGTTACTCTGAAAGGATCTGATCCAGAGTCATCGTGACATCGTTCATCGTATCTACATAGAATTACAGGCAGTGTACCACATTGATGGTGTGTCTGCGTGTGTACTGAGCCATGTTTTCTGGGGCGATGCAGGTGACATTCCAGCCAACACCACCAATGCCGACGCACCTGCTGGCCCTGTGCTCTGGGCGCCTCAAAGGCAAGGTCAAGAAGACCAAAAGCGGCATGGAGGTGGGCGTTTGGGCACCGCCGTCGCTGGAGGAAGTCGGGGAAGTGGATGTCGCGCTGGACGTGAGTCTGTACCCCCGGCGTGCTCCTGACATCTGGCGTTATGTGGCACACAATCAGCACAGCTAAGGGCATCAAGCCCGATACACATACTCGAACATGTTGTGCTTGATGTGCCCTAGTCCAACAGTCAAAGTGTATCACAACAACAGTCAGCAGGCACTGGAGGCGCGTGGCCGGCATTCAGCCGTCCTCACATGCCTGCCGCTGATGTTCAGGTTGCCACCAAGGCGTACGAGTTTTATGCCAAGTACACGGGCGTGAAGCTGCCGCTGCCGAAGCTGGACATGGTGGCCATCCCCGGTCGCACGCACGCGGAGCCGCACTGGGGCCTGGCCCTGTTCGACGAGCGCCGGCTGCTGTACAACAAGGTGCATTGATGTCAACGGAACATGGCGCCACACACCATGCATGGCTGGAATGCGGCAGTCAACCACAGGCAGGTGCCTGTGCTGGCAGGAGTCGGAGGGCGCATACGACCTGGTCCTGGCGGCGAATGTGGTGTGCCACCACCTGGCGCTGCAGTGGTTTGGCGGCTACGTGTCGCCCGCCACCTGGGCGCAGCTGGGCGTCGCGGATGGCCTGGCTGGGCTGCTGGCATACAGCTGCATGGAGGACGCAATGCCTGAGCTGAATGGGCGGGCGCTATTCCAGCTGGCCACCACTCCTATGGGTAGGCCACAGCAGAGCCTGCACCTGTGCAACAGTGGTGTCTTGCTGCACTGATGGATTGCCAGCAGGCAAACCATGACAAAGCACCAAGCGGTGAAAGCACGCAATGATGGCTAACAAGCAATCTGTGGGTTGACATGCAGGCCAGGCACTGTCGCCACATGCGGGGCCCCAGACGCAGGCACTGCAGCTGGATGCCGACCCACTGGCAGCGCCCCTTGTGCCGGACATCGGCATCTCTCCGCCGCCAGAGCTTGGCACTGCAGTCGGTGCCGCGTTTTTTGCCATGATCCAGCACTATGGCGAGGGCATCACCCCTGGCGGTTTCCAGGTCTGCATCCAGCCTGCCGGGCCGCATTGTACAGTCTTGACTGTCGAACCGCTGCATGAGAGTGTGCATCAGCGTGCCCAACTTGACCGTTGTATGCTTGACAAGCTACAGGCTGAATTCTCATGTTGATGTCCGTGTGAAACCTCCTTCGTTGTTCACAGGCCGGGATCCAGCTGTACCTGCAGCGGCACGCGCTGGGCAACGGCACTATGCCGGATGCTGTGCGCGCAATTGTTGAGGCGCTGCTCACCCGTGGTGTCCAGGTAAGGCAGTGGATGCTGCTGGCAGTATACATCAAAGATCAACGTTTGCATTGTTTGCGTCACATGGGACTTGCGACTATGGCAAAGGTGCATCAATGTGGTAGTTATCAAGTGCAGAGCTGAGCCGATGTATACAGATTTGCAGAAGCAAATGCCGGCGCCGCTGTGCCTGCCGCACTGCGTGCAGACCCGGCAGCAGGGGCAAGACAGCACGCCGTCAAATGCTGACATCGAGGAAGCAGTCAAGCTCATGGAGCCATACTTCCAGTCTGGCAACTACCCCGAGGTGAGATGTACTGAGCATGCACTTGCACTTCAACCGTCACAGACCCCATGTGGCCAAGTTGCTTTGGCCCTCGGTTACTCTACGGTTTGTTAATGCCAGCAGAGCAGAACAAACACTTGGCTGACACCTTGCGGCCTGCAGCATGTTGCACGCTTGGCTTTGCAGGTGTTTGCAGAGCAGGACCGCAACAAGAAGACCACTGTGGGTCTTGGGCAGCGACGCTTTGAGGCGTGGCCCAAGCCGCCGGGAGCGCACCCGCCCCGTCCTGGGCCGCCCCACTGGTGGACGCCGCTTGCCGTTGGCGAGTTCAACTCCGCATCCAAGGTGCTATGGGTGAATGTGCATCTGTAGGTTGTAATCATGCGGGCTGAGCCTTCTGCTGGGTGATCAAGAGTGTCCATTGGACCACACGTTCACGTCTGCGCGACCTTGGCAGTGCTCATGTGCGTTGGGTGTGCTCGTCCGGGTAGGTGCGGAATCAGCCGGTGCAGTATGTAGAGTTTGCGGAGCCGGCACATGCGATTGAGCTGCCGAAGGACCAGGAGAAGCTGCTGTCCGAACACAGGTGAGGAGCTGCCCGTTGCCAGGGGCAATTGCCACAAACAACAACACACCCCAGAAGCCCTGCTGAGGTCGCTAGGTTGCACAGATGGCGTTCGATGGCTTATGCATTGGTGACGCTTTGGAATGACTCATCCTGCAGCTGGCTGATCAAGCGTGGCGGTGTGGGTTTGTTCCGGGCTCGCTATGATGACGCTCAGCTGGCTGCATTGGTGGATACACTGCGCCATCTTACCGTCGACTTCAAATCAGACGGCGGCATCACAGATGCAGCCCTGGAGAGGCAATTGCCTGAAACATCAAAGGCGTTGCCAGTCGCCTGTGTCCCACAGCTTCGTAAAACCAAATCTGATACATGTACATCCTCATGCAAGATCAGCACTTTGTCAGTACCTGCCGTCAGCCATTAACCCTCTGGAGCAGGCTCCTGTCGGCGAATGCGCTGCTGGATGATGCTTTTGCGGCGGCACTGTCTGCGGGTGCCCACCGCTGGGAGGCGGCGCTGCAGCTGGCCGAGGCTGCAGCCAACTCGCCAGCTGTCCTCACAGGTTGGCAGCGCCATCTCTGCTCTGGCTGGCACTATCAGGTGTTCAGCATCTTCTCCCCACCCTGACCGTTTGCATGATGAGTGCGTCACCGTTGCCAATGTGTCGCTGCAGGCTTCGGGCAGTACCTGGTGCTGCTGCCGGTCATAAATGGGCTGCAGATGCTGCGGCTGCGGCTGCGCGACAACGACACCTGCATGAAATCGCTCAACGCCTTCCAGGTTTGACGCCACGACATCTGATGTGAACGTGGCAGCAGTGCGGCTGCAGTCCCATGCCTGAACTACCGCCTTGGGCTTGCAATACGCTTTCTGGTAGCAAGCACACACATGCTGACTCCGCAGGTGAAGCTGCTTTCCACGCCGGCAGACGCCGCGCTGGGCTACACGGCTGAGCCTGGCCGCGGTCCGCAGGACGAGTTCATGATGAACCTCGTCAAGGTGCGCATGAGCCGGTGTCTGCTACCCTGATGTCGCAAGCTGCGAGACTGGAGGGTAACTGAGAACTAGGGCATGCAGTCAATCAAGTGGTTCCTGACCCCCTGTGTCTTTTTCTGACAGGGCAACACCCTCCAGGCCTCTGCGCTGGCTGGCGACACGCTGATGGCAGACATGCTGTGCGGGCTGTATGCCAACTCCACGCTGAAGCATCATGCGGTGAGCATTGGCGGCACATCCTGTGCGGCTGGCCACTTGCCTGCAGGCACGCCTATGATTAGTATTAAGTATTCAGGCTGCGTGATATATGTGTGACTGTTTCGTGGCTGTCCGCAGGGTCACCTGAGCGGTGGAGTGGAAATCAACATCCGAGGCGCAGCTTATATCGTTGCAGCAGCACAGCCGCCAGGCTGCCAAGGCGGTGAGTGCCTGATCCGACCGGCCCTGGACTCACATCCCTGTGCCTAGAATGTTGCAAGTGCGCTGCTGCCATCCTGCCCAAAGCCAGTGTCACACAGCCAGGACCTACAGTGATGAATGGTAATTGCGTGCACAGATGCGGAGCGTACACTGTTTGTGGAGGAGCACCACTGGCTGTTCATCCACGACCAGCGGGAGAACCTGCGCTATGTGTACTCCGTCCCGGCCGCGCGCAACGCCACCGACCTGGACCAAGTGCTGCATGTGCGTCCACAGGCTGCTCGGCTGCTAGCTCAATGACTGCTTATGCACAGTGTTGCAGTGACGGTGCTGCCCTACTGGGGACACGCTTGATTGGTTGTATGAAAGCTTGATTCCACTTGGTCACAGCCACTGCTGTCGTGGGTGCAGATGCTGTTTGGCATCAAGTCGCGGTTTAAGTACCACAGGGCAGAGCAGATGGACGCGCTGCAGGTATGGCATTGGGTGGACACACGATGCCTTGATGAGGCAATGCTGGCTGGTAGCTAGGTCTGCCCTAGAAAAGTGCGCAATATACAGCCATCCAATACCTGTGTTTGGATGAGGTCCACAGCAAAGATTCAGGGTGCACCTTTGCTGTGCTGTCAACTGTCAGGCACTGCATCTGGTGGCGGCCAACGATGTTGGCGGCTCTGTGGCCTGGGATTTCGTGGTCAACGAGTGGTCAACGCTCACCTATGAGCATGGCTGGAGGTGCGCCATTTGACTGTCATCAGCACATCCTGAGATCTTCCGGGGCAACTGCTGCCATCATAGAAGCTGATGTTGCACCGCTGTGAAAAGCAAAAGCGATGCAGCAGGAAGACCTGAGTCTGCCTTGGTGCGCAGAGTGATGCGGACACTGGCGAACCTGCCGCTGCCGTCAACTCCGGAGCAGCTACGTGCTGTGCAGAAGTTCTTCGCATCTGGTGGCGTTGGTCAGGCAGTGCCCCAGGTACAATAGTGATGCTGAATGACACGTGCTGTGCAACCCTGTCAAGTCTCGGAGTGGTCCATCAGAGCTCTCGTCATGTGCCCCAGCCAGCCAGCATGCCAGGTACATGCATGCTGCTCGGATTGTGTCCAGTAATCTCCGTGTTTGCGCTGAGCCTGCACCGCACACTATGCGTGCAGCCCCTGAAGGATCGGCTGCTTGGCCGGCTGGCAGCGGAAGTCAAATGGGTTGACCGGGAGGAGCTTGGGCTCTGCTCATACCTCGCACAAAGCCACAAGGGCAAGTAGCAGGTTGGATGCAGTGCATCGCGTGTTACGTACTATGTTACAGCTGTGACAGATGCTTTAGTCACATTGTGGGACAGATGCTGGGGTATCTCTCCAAATTGTTTTGAAGTACGTTGCATACATCCTGCCTGGAGCATCAGCAGTTTGAGATCGCATTATGACATGCACCGTAAGGCTGATCTCTGCCAGATGTCTTACATGTCTTGCATCCACATAGTACATCTCATGCTACCGGCGCAGCCACCACCACAAACCAAACAAGAAACAAGTCACCAGCACCTGCAACCACATGATGTACACCTTCAACACTGAATCGCAGCACCACTGCACCTCCACGTCTCACTCATCAAGGGTAGTGTCCCACACAGTCCAAGGGTGTTTAGTATCGGATGGTGCCATGACATATGGTCGAAACATTTGCTGGGGCCATCTCTGTGTCATGTGCGGAACAGCGCACCATGCCACCATATGTGATCCAGCGGTCCATGCGCTGCCGCCGATCAATCACCCGCAGGAGTGAGTCTGACAGCCCGATGCTGTTGATGACATCCAGCGCCTTGCGCTGTGCTGCCTACAGGAGCATGGCTTCCCACATCTCGATGCGTGCGCAATAGTCCCGTAGGGAGCAGTGCTCTGAACACTTCGAACAGGAGAGGCGGCCAGCCAGGGTGCCCGCAGCGGCAGGTCAACAGCCACGTGTGCACAGCACGTGCGATGCACCTTCAGTGTGTCACGCTGTCCGGCCATCGACCCCAGGATGGCGGTCCCCGTTTCGTAGGCCTCATCCAGGACGCGGCGGCTCGTGCCGACGCTGCCCCGCACTGCCGCCTCCGCTGCCATCTGTGCCACGCAAGCATCATCGGCATTGTCACCCCAGCCTGCCGCTCAGCGTGATTCACATCCAGACGCATATTTGGGCGTCTCTCGGACAATCGCAATGTGTTGACCACCCCAACTCAGCCCCTGGTGCTTACCTCCGACTGCCAGTCGGGTGCGCCGGAGCGCCGCGCCAGCAACTCAGCGCGTTCTTGCTCCTCCAGATGCTTTCTGCGTGCACATGCACCCGGCCGTTCTCCTGTGCCATGTAGCTGGCACCTCTCCAGAGGATACATTCAGCATGTGCAAGTACGCAGCATTGCAGGCTGAGGCACTGCTCGAGGCGCACCTGCGCTCCCTGGATGTGTGTCGCTCAAATGCTGTGCGCAGATGGTCTGCCTCCTCTGCCACCTGCTCCACTTTCCTGTGGGCCACAACACATGCAGCTGGTGCGATGTTGGCAGGTGACCTTTGTACTCGCCATGTGCAGACATGCTGGCATGCAGCAACTCACGATGTACTGCACGCAGCAAGGGCACAACGGCAGATTCGGGCTGCAGGCACACAGCGCACAGCGCACGGTCACCGCTTCCCCAGCAGCTGTGCGCCGCCGGCGCTGCTCATGGACTGCATGCGGAACGTTGCATCCATCTCCCTGCTCGTCCTCTGTAATCAGCAGTCATATGCTGGTATGGCACAGTGTTCAAGTGGTCGGCAGCCGACGCTGATGTACACAGCAACAAACCGCAACACAAATACTGGTGGACATCATTGCAACCTGCAGATCCAGCAGCTTGCTCTGCATATCCTTTGCTAGCGCTGTATTGGCGGCGCCTTTCGGCATCTGCAGAAGGTACACACTAGAGTGTGACAGCCGTTGGCAGCAGGTGCCGGACACGCATCGGCAGTGCTGCGGATGCACTGTGCAACGCTGCGCGTCCAGAGGCAAATGTCCCACCCACCCCTTCCTGGGCTTCCAAGCGGTCCAGCCCACTGCGTAAGGCCACGATGAGCCGCCTGGCCTGGGCATGCAGGCTGGTGAGGTCACCCATCTGATGTGCGCCTCAGCTGCTGGTTGGGTGCCGTGCGCCGCCGTGATGTGTCACCGCAGGACCGTGCTTTCAGTCATGACAAGGATGGTCGATGCACGAGCGCTCGCTACGTATGTTGTGGGCGACACACTGCAGCTGTTGGCTGCGCTATCGCAAGCTGGCGCTGCACAACACCGAAAGTTGCATCTACTGCTCCTGCAGCATGCTGCGAAATCGACAGATTGCGGGCCTGCACAGCGCTGAAACTGTGTTGTACGGAGGTATATTGCTGTTGTGCGGCATTCTTGCTGTCGTTATCAAATTCCGAGCCCAGATCACCAGGTACAGTGGATGCAGTGTGTATTCGGCAATGACAGCACACAACGCGAATCAAAGGGACTCACAGTCTTCTCCTGCTTTTCACGTGTCACGCTGTTATCTGTACACTGTGCAGTTTGTATCAAGAGCCAGAGCGTGAAGACCCTGGATCCCTGGTCGTCAGTGCTGCAGGGCAGGGCTTGCCAAGACTCGAAATGCTGCAACGGCCTCTCAAGTCATAGCAACAATGGCACCGCAACATCTGCCACCAGAAGGCTGCAGATAACGTCGGATGTTGCTACTGCGTGGTTGAAGCCAGGGCACAGGATGCGCTAACGGGTGCATCGGATATACTTCAAAGCTGCTGCAGTGTTGGCCTTCCAAGGCGCGCATTACTTCAGCAACACAGGGCCGCCTGTCTTCCCCGGTAGCTGACCGGTGCGCAGGGCAAAGGCAGTGCTGTGGCAACATCAGCGCTGGCGGCTCCTGGGTGTTCAGTGTCCCTCGTCCTGCTCATCATACCTGCGCAGCACGGGAACAGGCGTCAGCTGCGCACCCCCTCGTGACGACTTCGCAGCCCGCTCCCCGTGCTACAGGCAGCACACGGCACGCCTGGCAGCCACAGCTTACGTGGGGTCGATCGCGCCGACCATGAGCTTGACGAGCCAAAGCTCGGGGGTCAGTGTCACACCCTTGCGCTTGTATTCCTCCGCCTCCAGCTCATAGTAGCTGGTCGCGTCCACGTGCCGGCCTGCACACGAAGAATAGCACGATCTGATTAGCGGCATGCACGACACGCTCCTTTGGCACGCTTGTGCACACGGTGCTACCCTTGTTCGCAGGACACGTTGGGACATTCCAGTAGGACACCAAGAGCACCACACGCTCCCTTTCCATCTACTTGCACACGGTGCTGCCCTTGTTTGCTGAGCACTTTGCGGCATTCCAGTCGGAGTCCAAGACCAGTTGCGCACCGATCAGCGGGTCGCTGTCCATGCGCCCCAGGAAGGCCTGCGCCTCCATGTCCTTGCCCACCTGGCAGGCCATGAGCAGTGTGGCGCAGTCAGCCACCCTGCCTGCGGGGCTGACAGGATCGCCAAAATTGCACTGGTGATGCGGGAAGGCTGGACAATGTGCTCAACGGTGTCAGGTGCTCTTTGGGCTATTTCAGGTGTCTGAAGCTTCGAAGTGGAGTGGGGCAGCGCAGCATACTGCCCACCTGTGCAAATTCGAATGCCACTGCACCAGGGCCATACTGCGACCGCTGCGCCGTCTGAAAAATATCATAGAAAATTAGGTAGGTGGAGAGCCTTTGTGGCTTTTATTTGTGCCAGGGTTGCTGGTCATAACAGTGTGGAGACGAGTTGACAGCCGACCGCACCTCCTTTGCATGGCGGATGACTGCATAGATACGGTCTTCTGGCTCCTGCGTCGGCTCTGCAGGTGGCCATGGATGCAGCACATCAGGGTGAGTTGCACCGATAAGCTGAGGAGCCTCACTCTCGGCTGCAACGGCTCACCTCCGTCAGTGATGGTGATCACGAGGATGGGCTTCTGCATGGTGCGTGTCTTCAGCCGCTGGTAGAAGAAAGGCTGCAGGATCTTGGCGTCCATCTGAGTGCCCAGCGGCGTCCTGCCAGCAGCATCAGAGAGATTTGTTTAACACCCAGTGGTATGCGCCGCTGTTGCCATGCCTCTTTCCTCGGTGCAACAGCAGGGAGCTTGGACTCCTATTGTTCGGCCTGACTTGCTGAGCATCTGCACACTGGCAAGTTGCTCGTTTTGAGGAATAAGCATCCCAGAAGGAGATCTGCTCACAGGCCCGAGAACTTGAGGCCAGCAACATACTGCGCAGCTCCTGCGGATGAGCGGATGTTGTCACCAGTCGAGGGGTGGTTCATTGCGCGGATGCTGATGCCATCAGCATCGAACAGTGTCGCCACCTGCTGGCAGAAGGACTAGTGTTACAGCTCCAGCCTCATCTTGGCCCATGTATCTCCCGGCAAAATCGATGATATCTGAAGGATTTGCTGGTGCAGTGTTGCGCTATATCAGGTGGCAGCAATGCATCTTGCGCTCACCTCGGCAACGCGCTCCAGAATGAGGCGCAGGTCGTCAATGCGCTCGCCCTTGTCGGCGTACTTCATGGAGGTGCTGTCATCTGTTGTTGTTCAGCAGAACGTCATGAATACTCCGGTCATCACGCTGCCCATTGCAGCTGCCAGCAGCGCAACCAGTGCCAAAACCACTGGTCAGATGTGCAGGCATGCAGCAAGTTTGGCTCATCAAGCTGCACAGCCTGCGATGACCTGCGACCCAGTGCCCACCAGCATATATGATGATGTCGTACAGGCTGAGCGCCGCCAGGTCCACCGCCAGCTCCGTGGGCATGTTCCAGCGCGCCGCCAGCGACCTGGCATGGCCAGCACAGCAAATCACTTCCGATCTAGACCGCGGTGATATCCGGTTGCGCCTACCGCCCAGGTGGCTGTTGAAGCAGGTCACCTGAAGTCGACCGCGGCGAGGCGCTGCAGCACGGCCTGCACGGCCTGCGGCGGGTAGAAGGGCTGCAGGCGCAGGGGACAACAGGCGATGTGAGTGTGAGGGGGAAACATTGCGCCCTGGGTCATGCCAGCTCAAGGGATGCTCAGGCAACTTGGGGCTGGGCACCTGCAGGTTGTTGGCGGTGATGATCTGGTGCAGCTTCGTCTGCAGCAGCGGCGCAAAGTCCCCCGAGCCCTGCACAGGCGGGCCCCCATAGCCAGAGGGGGGATTATAGCCCTGCTGCGGCGGATTATAGCCCTGCTGCGGATGATAGCCCTGCTGCGGATTATAGCCCTGCTGCGGGTTATAGCCCTGCTGCGGATTATAGCCCTGCTGCGGCGGATTATAGCCCTGCTGCGGCGGCGCTCCATACCCCGGCTGAGGTGCGCCAAACTGTTGTGGCGGCGCGAAGAATCCCGGTTGCGGCGGTGGGCCTCCGGCAGGAGGGGCCCCGCCCGATTGCTGTATCTTGGATGCCAGGCCCCTGCATGACCAAGTCCAAACCACCCATGACGGCACATCCGGCACCGGCAAAGTGAGAGGGGATGATCGCAATTCCCAGCGTGTGCTCATATGCACGTTTATACGACGCTTTATACGCCACTGTGAGCAAGGATGCACGGATTCACCCACGCACATGTCGGTCGCTTGAGCTGCACAAGATGCAGGCGAGGACGAACTCGGGTTTTTTTGGGCACACCAACTGGACACAACGCACACGAAAGCTACGCTGCACACCGCTGCACCGTGAGCAGGATCTCTCGCGGGATCTGAATACACGGCACCGTGCCGGGAAGTGCAAATGTGCCATTGCAGCTTCGTGGGAGCGATGAGGTCATGATTCGGCTAATGCCCCCTGTCGCAGAGCCCGCTTGCTGTCCGTGCACTTGATAATTTTCAGGCCGACAACGTTGCACGAACTACGTGCCTACAGCAAGCATCGTCAACATGGGTCTGGCGTCCAAGATCAATGCGGCCAGCAGCGGGGCCGGAGGCATGGGAGGTTTGTTTATGTTGTTGCTGAGGTTCTGTGCCAACGTCGCGCATGCATGCACAGGCCCACATGTCACATTATAGCTTTTGAAGCACTCTCGTACGTACGTACCACCCCACAAGGCAGCTTGCAGAGTCAAGCAGCGAGTCAGATCACCTCTGCGTCATCAGCGCGTTTGCCACCCTTGCATTGGCAGTCCTGCGCGCTGCACGAGGACCTTGAGCGAAACAGACGTCTGTGCTTGTCGGAGCATTGCGCGCATCGCTCTGCTGCCGCAAGCACGGCTGCACCTGCTTCCCAAGTGCAGCATTTCTCCGACACCAAGTCCCACTCTCGCGCGCAGTCGTTCGCTGCATAGCTCTGCAGATCGACTACACATGCATGCAGCTGCGCTGTGCCGTGCCGTCTTGTTGCAGCGGGACCCGCTGCATGAGGCCCTACCCTGCAGCCTTGATGCCACAGGGTTCGCCCAAAGTTCGCTGCGGTAGCAAAGCCTTCTACATCGTTGCACTGCAGCACCGCCGCCTGGAGGTGCTCCTGGTGGATACCCGCAGCAGCGTCCCCCAGGCCAGCAGGTGAGACGGATCTCAGTGGTGCATGCAGCCTGTCAGCTCCTCCATTTGGCATCATCTGCGTGGTGTTGATGTCCCGCCACAAGCGTGTGGCATGCCCTGCCTGCCGCAAAGCGTGCACGAGAGTGCACTGCGCCGACACACCGCTGGCATGACGCAGGGCTACCCGGGCGGGTTCCCCGGCCAGGCTCCGCCCGGTGGCCCCCGCCCTGGGGGTTTTCCGGGGCAGGCGCAACATTCCCCCTACGGTCAGCCCCCACAGGCGCAGCAGCAGGGGCAGCAGCAGCCGGGCGGCTTCGGCGGTCCCCCGCAGCAGGGTCAGAAGTACAGCGAGTATGGCGCTCAGGGGCAGCAGCCCGGGGGCATGGGCGCACTGGGACAGCAGCCCGGCGGGTCTGGCGCGCCCGGGCAGCAGCCGGGGCAATTTGGCGCACCAGGGCAGCAGCCCGGGGGGATGGGCGCTCCAGGCGGCTTTGGGGGCGCGCCGGGTGGCCAGGGCGGCGGCATGAGCGGCCTGCTGCAGTCCAAGCTGCAGAAGATGGTGCAGATCAACAGGTGCATGAGGTCGGGGTGGTTGAACACCGCAAGGGGGTTGACCTGCTGTCTATCGCAGACATGCTACCACATCCATGACAAGCACAGATTTCCACGAGACGAAGTTGCGACACCATCCTCAGCTCCACTGCAGGCTTGAGGCGTTCTACCCACCGCAAGCGCTGCAGGCAGTAAATGCCAAGCTGGACCGTGTGGACTTCAAGTCTCTGGCCGCCAAGTGGAACATGGTGGGCTGCTGCCTGCAACTGATTGCCTGCAACTGTGCCAAGGCTTCTGGCGGCATATCACCACTGCATGCAGCATCATCAGTTGCAGAGGTTCGCACAATGCATCTGATGCTTGCTGAGAATGCATAGCTGCCCACCAAATGCAGCCGGTGGAGCTGGCCACAGACCTTGCAACCCTTGCACTTTACGGTGCGCTGTGGATCACAGACGGTGGTGCACTGCATGAGGACGTGTGCAAGCTGTTCCACAGTCTCTGTCTCAGCTCGTGGCCTGACATCCCTCTGACACACCTGTCTCCTGCCACGCAGACATCGTCATCTTTGCAGGTGCCTCACGCTATTTGCCTCAGTGTCATCGTTACCACGGGCCTGCACCTTGTTGTTCACTCGAGCATGTGCAAATAGGTTATTGTCGTTTCAGATGTCGTTTCAAAAGTGCCTCTGGCACATTGCAGATGACTCGGGGTCGATGGTGTTCGAGGAGGGCGGCGAGCGCATCAATGACCTCAAGGTCAGCTGCATGCGCAGTTGCCGGCACTTCGGTCCACCACAGTCGTTGCTGTCTGGAGTCAAATCTTTTGGCAGCTTTGCTGTGCCTGCACTCGTGTCAATGGGACCATGTCATGTGCAGCTCATCCTGGGGCGTGTCGCTGAGGTCGCCACGCTGTTTGACGATGACGGCATCGTCATACGCTTCATGGTGCGGACACCTGCTGTCCAAGGTGGCACCGTGCAGCCGAGCTGTTTTGCAGGATGCTGTACCCATGTATGATCACCCCACAGCTGGGCACAGTATGCACCAGCTTACCTATGTCTGGGATGCAGAACTGCAACGTGGAGGGCAACGGCATCAGAGACACTGTGTCTGCTGCCAATCTTGTGCAGCAAGTCCAGTTCAATGGCCTCACGGTAAGCTGCAGATTGCATCCAGCATGTGCTCAGCTGCCTAGGCAATGTGCTGTCATGATTCGTGCTGCAGCACGACCGCACTGACCACATGCACACCAGCTGCAGACCGGTGTGCTGCTATTCTGTGTGCAGCCACTGGGCACGATGCTGGATGCAAAGGTCATCCGGCCGTTCGTGGCACAGGGCGTGCAGTCGCAGACGCTGCAGAAGCCCATCCTGGTCATTGTCATCACAGGTGTGTGACTGGCTGACGCTTCCAGGCCCTGCATGCAGCGCTGTGAATAAATGTGGCCTGTCAGTGCTGAGTTTATTGAGCACGGGTAGACGAATGACCATGCTGTGCTGCTGCTCATAAGATGGCGAGCCCACAGGAGAGCCGCCGATGAGCGTGGCAAATGCTATCAAGGGCGCCAAGGTGCCGTGCCGAAAAGCTGCTAGGCTGATGTCCGTGTGCTTGTGTTGTCTACAGGCATGCCTGACCAGTGTCAGGCGATGCCATGCTGCTTCCCAACCTCCTCACTGCCCTCAGCTGAGGATGCAATGGTCGCAGAATCTGGTGGGCAACTCACGATATGGACCTGGTGCCGTGGCATTTGAGTTTGCCCAAGTCGGCAAGGTGCTGCTGCAATTGGCTGTCTTCATCCCGCGCACGACTGTGCTTCGAGGCGTCCTCGTCTGATGTCAGCTGTTTCTGTTTCTATGTATACATCAGATCGCACACATCAAGTTTGATGGCCTGCTCATATCTGATGTGATGTGGTCATTGTACTGCAGGATCAGAAGGCTCAGGCCTTCCTGGGCACGCTGGACAGGTGAGTTGCGATGTGATGCTACTGCGTGACTTTGGTGTTGCGAACTCTTTCGTTGGCTTGATAACCGAACATGTCAGCAACAGCAAACAAGCTTGCCTTCACATCTCTGCAGGGACCCTGAGATCGGGGTGCGTGCTCCATGGGCTGTCTAAATCTGTCTGAATGCTATGTCAAACACCACTGCCAGCATGCACGATCTGTGTGCAGCATCACTGCAAGCGCCACGCTATAGTCGCTCGCTCACTGCTGCAACTATGCAGCAAGTCGCGCAGCTGTCTAACAACTTGATCTGGCTGCCTGCAGAAAATGGTGGATGCTACCTCGTACGCACATCTCCTGCTGGAGTTAGTGTGGCTGCTGCATTTCACCGTCGCCATCTGCAGATGCATGACATGATTGATATTGGTGTGATACCACTTTCACCATGCTGTCCTGCATTGCAGCTACTACGAGCTGGAGGCCGAGGAGTATGCACGAAAGGTGGGAAGGCAGACTGATATGTCCCATCAGGAAGGTCCCACATGTTGACCCCCTTACCCCACCTTCCACACGGTGCAAGCGGTCTCAGTTACCTGTCAGAACATCGCATCACATCTCGTGTATGCCTGGCGGCGCGCAGGGTGTAACACTGACTCCCGAGCTGTGGCTGGTCAAGCTTATGGTCGGCGCCGTCGACCCCACCTACGTGAGTCACCCACGACCTTTACGTTTTGTAGACCTTCCTGTCCGCTGCCAATGATGGTATGGTGTGCAAAAACCTTGGTACCACAGGCCCATCCAACGTTGTCGTCTGGTGCACGCCTGAAAGCTGTAAATACTTCACGACACATGCAGGATGAGCAAGACTGAAGACCCCAAGCAGGGGAGCAGTAAGGGGGATCCTGTGCAAGCGGGATGGTGTCTGCAGTGGTGAAGTATACATTGCACTGTGCAGATTTGGTGAAGCTAGTCAGTAGATCCTCGTACTTGAAAGGACACTCTTTTAAACCTTGCTTGAGCACCAGACGCCCGACAGTCCAAAGTCTGTATTTTCTCAGTCTGAAAAGCATAAGTCTTGGCAGTATCAACTTGCATGCTTCCGCAACAGTCTTTAGTCAACCGCTGCTCATTCATGTGATGACTGTCGGCTGTTTGCGGCCTGTGATGTGCACGAGGTCGGATATTGCCAGCGCAGCATTCACCAGTGGCTTGACTGCCTGCATGGGAACAACCATGACCTCATCACTCCTGCCATCCCAGGGTTGGACAGCTTCTGCTACACACGTGGGTTGGTCTCAGCTGGAAACATCTCAGCTGCAAGTATTGACGGGCCGCTATAATTGCCTACAGGCCGTGCGGTGCTCTCACCTCTGCAGTATCCTGATTGAGTGCTGCTTCGCCAGCATCTGGTGGGCAGTACTTCTCGATGTACATGCGAATGGTCGCACCTGATGACCCCGTGCCTGCAGCTCACAGCCCACGCAATACTTGGGATCAGCACCTCTGCACCGAGAGAACTGGCATGCACGGATGCGCAGCAGTGACGCAGGCAAGTGGAGCCCCTGGAGCACGTCAATCACAAGCCTGTGTACAGCGTACAATGCACCTGATAGGCGGAACACGAAGCGTGAACCGTCAGAAAATATGAAGCGCGCTCCCTGCAATCAAGAATCAGATAGGCTCAGCATTGACGAGCACTGTGTACACGTGTTGCACTGCACTTGCATGTCATCTGAACTGAAGTTGCTGAATCAGGCATCAGTTGTCACAGCAGCACCTGCTTTTCTGCCACATCGCCAGTGAACGAGTCCGTATACGAAAACTGATCCGCTGACTCGATCTTCAGGCTCCTGAACTGCGTTGTTTGGCCCTGTGGCATAGATCTTTCGCAGTCCACCAAAGGGCGTGACATATGATCCACACTGCAGGGTGCATCGCACACCCGCTTCAATGTCAGGCGTGCAGAGCCAGTGATCAGGGCACATTGGCGTTGCAATACACTTTTCACTGGGGCCACAGATGCTCACCATTTTGCTTTCCAGCAGTGACATGACCTTGTCCGCCTTAGCAGAGTCAACCGACTCGTAGTCGTACCTTGTGTAATAGTTCCGTCCGTACCTGCGGTGTACAAGATCAATAGTGCTGGTGAAGTGCACCCACTGCGTGCCATCACATGCCACCAAGCACGATCTTGCCAGAAGGGGCAGTATGTGGCGGGAGATTGGGAAGCATCAAGGATTGCCACCCATGAGCATAGTGAGACGCACTTGGCCCAATGGGAGCGAACGAGGTGCTCGACTGTCACCAGTTGCTGCATCGGTTTGTCGCCACTGCGTGGCAGATGGAGCCCTGTCGCAAAGACTTGGTCATGTCAGAAAGCTATGGACAAGAGTCCATCTTCAGGTCCAAAATCATCGACGCATCGCGCACCAGGCGCTGCGTGTGCCACTTTTCCCAGGAGATTCCGGTTCTGGTCCTTGTTGACATGCGCCAGCACTGACAGCCATGCCAGCACTGCCCACAGCCCGTCCTTCTCCCTGCGCGGTAGCTGCTGCCCACTTGCAGAAATCTCCACATCTTGCATGGCACTTGGCAGCATGTCGCTGCAGCCGTGTATGGAAATTATTCGCATTGAGTTTGAACGTTGGTTGTTGTGCGGGTCGACTGCTGTGTACCTGATATGGTCACTCCCTGTGCCGAAACTCTCCTCTCCACAGATGCTGCACTGGTTAGCGTCCATCGCATTGGCAAAGTATTTCCAGCTGCAGCACAAGCCACATACGTACGTGTTGATGGATGTGAAAAGGTTGCTGCCTAATCAGCAAGTGCACAGCTGCTGCGCCAAGGATCTAGATGTGCACGAGCTTCACCCGGTGGGCGTCTCAAAGCACTTCAGCCCCTTGGCATCTGCCACACGGTCCAGCGCAGCTGACGTCGGCATGCTGCGTGCCACGCCCTATTAATGGACAGCCATCACAAGGTCAGCAACTGTACGAGTCTGCAGGTGCCTTGCGACGTTCTCTGCATTTGCTTTACGCAGTGTTCACTGAGTGCGCAACACCTTGAGGCCGCCCTTGAAGTAGGGGATGGCCTCGGCTGCAGATGCCGCAATCAGAGCCACGCTGTCGGACGGTGTCACAAAGAAACTCTTGCCTGCGTTCAAGTCACCAGTCAAATGGCATGTCTGTGTGTGAGCACAGCCGGCTCCACTGAATGCGCAAATCATCGCTGTAAGCGCTCGGACATGCCATGCCAGCACTGCAAGAGTACTGCTGGCCGGCCGCACCCAGGATCATGTTGCGGTCAGCGTCACCGTCGCAAGCGGCACCAAAATCGGGCACCTGTGCTGGCTTGGATTCAGCTGTGCATGCCAAAAAAGGGCGTGTCGAGCTTCATTTGACCGGCAGGCAGCATGTGGAGAACAGAAGGAGACAAGACATTTCGACAGGCTCTTACCCAGGCCCATGGTTTGCACCAGGTTCTTGGCATATGTCAGGTTTGGGTCTGCAGTGCAGGCCTGCACACGTTGGTGGCATGTTGTGGACATCGTGAGTGCACACATGCTGCCTCATGCACCATACCAGGGTGATGGCCGCCAAAATCCTGGGCATCACACACTTGCTGTTCAGGAAGTGACTGAGAGTGGCAGCAGTCCAGCACCGTCCTTGGAGGCCAATCAGACCATGCATGCATCATCTTGACCTCGGTACCTCCAGAGGGTCGCAGTTCATCAGCGCAGACGCTTGAACACCCAACTCCTGCAGCCATTGTGAGCTTTACATGGAAAGCAGAAGCTTTTGCAGTGCCATGAACCATGTTCATGCAGCCTGATGATAGCCGCGCCCGCACCTGGCCGAAAATGCGCTTTGCATATGGGCCACTCACGCCGTGCAGACCGTCAAACGTGAACTTGAAATCAGGACGCGCAAGGAAGGCCTGCCAGGCAGCAGCATGATCGAGATTTGACAAGAGTTTTGATACATGTCGAGTGCGCGGCCTGCCTCCATCGCTAATAAGTATGGACAGCACGCAGTGAGATGTGTGACACCCGGCTTGGCATCTGCTTGCAACTTCCCCGAGACTCCAAAATACCTTGAGGGCGCCGAAATTAAAGATCTTGTGCATGAGCTTCAGGTAGTCCTCCACAGGGTCTATGACCTGCAGTGGTCAGCCACGAGGTCAGCAGAGTCATGACTGCAAGCAGCCCCATGACTTGGGCTTGCCGATCAATGCACAGTCTGATGTGCATTTGCCATTTCAGCAGCTCATTACCTCGACGGTGAACTGCCCAAACTTGGTGTCGCTGCCGTGCTGCACAGTGAACGTGTGTGATCCCGTCCTGCTGAGGTCCACATCCGGCAGGTCCTCAGCGATATAGTAGCTGGAGATCGTCTTGGTGCCCTCGTAGATTGCATCGGTCAGCTTCTCTGGCGCCGGTCCGCCATTTGATGTGTTGTACCTGAGGTTCAGTCAGACTGCGTCCACACTTGCAAAGTGCAAACCTGCCATGATTGCCACCGCGCAGCAGATCCGGTGGTATGGACCATGGTGTATAAGCGCACTTGATGCCGAAGTCCTCGTCTGGGCCGCCTGGGTTGTGGCTGGCTGTCAAGATGAAGCCGCCATCTGCGCGTCCGCCAGCACGAGTGCGGATGACCGCCGACACCGCCGGGGTGGACATCAAGCCATCGACACCAACCTATCAGAAGGTTGCCAGAAAAGCTGGTGCATACTGATCTTCGACCACACTGCGAGCGTGATGAGGCTTAGTTGTGCGATGCAAGTATCCATGCAGTGCCTACCCACAGGCACCGCACGCCATTCGCAGCCGCCAGCTTAATGATGGTCTGGATGGCGGGCCTGCTAAAGTAGCGCCCATCACCACTGGCCACAAGCGTGCTGCCTGTCATGCATTCAGCTCAACCGCAATTATTGGTGGTGCGTTGCAGAGAATCATGGAACATGAAAGGAGTTCAGTGGCTGATGGATATGGGAGTTTGCGGCTGTCGCCACTGCAAGGTCATGGCTGGGCACCGCTGTTCTTGTTACAGCAGGTTGAGGTATGCAAACACTCACCCGGGTATTCATCTGCTGGCAGCGCATTGAATGTCGACTGGACGAAATTCTCAAGATACCCTTTCTGTTCAAACACCTTTGTCTGCACCAGCACATGTGAACATGCATCTCAATGGCAAACACAATGCACGGCAGGAATCACGAGCACCCTGCATGATGGCATGCTGGCGCAGGTGCGTCATGCATGTTTGTTGCTTTCATGTCCTTTCATATCAATCTTGCGGCAGTCCGCAGGCGTCTGACCTTCTTGCGCAGACCGCTTGTGCCTGGCTTCTGACCCTCAAATGGCTTTGTTTCGATCAGCTTGGCCCCGTAGCTGGACGGCATTACGGTCTTATTCACCACAGATCAGTGAGAGGGTGGGTTGTGGCTGTGTAACTTGAGAAGTCGGTCTGTTGCACCACAGACAGAGGCTTCAGATCACTTTGATTTTGATCCGAACGCTTGTGAGTGCCTGTAGACAGCCTGCCAGCGTTCCAAGTGAATCAAACGGACTGTGAATGAGTGATGCAGCTGCTGTGTGCACAACAACAAGCATACAGGCTGGCCCTAAATTTCTGCTACAGCCCACCCTAACTTTCTTTGCAGCTTCCAATCACCCAATCCCTATCTGACGACTGTCGTCGTCAAAAGCCCTGTATCAATTAAGGCTTAACCGTTCGAGAAGCACATGCTCATGTATCCATCTCCTTTCTCGAGCGACTTGCAATTTCACCTTGATCTGACCTCTTTGTGGTGCAAATCACTCAACTAACAACATCAACGGACTCAGTCGCTGGCCGCCAACACGTCTGTCACCGCACCAATGTCCTTTTGTGCCTGCTTGGCCAGCGCAACCGCATTGTCTCCCTCCTGGCGCTTGAGCGCTCCGTCTAACCGCTCAATATCACCAATCGCCTCCTTCACCATCTACAGAACGAGGGATAGTAGCACATTTCACTTAGTGTGCAGGTGCCTGAGCAGCAAGGCAGGATGCAGAAGCGAGCAGGAGAGGTGGGTGCTGTGGTAGCATGCTACACAGGCAAACCAGGACAGCAAGGCGTGTGATATATGATATCGCGAAGGACTCACTGTGTCACTGACACCCACGAAGTCATTCTCCGTTTCACGCAGCGTGCGCCGCAAACCAGAGGTCGGCCCCTCGCGCAGTTGCATTCGCGCGGAGTCGTACTGCTTGATGCCCACCAGCGTGCCGATGCGTTGCAGCTGCTGCTGGATTTGCTGCAACATTCCAGCGCAAACATATCTCACAGACCGTTTCAGAAGCCCTGCCAGCTTGCAGGTCAGGCATGGGCTGCATGAGCCATGTACACATGAAGTTTGTGAACATGATATCTCGGATGACCTGGAGTTTGGTGGTCTGCCGCTGGCCCTGTGTCGGTGGCGGGCCCTGGTCCTCTGCCTGGGCACCCGCACCGCTGGCGTCCAACCGCTGTATGCCACGCAGGACGGCTGGGTTGCCGGCGGCTGCCAACAGGCTGTGCGGCTCTGCTGCGTCCATTGGCCATGCTGCATGTAAACATGGCCATTGAGAGTTGCAGCAACATGACAGTTTGACAGATGGTGAAATTTGACTGCTGGTGACTAGTTACAGGATGGTACTGACCCTGGCTGATTGCAAGCGAGGCCACCAGTGCTGCAATGCTCAGGCTCTTGGCACTGCCTGGCCTTGACTGCTGCGGATCAGGGCTCGCATCACTAGACGGCGGCACAACCTGTGAGCAGCAGCCAGGAATTCATGGGTTGGGCATCGACTAGTCGTCAAGCATGCCTGCTGAAGGATGACAGCACTGTATGTCTGTGGAGTTAGAAACGCACCACATCAAAAGCAGGCGGCCGTGCTGCCATGACTTTGGCTTCTGCCGCCCTAAGTCTTCCAACACGCCTGCGCCGAGCAGCCTCCCGCATCTGCATCGTCAACACAAGCGTTATCTGCAGCAGCACTGCTGTCACAGATCAAGCCAGCGCACCGTGTCACGGGCCAGGGCATGACATGCTGAGGATTGGGCGACAAATTCCGCCAGTCGCTTGCACCTGCTGTGGAGTGAGGCGGTCCTGCAGCTCACGTGGTACAAAGCCCTCCGGCAGGCTGGTCAAAGGGCGCGGCAGCGCGCAGTCCCTGCATAAAAGCCATGCATCAGTGTTAGGAGCCACCGCGGCCACCACCTCCAGTTCGCCTGCACTTCGGGTGTGTATCGTGCCATGGCAGCAGTGGCCACACGCTGCAGCTGTGCCGCGCATGCGGGAGTGACTAACAAAGTACCTGTATAATGTCAGCGTGTAGCCGATGGAATGCACGCAGATGCTGTCAGTGCCTGCGGTCAGCACCTCCGCCACCTTGTCCATGTCAAGATCGCAGCCGCCACCGATGCGCACCTGCTCAGCATGGAAGGATTTGTTGACATGCCAGGGTATGTCATGAGCGTGGAACGAGAAGGACAGGGGTCAGCAGCAGCCGCCGGTCTGCTTCACACGGACGCTCATGGCACTGTCCTGACCGCACACCTTGACCAGCTCATTGCCGGCAAGCGCGTCGCCCAACGAGATGAGTGTGTTATCGGTGATGCCAGCCCGCCCGATGGTCACCACTGTGATGCCTTTCCCAAGCTGCTGGCTGGCCTTGCGCCAGCGGTTCTTGTCGGCTTGGCTGAGGTCTCGCTGGTAACGCTCTGCCTTTTGTGGGAGCTGCGGCAGTGCCGATTGTGGCTGGGGCCCTCCGTTTGCGGAGATCTCTGCTTGGACTGTTGCAGCACAGCTTCTGCTCTTTGGTAGCCTGCAATTGCGCGATACCAGCGGGCTGAGTGAGGTGATCTGCCTGCGCAGCGGCAGGGATGCCCGGTTACAGATATGGCACCCCTGCGCTGTGAAGCCAGCCACAGCGCCTGCCATGCGCAGATGAAACTTGACACGAATGCGGATGCTAGATGATTGCAACCTTTCGGTGAAGAGGAAGGAGTGTAGTCACAAGCACGACCTTCCGGAATCGACTTGATTGCACGTGCTGACGTGCAGGGTACTACTGTGTGCAGGTGCACAACAACCCACTTCAACAGCTTGCAAGTGTCAATGTGAGCGACATTGAACAGCTTTGAACCCCTGCGCATGGTGAGTACAGCACCGCTGACACCGCTCGAGCTGCGAACTAGACGGCGTGATGCGCAGGTGCGGAGCGGTGCAGAACTCCATGAATCTGCTCGAGTGCTGGCAGTGCCTGAGGATGGCTCATGTTCAGAATTGCTGTCTGCAGAGCCTTGTGAGACGCACCTACAATCAGCTCAACGCAGCAATTGACGCATGGAAGGTGCTTCACAATTGGCAATGTGCAACCTGGTGATGCCGCCCTGTTGCCATGCGCTGACATGCCCATCTGTCCCCGAGCGAGTGCATGCTTCCCATCATGGGTTCCCTGATGACCAAACCAGAAAGCTAGCGAGGATGGTATGCAAGCAAGCAGCGGTGCGAGCAATGCCTTCCTTCTGCAATGGTGCGGCCATGCCTGCGCTTAGCTGCTGTTCTGAGATGCAGACTCGAAACACTGCACACGGCCTGTAGCTTCACCATTGACAGCCTTGACCTTCAGGTACCTGACGGCCTTGCCACCAGGCGTGCTGATTCAATTGCCAGATATCAAAGAATTTGCAGCAGCCAAGCTGCGTCTGCAAACATCAGCGCATTTGGCCGGTCTGCAGAGTGCTGTGGAGGCTTGTACGGCAGTCACGCAGCAGCTGAGGTCGGTCATCACTGTGTGTGCTGACGCTGCAGACACAAGAAATCAGCAGTCGTCGTCAAGCCATTAAGCTGCACAAACACAGCAGCTGGCACATGCTCAACGCAGGGCAGCATCGGACTCGCTGGCAGCTGGTTGTGATGGTACCATAAATGGCCAGGCGGTGTTTGCTGCTCTTCCAATGCCTCTGATAGGTCTGCTGGCAGCACCATTGGAACAAACCCTGCGCGATAGTGCTGCGCTTGTCCCCCTGCATTGTGCGTTTGCTCAATGTATGCTGCTTAACCCTGCAGCACAAGAGGTGGACAAGGTGTTGACTGCACATGAAGCGGAGCTGCAACTACGTTTAGAAATCCTGTCAGACTTGCGATCATACACAGGTGGGGTCAGGATCTCTTGCAGATTTGCGGCTGGCTTGGATGTTGTGGTGTGATGCAGCGCTCTACATGACAACCTGACCATGCGCTTGCACAGGTGCAAGTGTGAAACCCACCGTGAAGGGCAGCGCTCCCGACCAGGACCGTAGACGTCGTGCGCATATGCAGGTTGCTGCAACAAAACTAGCTGCACGGCATATGTGATCTAGAGGAATTCTCATGATGATGCATGATGAGTGTACGCCTGGCTGAATGAACATGGCCGATGCATGTGTCTTGGTCGACTGCAGCGCTTGCTTGCGCAGGTGCTCGTTACAGCTTGGATGCTTCAGCCGATGCTGAATGAGGGGATCGTGAGGAGCACGATGGAGATGTTGGAGGCAGAGATGAAGGGATTTTGATGAAACCCCCCTGATACCAACAACTTTCCTGACAAACGCACCACAGCGCTCCTCAGCGCAGCAGCTAAATCAGGTCAAGACTTGGGGTTGATGATCTTATCGCATTGACGCATCACCAGTATGCGTCCCCTGAACAGACCTTGACGATGGCCTCTACGTCACCTGTCTCAGCCTTGAGGCCGCCCAGCAGCGAGGTCTTGCCGGTGGCGGGCCCGAAGGACGCGCACAGCTATCACGCTGCCGTCCCAGCAGGTCATACACTCCTGTATCACCCGTTCTGCCTGCAGGCTCAATTTCAGTTTCAAAATGCGTCCTAACATATCTGAGATAGAGTAGGCAGTGCATTCTGGCCGTGTTGTATTCGCTGGTCTGGGCCCAAGAAACCTCCAAGCCGCCGCGGTCCCAACGTGATTGTCAAGCTGACATATACTGCAGCTTGCAAGGTCCTGCGCTTCAGAGTGGCATTTGCAGTACATTCTACGCGTGGCTCCGCTGCAACAGATGTTATTCGGGTAGCATCCTGCAGGGCTGCAGTCGTGCGCTTGGCTTGGCTGTGATCAGACACTTTTTGAAGTTACCAGGTCAGTGGGAGCGCGACGCAGCGTGATACAGCATTCCGACATGATGCTGTGTTCTTGATGTGATCATGGCCAGGAAGAAGGTGCCAGCACGCCCCCATGTCTCGCCAGGCAACTTTGCTGACGGGATCCCCTGCTGACAACCAGCTGTTGCAGTGGACAACCAGCTCCTCGTATTCGGTGTCAGCTTGTGCAGAATATGTAACTAACCGTTGCTTTGCTTTCCTACGGACTGGGAACAGGGCTGCATGGCTTGTATGTGCGGTGCATGGCACATTTCTACTCTGGGCTCATGCAAAGGTGCAGTGAACAGGTGCGGTCACGGCAGGGCGTAGGCCGCGCCAGAGACCTGGCGCAGAACATAGCGATGATGCATCTGCAGCCCAGAGCGCGACGCAGGCTGCGCCTCATAAATTCCACCGACGATGAGAGCGATGGCAGCGGCAGCTCTGATGCACTGTCACCTTTCAGCACAGACAGCAGCAGCGACGGCGGTGGCCGGCGAGCTGCAAGCGACAGTCAAGTTTGCAGCCATCGCAGCCAGCAAGCCGAGCGGCAGCAGCAGTGGCCACACCTGGGTCAGGCACCGCAGCGGTCTGCCTGGCATCAGCCATGCCCGACCTTCCTCGACAGCAGTCAGATGCAGCTGCAGCATCAGCAGCACAAGCGACAGCAAGGGAAGGCCTGCTTTCGGCTGCGCAGGATCTGCAGCTGCCAGCACTTCGTACTGGTGCCGCTGCACGTGGAGGACCAATGTCACTGCGGCCACCACCACGGCGCCGGCGCTCAGCAGCAGAAGCCCCCGCGAGAGCACCACGCCTCCCCGGCCTGCGCGCACAGGTGGATGCAGCAGGCAACGCTGGCGGTCCACCTGCTGGCAGGGGATATTGGGATCCACGGTATGCATTATGCAGCTGTATTGTGCACAGGCACACGCACCATTACAATTGAGATCAGCGTTGATCGAGATCCTGCAGCTGGTTTAGTGAGGTCTCAGGCTGCTGCCTGTAGGTTTACGCCAGCCGAGACCGAGCATCAGATCCAGGCGCGCCGCATGGCCAGGCGCCCAAGAACCACGCATACGTACGACACACACCTCCGGAAAGCCAAGGTAACGCTGCCAGCTCAACGCGCTGCGTGCCCAGTGAAGCTGGATGCAGGGATCAAGAGATGTGTGTACCCATGCAGTGGTTCTGCCAGAATGATCCCGCCAGCGGTGAGCAGCGTGAGGAGCCCATACACCATGGATTTCACTGAGCCTGGCGGCGTAGACCTTGCAGCACGAGTGCTGCAGTGGCTGCATGATGGCATGCCTGGGCTGGACTACAAGCGGAAGGTGACCCGCTTGGTGCGCCATGGTCAAGTTCTGCAAGTTCTGGCATGCTGCATGGCAGATGGGCTTTGGGCCAGGACAATACGGATGCCAGGTCGAATGTGCCATGTGACAGTGTTTGCTCGGCCTTACATGTCACAGACGCTGAAAACACTGGAGGGCGTGCACAGTGCGCTGCAGCAGGCGTACTCAGAGCAGCAGCAGCGCCGCCATGCAGCTGACCCTTCTGCAGCTCAGGTATCAGGGTTGCGCTCGGTATGTGCTGCATTGATGAGCGCCATCAATCGCAAGGAGTGGTACGACATGTATCCTGCTGTGATACATCTATCATCTGATGCAGAGCCGGAGGCCAGCAAAGCTGCTGGACGACAGCAACTACAGCAGCGTCTACGGCACAATCAAGGACACCCTGGCGAAGAAGGGTCAACGGCCGCCAGCTGATGTCGACCCACAGGACCTCACAGCAGCGGATACCTGCAGCCCAGAGCAGGTTTTGCAGCTCTTTCGGGTGCAGATGCAGTCGAGCAAGCAGGAGGGAGCGCGGGACCATGCAATGGGCACCGCCATGGCGTCGGGTGCGTGCAGCATGAGCCAGCATGCACATACCCACATTGACCACATCCAGGTATCTTGCTCATCCATCGCCATCCAACACAGATGTGCAGCGCAGCGACGACACCTTGCTGCAGTTCATGGCAGACATCGTGAAGCCGCGGCCGCTGCGGTGCCTTGGTGAGTTTCATGTAAGCTAACGGCATGCATTTGCTGGCTCATGTGTACTGCATGTCCTGGGCACAACCTGGCCAGAGGCATTCAAATTTGCGTCCTATGCTTCATGTGACAGGGCCATCGCCAGCATTGCTGCTGATAACAGTGGTGAAAGGCGGCAAGACACAGGTCAACGGCAGGGCTGGCTACACGGGCAGCATCCGGCATCGCGACCCGCTGCAGTGCCCGCATGGGGCGCTTGGCCGCTACCTGATCTGCCGCTCCACGCTCGGCGTGGACATATTTCCAGATCCACGCGACAAGCAGCGGTACACAGCACCCCGCTCTGATGCGGCAACCGCCCAGACCAGTCGCTGTACTACAGCGGGCACGCTGCAGCGCTCAGCCGCTGGCTGGGCATTTGCGCCATCGTCTCCACCAAGGTCATGCATCTGTTCCGTGTGGCGGGTGCTCGTGCGCTGGACGAGGCCGGCATGGACGACCAGGTACAGTGTGTAGCGGGCTCAAGACATTGCATGAGCTGTCCTGTGTGCATGTTGGGTGGCAATGTACTGCAGCAGGTACGCTCGCATCTGCTGCACTACAGCCAATGTGGCACACATGACCCAGTGTGTATCTGAGACTGTTCAGGTGATTGGGCGCATGGGCCGCTGGCTGCACCAGGCCATGTTTAAGTCCTACCTGCTGTTCTTTCGGCCGGAGGGCCTCCTGGCAGCGGGCGGCTGGCCAGGCACAGCAACCCGCGACTTTGGCCAGTTTGTTGCTGAGCGCTTTGTGTCAAGGTCGAGCCGCACTTTCAGCAGCTGCTGTAGTCCTTTGCGCAGGAGTTTGCACTGGCGGTAAGCAGTGTTTCTAATGTGGCATCATTTTTGATGCACAGCCCTTGACTACATCCATGCACACTGCCACCTGCTGCATCAGAATCTTATGCATTCAGCTGGCCATTCTGTGCCTGCACATTCTGCAGGTCAAGGGGATGGGTGCAGACGCTAGGCCATCAGCGCACAGCATGGGCGGTCTGCTGGAGTATCTGCCAACTGTGGTGGTGCAGGATGCGCTGGAGCTGGCACGCGACAGCCCTGACAACCCTGCGCACGCATTGCTGCTGCAGGATCCAGCGTTCATGTGCGTTTTCCCACTCTCCTGGTATGCTTGTACCTGCTACACGTGTACATGTCTCAATTGTGCACTGCACCATGCTGATCTGGCCCTGCACCTTGCATCAGTGAGCTGGAGCAGTGGTACAGCACAGCCAAGGCACAAGGGGACTTCCAGCCATTGCGCCCCATGACAAACCGACGACAGGCTGATGCAGCTAATCAGGATGGTCGTGCAGTTGGCGCAGTCGATGCAGACTGGGCGCCCGGCAGCCTTCCTGGGTGCCTTTGGCATTGACAGCAGCATGCTGGACCCCTGCAGCCACCGTGTGCAGCAGATGCCGCAGCAGCTTGATCTTGAGCGGCTGCGGCAGCGGGCAGCGTTTAGGTCGCTAGCTGCAGAAGCGAGACATGCTGCTGCAGCTGCAGAGCAGCGCGGCCTGTCTGCTGACGAAGCAGAGCCTGCATGGACGCCAGGTACTGCTGCTGCTGCTGCCTCTGTTGTAGATTCACGCCAGCACTGGCCCACTTGACGGACACAGTGTGTTGTGTGAGGGTTGGTTGCGCTGGCTGGCTGCAGATGAGGAGGAGGAGGAGGGCAGGCCATCGCTGCTCAGCACACCACCGGCTCCAGCTCGATGTCGGCAGCTGGTGCCTCAGCCGCCGGCGCCTGCCTTGCCGCTTGGCAGCCCCCCTGCATCTGCAACAGACATGTCGTTGGCAGATGCGCAGCCGGCGCTGCAGCTAGCCGAGGCAGTGGATGCAGCTGGGCTACCTGCGGCGTCGCGCCGCAGCAGCAGTGCAACAGGCATGGCAGGCAGGGTCCCCAGCTGCAGCCACAACAGCTCAGTGCTGTTCCACGATGCGAGGTCACCTGGCGCCTGCCGGGGGCAGCTGTTTGGCAGTGCATTCGGCGCAGGTAACATTTGTGATACAGACATCTGACTGTGTAATCTGTGACGCTCTTTAAATGTGCCTTGGTCCTGTACTCCACTCATGCACTTGCATAGTGTGTTGGCAGGGGCCATGGAGGCAGCACCAGCGCCAGTGCTGCTGTCAGATGAGCAGCCCAGTGGCAGTGGCCTGCCGACTGGCAGGCCAGGAGGGCGGCGCAATGCAGCTCGTACTTTCCTGCAGCCAGCCATGCCACTGCCAGCACAGCCAGCACCGCCGCCGGCGCCTGCAGCACCACAGAGGCAGCAGCAGCACCATGCATATGCCGGCGGCCGTCCGTTCCCAGAGCTGCGGACATTTGGCAGCATCGTGGAGCTGCACAGGCTGTATGATCAGGGCGACCAGCTGCGGCGCCAGCCGCCGCTCAAGGACCTGGAGCAGCACAGCGAGTGGCGTACCGGCTGGCGGCAGCGCTGGCATGAAATCAAGGCAGCAGCTCAGAAGATAGAGTGCAGCAGAGACAGCCAGGTCCTGACAGCAGGCCAAATGCCACAGCACGCTCTGTGGCAATGGAGTTGGAGGCGCAGCGGCAGGTGTCGGGCAAGAATGGCGGCGCGCGGTCTCTCCCAGCCTTTGCTTTGCATGTTCCAGTAGATGTGTGTTTTCACTTTAGGTGCAGTGCATCACAGATTTACTCGTGAGCGGACTGTTAGTACACATTGTGAGCGCTCACTGCAGGGACACTTGACCTGCAACATTGCAGTTGTGTTGCATATTGTTGGTGACCAGCAATAGCTCGTGCAGCTCGTGACACAGACCTCGTTGATCATGTTCTGCAGCTTTCTTCCTGTTTGTAGTATGTGCAGTGAAGTGCTTTGTAAGTTGCAGAGTGTCCTGGCCTCTTCACGGCGTCATGCTGTTGCAGTGGGCTTTTGCAGGACTTGCATGCCGCGCCGCCACCCTGTTGGTGTTCTTTGCTTTGTCGATACAGCGCACAGCGCGGCGTACAGGTTTTCCTTACTGATTTGTCCACTGCTGAGGCCGTTAGTGAGCGTATTGCGACTGTTCTACTGCGTTATACACGATGCTCTGCACCAGTCCAAAGTATGCCAGCTTGCAGGAGTCAGCAATAGGTCAGCAATGTCACATCTGCACCAACGTGTTGACGCCCCAAAAGCGGCTTGCCGGCCACGCATATCACACAGAACGTTCCGATTCAGTTTCGCAAGCACATACAACAGCGTCGGAACCGCTGCTTGTGCTGTTGGCAGTGCAGGTCGTACAGGCTGATAGGGTGGCCGGAGATCGCAGGTTTACTGTGTGCTTGCCTTGCTGTGGTCGCTTTTCACGGCTCACCAAGTGCTTGCGTGATCCGTGAGTACTGGGGGTTGCTTACACAATGTTGGTGCCGAAGTGATGTCCAGCTGGTCACATGGCAGGTGTCAATGGTGCAGCCTGTCTTCGGGTCTTCATGACACTCAGAAGCTAGCTAAACGTTCAACAAGTACATCTGATCGCGTGATCGCAGCAACATGGGCCAACCAGAAAGCGTGCACTAGCGTGCATGCACAGCCAGCTGTCAGGGCGGACCGCCTGCAGAGCCGCGGGTGGCGCACCAAACGGAAACCAGCCACGCGAGGGCGTACGTAGTGGCCTTTGGCCGGGCGCTGGCGCTCTGTCGTTGCACGACGGGCGGGCGGCGGGCTGCCGGGGCCCGTCCTCGGGCAGGGGTAATGGGCGTCCGCCGTAGTTATTATGTTGACACTTCTTGACAAATACAAAGTCTGATTATCATCACGGCAAGTGACGGCTAGCGCTACTAGCCAGTACATATTTTTGCCCCCGGGCAGGGGGCTCTAGTTTGCCCGGTCACGCTTAAACCCGTAACATCCCAGCCCTCTCAGCGCGCCACGTCGACATTTACGCTTCCGAAATTCGTGCCAGTGCGCCCTGTTGGCAGCGTCCTCGCAGTCAAGCTCGCGATCATCCGCCTAACTTCTGACAGTTTTGACGTTGCGGCATGTCTAGCCGGCTACAGTAGCTTGTGTTGGGACCGACTTTTGGCAGTGATCTGGAGATCAATATGGCCACAACGCGTATAATGCACCAACCACCGCGGCACGTTGCACAGGCTCCTAACATGCAACGTTGCGCCCCATAGCGTGTCACAAGCACTGTAATTCGCCTTCCTTTGTGTGCTCAATATTGCAAGTAAACATGCCCTGTAGTAACCCTCTCAGGTGGGCACCAATTCGAGTGGAAGCTGCCCGAGGGGCATTTTTACGCCCGAAGGGCGAACCCCTTGTATGGCACAGACGGACATGTTGTACCCATGGCATCAGCACAGTGTGAAGTTGTGGTGAGTCCCCAGACTCGAGTGCAAAACGTCCCAGCCTGGGACGTTTTGGGGTGTCGTGCCCCGACACAAATGGCATGTGCGTGTGAAAAGAAGACCTTTTTGCCACTTGTGACATGATATAGGTGCAAGGCATGCATCAGAGGACATGTTGCTGATGTGCCTGTCATGTGACATTGGCTTTCTTGACATCACATGATGTGCTGGCAGACGTGCACGTCCACTGACATGCATGCCTGAAGTCATGTCACATGATGTGCCAGCACAACGTGTCGCGTGATGCCACCAGCCTGGATGCATCGTAGGGCACCCTGTGCCATATTGTGTCAGCTGATATTACGATGCAGGTGTATCATGTGCCGTGCGTAAGCCCTGTGTGTGTTACGGCGTGTGGTCAATCAAGGAGGTGTTGCATGATGGTCATGGTAATACCGTTTTGCAGACTGCATGTGGCGACGCACAAGCCGGTGCATGTATGCATGCACCACAGACCCCGGAACCCTTTTAGATCATGCACGGCGGCAGCTGGCCTGCTTAGCATACAGCAGAGCAACTGCCCAGAGTGCCATCTGCTATTGTTGCAGCAATCAAACCCTGCACATACATGCTTGCTATCATCCGCAAATCATGCTTGTCTTGTCGTCGTAGATGGGTTGCGACCAGCTGCTGACTTGCCACCCTAGCGCTGCTATGTGCTTGGAAAGTTGCTGCCCACTCGTTGCCTTCTCCTCAGACTGCCATCGCCGCATGGGCCGCAACCCGTATAGTATGATCATGCCTTGGCGTAGCAGCCGCATGCGCGGCCGAGCACACACGTTCGTCTGCCCTGTATGTGCCAGCCACCATGTGAGTACAGGCGCACTTGTGCACTGTCAAATCGGCCAAAGCATCCGGCCACGACTATCATATGGCATATGCCCAGCCTGATCTGCATTAGAATAAAGCATGCTACATGAGTACATTCCTACATGCATGGGCCCCCCGCTCAAATGAAGCTGTTTTGATGCTACAGAACTGTCAGGCAAGTCTGGCTTGCAGCTCACTGATGGGCACGGTTGCAGTCTATGGCCGCATCCACTGCGGCGGCTCCTTCAGAAGCAACTTTGAGTTCTCTGGGCGCTGTGATACCTATAGGTCAAGCAAGCGGTGGTCAGCGAAGACTTTGCTGTGCTTCAATATTATACCTCACGGTACAGCTGTGCAAACCTGACATGGATAGTCCTGCATTAGCTAATATAGGCGGCAAGCATTGCAAAGGGTTTGCAGAGGAGGAGGGAGACTCACCATCCGCTTCATGGTTTCGTACAACCGGTCGAACTCTGGGGCGTCCTCTTCATTCCCATTCTTCGGCAGGTTCGTCTTCCTGTAGTGCAGCCGCCAGATGAGCTGCATGTGACATGGGGAAAAGGTGAGCGACTGCTCCGCGTCGGATGTGTCCACAACTGCGTGCCAGCACACATAGTGTTGCGGTTCAGCACATGCTTGGTAGCATTGGCATCCGGATTCTGAGGTGTCCGCGCTCGCCCTGCAACCTTGCACTATGACTACAGACTTTTACTTCATGCTGATGATGCTCACAAGTGTGTCCACCAGCGCGATGTGCCCGGGGCCCGCAAACTCTATGCGCGCCCCGTCCATGTGGTTGGCACGCTGTACTATGCTGGGCAGCGCGTTGACGATCAGCTTGCGGTAGGTTGGGCACTTGTATGCCTGATCGGTTTTGCGGTAGCAGTACACCGGCTTCTCCTCGTTCAGGGGGTCTGCATCCGACCAGAATTGCTGTCACGATGACATGTCGTATTGGCAGATGATTGCAGTGTGGGTGCATGCAGCAGATGCTCAGCAGTTCACACCCTCAGGCGGTGGCACGGCAGACTCGGTTGCACACTGAGATCTGCTGGGTCATGTAGTTATGTTATACAGCCTTTAGATGCAGGAGATGCACGTCCCATAAGATGTGGTCAACCCCACTGTTGCAACAACCCTGCTCTCACCTAAGCCGATCATGTTGGCGACCTTGGAAGCGCTCAGCTTCTTGTCACCAGTCGAGTGGAACAGCTGTTCCCGCCTGTTGTTCAGGTACACGTCCACAGCCGCCTTGACAGGCTGGATGAAGCCAGCCCGCCTCTTCAGGATGTAGCTGCCCAGCTGCAGCCAGATGAATGCGTTCCAATGCAGTGAGTGTGCAATTTTGTAGCCACCTCAATATCCACATACGCAGGGTGCAATTGCGTTGGCCCTGCATGCCAGCGGCAGTACTGGGTCTGCAAGCTGCGGCGTCAACACAACATGCAGACGCACGCACCGCCTTGATGAACAACCTGGCCTGTGGGCCGTACTGGCTGCTGATTGAGGCCAATCTGCTTGGCAGAGCTCCTCCATGATCTGCCGCTTCTGGATGGGGGTCACCCACACCTCCACCCCAAAAGCCTCCTCCAGCAGGCTGACGGTTTCCTTGCCTTGCTGCACACACATGGGACATGACATTTGCTTCAGCAGAGAGAGCATACAGAGGTGTTGCCTAGTGCGCCATGTGAAAGCAAGTGGGGATGTTGATCCCCTGTCGGCCTGACATGCAATGCGGTGCCTACCACAGCTGTGGATACAGCGCACCATATGCTGGCATGTACATATGCGGCCAGACGCTCTACTAGTGAAGTCACACACATCGAAGTTGAGCATCAGTGCCTGAGAACTCACGAAGTTCTTGAACTCCAAAGAGCCAGCGTTCGGACCGCCGCCATACCCGTGGCGCTCACGCTCCCCAAGGATGTACAAGAGGCGCCCGACGGCAACGCCAACGCGGCGGGTCTCCACGCAGTTCTGCTTGGTGGCGTCGATGAGCGTATCGATCTCAGCGTATTCTGACAAACCCTGAACCGTTTGTAGGCTTCTGCAAACATATCACACGCATCACATCAGGGTCATGCATCGCACAGCGTGAGTGTCTTGTTTGGTGAGGGCACAGGTGCACCAGCCGAAAGCAGCAGCCAACCGCTTTCTGCTTCAAGGCAAATGCACAACTGGTCGGTATTGTTAACGTGATGACGCCACGAGCAATGCAAGTGACTTCAGTTTCAATCGGTCAATTGCGCACGTCTGTCATGAACATCGAGCTGTGCCGTCGCCAGCGCTCGGTTCTCGATGTCAGCTCTTGTATCCTCCTGGCCTTCAACCACGTCCATGGCGTCGTTGCTGTTGCTGCAGTTCGTTGCGGGGTAGGCAGTGCTGCTTGCAGGCTGGGCCGCGCCTGGCGAGGCCAGGGGTTCTTCTGCCTCACCACTCTGGTCGACTTCATCGGCGGCTTGAGCATGGTCGCTAGCTGCCACCTGCACCATAGTAGGACATTAGATATCAGCATGATGCGTCAGGGGGCCATCATATGCATCGCGGCACAGCGCAGGTGCTGTGACGGCGAAAACAGACGCGGAAGCAGGCGGAATGACGGCGAAAACAGACGCGGAAGCAGGCGAAATGACGGCGAAAACAGACGCAGAAGCAGGCACAAGTGTGGTGAGCTTGTGGTCGTGCTAATGGCTCACCTACCGAGTGGAAGTGCTTTACTTGGGCGGCCATGTATGCACTCAAAGTAGCTTGTAAAGGGAAGTATTGGTGCCGAGAGTGCAGATTGGATGCAGCAGGCTCACGATCCGTTCATCAAATGTCCAGGGGCAGAGAGTGCTTCGGGAGGGCTGTGCGCTGACAGCTAAATCAGGCCTGACAGTGGACGGACCTTGCGACGCTGGCCACCCCGGAGCAGAAACCAGCAGTGACAGCGCTGATGCAGGATCGCCCAGAGCTCCTGTTGGTCGACCGCCTGTCACGCCTTTACCTGCATCATGCCAGCAGCAGCGATGCCGCGGCCTCAGCTGGGCATTAACTGGAGAGACTGCCGCTGATTCAGTGTTCACGGGTGAGATACGGTTGATCCGCTTTCATCGTATTGAACCACCATGATGACATGCATTGAGATGTCAAGTGCACAATCAAATGCGCAACCAACTGATGTCCAGACTGGCATGCCATCGAAAGACATGTACATCTGAGCTATAGACTGAGTGCGTTACTCCTGTGTGCAAGGTGCTCGTGCATACATCAATGGCACTGCCATGGCGGCGGCACCGCGGGAGTCCTCCGGAGGCAGCGGTGCTACGCGCGGTGTCAGAGTTTGGCAACTCGCGTCGTGACATCTTTGACTTCGCCATGATCGAGTGAGATGTTACAATCGTGTGCAGCTCACCCTATAGGCACGCTCTGCTTAGGTTCATGTACACCACTAGATCCTGCTGCAGTTGGTACATGTATTTACAGAGAAGAGCTAAATCATGCCCAGCCTAGCTCGCTTTGTTTGCATCCTGACACTCACACACTTGTTGCATGTGCAGCGGTGGCGAAGGCAAGCACTTATTCGCACAGCTTCGCATCGTCTTCTCATTCAAGGACTCCAAGTGGCGGCGCCATGCGTGTGCCTTGGTGCGATGGCTGGATGACGCTCCCTGCAATGCGGAGGTTGGGGAAGTGCGCATGCAGCGGCTTCGTTGGGCAAAGCTGCCGCGACGGCGCCAGCACCCGCAGCTGGGTGACGCATGGTATGACGTGGTCAGCTTGCGCAGCATTGTGCGGCCAGTCTTTTTGCAGCCAGACCCGCTGGTGGACGAGCAATGGTACTTCAACGATTACCAGCGGTGACGCCCCATCAGCGGTGAGCACACTCCATGAACACCAGCTGGTCTCTACCCCAACCTGCTTGAGAGGCATCCAAGTCGTTGAACATGGATGGTATCATGCTGGCAGCTGCGAGCGCCTGAGTGTTTCCAACATCATGCGCTGCAGGCTGGCAGCCCCGTTTTCAAAGGTGGGCTGACCGCCGCCACCGCCGGACCTGTGCATTCCTGCCACTGTTTGACTCGATTCCAGCCAGGCATATGCACGTAGTAGCTGGTGCGATGCAGGGCGGTGGCCTGCGCCAAGCCTCCACCAGCTGCTGGGGGCGGCAAATGCTGCTACATCCAGCCCTGGCACAGCAGGTGGGCTGACCGCCGCCACCGCCGGACCTGTGCATGCCTGCCACTGTTTGCCTCGGTCACAGCCAGGCATATGCACATCGTAGCTGGTACGATGCAGGGCTGTGTCCTGCGCCAAGCCTCCCACCAGCTACAGGGCGGCAAATGCTGCTACATCCAGCCCTGGCACAGCAGGTGGGCTGACCGCCGCCAAATCTGTTGCTGTATGTCGCTGTTGATGATTGCCGTATTACGTGTAATCATGATTGAGAACGACTTGTCTTGCAGTTGCGAGTATAGGACGGGATCGTGGCCCCCTGAACAGCCTGTGGCAGGGCGTTGGATGCAGCTGCTTCCGACTTTGCGCGGCATGCAGGTGAGCAGTGCGCAGCCACTTCAAGAAACGTCTTGACCTGATTAGCAGTCAGGATTGTGCTGTTTGTCATACCATCCACGATGCTTGGCCATACCACAGCAACCACATTGCAAGTGTGTGGCTGGTGCAATCGGAAACTGGTGTGGCGCAGGCGAAGGCCCCAGAAGGCGTTGCTTGGCGCTGGCGGCGTAGCAGCTGACGGGGTTCTAAGAGGCCTCGTAACTCGTTTACAGCGGATGTCAGATAGGGTCGGCTGCTGGTGGCCAACTTCGGTGGCCGCTGATACCAGTCTTTTTGCAGCGTGCTGGGCTGCCGCATGCTTGTGCTGCGCAGTAGTGGTAGTGTCACCGTCACACAGCTGCCATGTGCCACGCGCACATATGCATGTCTATCGATGGGGTTTGGTACACGGGCATCAAAGCATACGCATGCAACTTCACATCAAAGGACGTGCAGCAGATGCAGCTGCCAGATGACACACAGCTGATACGATGTCACCGGCCATGCACATCATTAAGCTGTCGCACGACATCGTACAACCGAGTGTGACTGGACATGCGTATACGCTCAACATAGGCCATTTCAGCATGTCGCCCTGATGTCGCCATCCCTTTTGCATCACATCACACGTGGCAAGTAGGTCAACATCTCACATGCACATCAAGACCACATCACCGGCCATCACCCCAAAACCAGAGACTGGCAGTACACACACAGACACTGCAATATATCGGCAGTTCGACCAGCATGTGAGCATGCCGGTCCTGTGAGGCTGTCCATCAGGGGCGTGGCCTCTATCACAGATAACTATGTGCAGCCGCCTGTGCAGTCCTGACTTGCATGCTGCAGCGTGTCATTACTTCACAGTGTTGCGCGGTGGCGGCCAGGTGCCAGTGATGAAGCCGGCCTCCAGTCTCCTCAGCACCTGCTGCGAGCCTGCCACTGCTAATGTTCCCAGCAGCAGAAGTGCAGCCTCTGTCAAGCAGCCGGCAGCCGTACCAGAGTCGGGGAAAGCACCGTACACACCCTGTAGCAACCACCTGGCAACTTGCACCACGATGCTGCCGCCATAGCTGGCGGAGTCGGCCGGCTCCTGCACGACCATGTTGACAGCACTCTCCGGTCCCTTCCAGCAAAACTACACCATGTATGCAAGAACATGTGGTTACAAAGTTCGTTGCACTGTGCGGATAGCAATGAGACTAAGGCATGGGAGTCTGCACCTGCACGACTGCCGCCACCCCGCCGCCAACTGCTGCTGCCAATGCCACTGCAGCTGCCAATGCATGCGCCCGCGAGATGATAGTGAGTGCTGTAATTGCTCGCCGCGTGTTGCGCAGTGCCCCACTGCATGCTTTGCAGTGCTTCGTGTGGCTGTGGTATCTGTCGAGCAAAGCTTCGCGCGGCTGCCGTGGGCCTGCAGCCTGCCGGCACAGACCCAGGTTCTGTCATTGAACAGCGAGTTGCAGCAATAGTGACAATCTTCGGTGGGTGTAACGTGAACCCATGCTATTGTTGACATCAACAGTGTCTGCTGGTGCAGCCCGGACCTGCAGCCACATCTGGTCCTGAGGGCCAAATGGTCCGCCGCCTGCATAGCGCTGCAGCCATGACCGAAATGTTGCGACATATGCATCACTGCCACCCGGCATATGGTACACCTTGCCAATGCGAGCATCCTTCAGTCCTACAGCAACAGGCAGAACCCACTCGGACAGCCACAGAGAGCGTTGTCCTGGTACAAACAGAGCATGTGTACTTGAGCAGCTTGCATGAAGCAAGATGGAGTTAGTACAACAAGCAGGTTGTGTGCACTTTGATTGACAAGGGCAGCCTCTTGGTAGTGCAGGGTGATGACATCGTCCTCCAACACTCTATTCTGACCAATGTGCTGGACCCACTCTGGGATCAACTCTGCATAGCAGCAGACACGGTTACAGTCGGATTTTGCTAATCACGAGGGCCTTCCATGGCTTGTAGTCCAGGTCAGACCGCACAATGCATGCTGAAAGCACCTTGCGCACTAATCTGAGATAAACTGTGTGCATATCCTTGTGGCTGCCACAGATGTCCAACACCATGAAAGCCACACTGTATGTGGACGTACTGATCAGCAGCTCCAGCAGCGTGTATTTGATGCGAAACGGCTGGCGCACAAAGACCCGCGAACGGCCGGGCGCCAGCGGCACGCAGTAGGTTGCCGTGATGAAGGCGAAGCCCTGCTCCTCGTATACATCGATGGTGTGCCGCACGGATGTTGGGTACCTCACCTCTGTGTCCATTTGCCTGCAAGGCAGCAAAAGGATGATAGCATCAGGCCATTGCGCAGCACGGTCTGCCCAGATAGTCGAACCATGGCGAGCAGCTGTTGCTCAACAGTATGGTCAGATTCGGGTAATGCTACAATGACCGCACAGCTGGCGGTCGTCTAGCAAGGAGGCGTCACCCCGTGGTGCCTTGCAGCGGGCTTGGGAGCGCCCATCTGCCATCGAAGCCCCAGAGCCCACGCCGCATCACCTTCAGGTTGATGATGGAGCTGTTTCTCCTATCGGAGATTGTTGCATGGTGCGTGAATGGCACGTGTCCCGGATCCACCAGGTTCTCAACTGCATGTCATGAATATGACGGCGCGCGTCAGCGTCAACGAACTCATAGCATGATAGAAAGCCACCGGAGGTGTGCAACAGAGGGTTGAGGTACCCTAGCGACCGCAGAAAGCAGGTCAAACAGCTAGAGGTGTCAAAATGTGGGTGGGCGATTGACAGCTGGATCGCGCCATGCATGAGACACCTGGGTCGATGCCCGGATGCAAACAAACGACAAGCTTTGATGAGGCAGCCCACCCGTGATGAGCATGATAAACCACAGTGCCGCGCACCGAGCGTTTCAACACCGTAGGGAAGGTCGCGAAAGGTGTTGAAGGTAACTTTGGGGTCCCAGCCACTCCCGGGCTCAGCCTCTGGTAGGACGGGGATGTCTGCTTCATCTGGGCCATCACTGGTCTCACTGAGATTGACCGGCAATGGCCAAACCCACAGCAGCCCTGTCAACAGATGGTGTATACGATCAAGAAGTCCTGTACAACAGACCACTGCAAGCAGCGGCTGTTGCGCAGCTCATGCTGCACGCTGTCAGACGCGCGCACTGTGATGATGTGGTCGGCACCTTGTTTGACGCAACAAGGGTAGGCGGTGGCTGCTGAGCGAGGGGCTGCTGGGTTACCGCCTTGGGGAATTGCCTCGCACTTGCCGCTCGCCGAAAACGCCCAGCCGTGATACGGGCACTCCTGTGCACCGCAGCCAAGTTTGAGAATCCCACAGCTAGCTAGCACGACATGCTCTGCCCGCCGTGCACGTGCACAAGTCGATCACAGTCACTTTGCGAATTTCACGGCCCACCAGGCAGCCGTTCTCATTGATGCGGCCCTCCGACAGGGGCACGAGCCTGTGCGGACACACGTCCAGGAACACGTGCCAATGGCCTGCTGGGTTCCTCCACGCGACCCTGCGCATGCGAGAGGACTGCCAGCTGCATCTGTAACACACGGGCAACACGACTGCTGACATCGCGAGGCATCATGAGTGAATCATCGAGCAAAAGCATAACGATTGGGCGCAGGCAATAGGAGGACCTACAATCCCTTGCCGAGAAGCTGCAACGAGGTTGGCGCTGCAGGGTCGAGGTTCCTGCGCACGGTTGCAACCCAGTCCACGCCAACAGGCCCCGCATCCTAGCGCTGCAAGTACTTTTCGTGCCACGGAAGACAAGCAAAGCATGGTCCAGCTGAGGCATCGGCTGTTCTCGACCACAGATACCATGTCGCCTACCTGACCCAGCTGACCGGGTACCATTGCCTGTTCCAGTCATATCGCGCGCTCAAACATTCTTGCTGCACCAGATTTACAGCTGTGCAAGCACCGGGCGGCGTCAGCGCGTCCGCGCTAGGGCTGCCCGTTGTGCCCTGCGCGGGTCCGCCATGCGCCTTGACCAAAACCAAGTCTGCTCCCTTCACGGGTTTGACGCTAGCACTTGCGGTTTTGCTCTGGCGCCGGCTCTGCGCTGCTCGGACTAAGTGCCTGTGGGTTGAACGTAACAGACCGCCCCCAAGGATGGCGTCGTGTCTTTCTAACAGTGTGTTTTGGCGTGCCCGCGGGAACCCGGTACGGCATCCTACCAACAACATCGTTGTTAGATGTAGCCAGCTGTACAGTCTGCGCTCTGCATGAAGATGAGCCTACAACTGCGTAAGGTGCATATGTGTGTGGACCTTTGACCTGAAGGTCCCGTCGATGCTGCAGCGTAAAGACCGGCAGTAACATACTACTACATGTTACAATACGTAACACCTTACATAAGAGATAACAGACGCTGAAGTGCATGGAGGGTGAGTTCCACACTCTGTACGGCTGACTTCACACGTCCGCTGGTTGCATGTTGGCGCACAACAGCGCGAAGGTAAGTCACCACAACCCGACGTCCTAACCACCTACGGGATCCCGTCTCCGTCTCCGGAGCACTCGATGTTCCAGGGAGACTTTCTGCTCGAAAAGGCCGGCTAACGACAGGGCAGGTCAGGACTTGAGCCAGCTGCACAATGTCTCGGACTTCACTGGCAGTGATAGTGCAGCATGGCCCTCAGCACGGCAGGGTCCGGGTCTGTGTCTTCAGTTGCAGACATGCCCCAGCTTTTGACGGCCACGGTCTGGTCTGGGCAGCGTGTCAAGCTATCACTTGCTGCATGTCGTCCTTACACGACAGCCTGCGATTGACTGCCGGTGCATCATGTAGCTTGGGGCGCTTGCGTCGCGGTTGTTAGGGTCTCCAACGCTTCGCCGACGTGGATCAATTACTCCTTTCCAGAATATGGTGCTGCGCCAAGCATACGCTCAACGGCATGCACAGCATATTCGCAAGGAAGAGCACGGAAGCACGCGAGCCGACTTAGAGTCCCTGTGGCCGCGCGTAGATAGACAGCCACGGCCTGGACTCGGAAAACATTCGAAGACTGGAATGTGTTTTTCGAAAAGGTCACCCTCACTGGCGCTCCAGTGCCTGACGCAAGCCCTTGAGAAGCACTCAGACAGGCGCGGGCAGCGAAGCCCAGGACTGCAGCCGACGTGAAATGTCGTGCTGAACGCGTGTTACGTGATTCCCGTTTCCAAAAAAGGGCTAGTTGAGCCGGAAGCGGGCGACTTGCTCGTTACATTCCGCTCTCATGCTAACCATCGCGGAATATACAGGAATCATGCGGATACAGTGCCAGCTCCAGTCGTGTCCTGGATTTGCAGATGGCGTTTGATCAGCAGCACGCGCCCCTTCTGATCGCTCTGCTGGCTGTTGCAACTTGGGGATCATCACTGTGGCTCTACCACCGGCACCAGAAGAGGCACAGCGGCCGGTACGAGGAGCTTGACGGTAAGGACCATCCAGGTTGTATGGCATCACTGCAACGTTGGATGCCGGTAACGAGCTGCGAGACGTACACATGCACTACTGATTACTAGTTACTAGGTGGTCAACCCGTGCGGCAGTGGTCCACTTGCTGAGCTGCTGACTGCCGCCGGTCGGTGACTGATTGGTTCTGGTCCTGCGCCGCAGGCATCGTATCCTACTCCTCGCGTTTCGTTGCAGGTGCGGCTACTTGAGCGTTGCAGCATGGCTGCAGACGCTCATACATGCGCATCGCGTGATGGACTCTACATAATCTATCTGCTTGGCAGTGACCCGACCGCTGCTGTGATGCGTGTGCCTGGCACCCATGGATATCGCACTTTGACTCTGTACCTGCTATGAGCAGCCATGCGTGCACTTGAAAGCGAAGAGGAGGGCCGCCTGTACTCGGACCCGCTCGCCAGCGTGCTGGCAGGTCCGAAGACCATGATGCAAGTGCGGGATATGCTGGAGGTGCGCACCCAACAAGCACCGGTTGGCCAGCAGCACTATTGCTGCAGGATGACGCCTTTTGGCGGGCTTGTAGGCTCTAGCAAGGAGCCCAGCCTGGCCATCCGGTGATCAAGTAGGTATCACAAAGGGTGCAAGCTAGGCGCATACAGTTGACGGTGGCTGTCAGGCAGGTGTCCAACATACAGCTGGTCGATGCCAGATCCCTTGCTCGTGTTGAGGCGAGCCGTGGTTGCCAGCGCAGGGGGCGAGCGGGCAAGAGGGGAATGCAGATTACCCGACCAACGAATCCGAGCTCCCGCCGCAGCTGTCAGAGGCGCTCACGCATTTGCGGCGGAAGCACCCAGTCCGTGACATCGCCCTGCGCACCTGGTGGTGTGGTGCATCTATACCCATGACGGTTGTGCCTGTATGTGGGCTGCTAAATCATCCACATTATGTGCAGCATCGAGGTGGCATCGTGTGGTTGGGCAATGTTCTCGTTGGGCCCTCCGTACATCTGCCTCATAAACATTCAGGCGGCACACTGTGCGTTGCAGGTACGACAACGAACTGCAGAAGGCGCTGCAGCGGGCAGACACAGCACCTGGAGGCGGAACAGCGCGGAAGCAGGTGGTGGTGCTGGGCGCGGGCATGGACACACGCGCCTGGCGGCACGCCTGGCTCCAGGGTGGGCATTGACGCTTGCCGCTGCCACTGCTCCAGACATGCGCCAAGCATTGCCACCCAGCATTCTGGTTTCCAAGCAGTCTGCTTGCGAATGAATGCGCCCAGGTGCAGTGTCACTGCAGTAGCAGCAGCCACAGCAACTGGCAGCGGTGGTGGCATTGCTGAATGAAATACCTTGCAATGCAGGCGTGACATGGTTTGAAGTCGACAGGCGCGATGTGCTCGCGGCCAAGGGCAGGATGCTGCCCCGCGCATCCGCACAGCCGACAGCAGAAGCCGTCGGGGCTTGGAGGTGAGTGGTTGCTTGTACATGTCCCCGCAGTCATGTGCCAGGAGCTTTGGCCCACTGATGAAATCTGGGCCGAAGGCTGCCACGTCCTCGCAAGTCTCCACATGCCGAGGTGTGTTGCCATAGTGGTGCGGTTCAGCAGGTGGTGCTGACAAAGGTCAAGGTCATGCAACCCGCAGATACCCACTACTGGCAGACAATAGAGTGACGCTGGAGGCGGACCTCAACCATGCCGGCTGGACCGCTAAGCTGGCTGCTGCAGGGTGGGACCCCCAGGTGGGGCGCTGATTGCTTTTGAGTTTTGCATCAACGCGAATCATTTTGCAAGCAATGGTCACTAGAGTCTCATCACTTGACTCACAGTGCATTGCTGTGCATGTGCCCATGGGCGCCTCACAGCAAGAACTGCCCAGCACCCTTTGACCTGCCAGTGTCTGAAGCTGTCGTCTGCTTTGTGCATGTCATCTTTGTTTGCTGATGTTCGTATGTCTCGACATTCACCTGCTGGAATGTTGCGTAGCTGCCAACAGTGTGGCTCGCCGAGGGCTTGCTCATGTACATCGAGCCGGCCGCGGTGGCCACGCTGCTGCGGGAAGCAGCGGAAGCCAGCGCGATCGGCAGCAGCTTCCTGGTTCAGGTGCGACTTTGAATGTGTTATCCTGCAGGCATCAGCAACCGAGCGCTGACCGCGCCTTTTATACAGGTGATCGGGGAGGTGTCACCATGGACCGCAGTCCCTTGGCAAGCAGCGCTGCACCCCCATGCTGAAAATGCTAGTTGCAGGCGTCATGAACCTGAAAACCAGCATGGGTAAAGCGGTGCTGCAGGGCTGAGCACCGGGGGGTCGCAGCACTGTGACTGAACACCGCCCGCAAACTGCACAGGCGGTGACCAAGATCTCGGAGGCAGACATGGCAGCAATCACGGCCAAGACGGGCATCTCGCTGCTGGACTCCTTCACATGGTTCTGTGAGCCCGAACCCTCGCCGGTGAGCACGGCGGTCGGGCATGCCACCTCTGTGAGTGCACAGTCGATATGCTGGGATGCATGCTGGCAAGCCACATCTTCGTCCCACGCCCTGCTGATGGGGCCTCAGTGCATGTGGTTCATATGTACACTTGTTGTGCATGATTAGGAGGTGGTGCTCTACTGGAGGTTCGCTGCACTGGAGCTGGCTCCTGCAGCAATGTCAGTGTCAAAAACAATCCCCAGCAGCATCAACAACCGGACTTCATGATGAGCCTCTGTCTGTGCAGTTTTTCCGGGGCCACGGTTGGGCAGCGGCGGAGGTCGCCACTTACGCGGGCATCGCACAATGTTTTGCCAACCCGTGGAAGATGTTTGTCCCAGACATACTGAAGGACAACGGGTTTGCCAGCACCTCACGCTTCATCGTGGCCACCCTGTAGCATGGAGACATCAATGGCGCTGTGGCATGTTCTGTCAAGTAAGGCGGCGGCAACTTGGACCCGCCTGCTGCGGACTTCTTGTGGCCAACGGTACTTGCTCCATGCTCCTAGGTTTCCCTGTGCTGCAAGTGATGAAACCGCTTGTTCATGGCAGGACAGCCGGATATATATTGAGCGACCGGGGTGATGGCATGGGCTGTGGCCTACCGAAAGGGCCTGGACCTCTGGCAAGTAGCGGGTTGGATCGAGGAAGACTATGCGATGATGCAGCATCTACTCGACAGCCATGCCCTACCAGAAACTGGAGGGTGTCCCCAGGGGGCAAAACAGGGGACACTTGGTGGAGGACCGGGGGACACTTCATGCTGGCTGGTGGGCTCGGGGCAAGCTGGGGGACACTCGGGGCCAACTTTGCATCCGAAGTGTCCCTTGCAGGTAAACTTTGGGGGAACCTGGGGGCAGACTGGGCTCAGCACAGATTGGGTTTGTGGTGGCGGCGGGGGAAACCCTGGGGAACAACTCTGGTGGTCGGCAACCTGGTGGCAACCTGGGGGCACACGCCACAGGAGGCAGCTGTGGGGTGTGGGGCAACTTGGTGGCAAATCTGGTTGCAGGGCAGGGCTGTCTAGCCGCAGCGCTGTCAAAATACAGATGCTGGCAGACTCCACAGGTGGCGCTGCACGGTACAGGTCAGCAGTTCCTGCCAGTCCGATCAGATGTTCAGGCGAAAAGCTGCTGGCGCCAAGTCATGCCAATTGCGCCTCTACCGCCATCAAAGTGCCAGCAGCACTCTGCCATTCACATCGCAACGTGCCCCCCACGTCACAGCAAAGTTTCTGCCAGCAACTGCGGCAGCGCCCCAGGACAGGTGACGCCCCTTGTGCCTGAATCCGCTACCGAGCAGGGAGCGGCACCGGCTGCTTGCCAGCGCGCCATCCAGGCAGTCCACACTCGACTTGACCATGTTCAGATGATTGAAACCGCGCTGCAGCTGCTCGCTGTCACTAGCGGTAAGCGGGACAGCAGGAATGGGGCTAAGCTGCCACTGGTTGCGTGAGCTTGCTGGCATCTGCTGCGGCGCAGCGCAGCTTCATGCTGCCGATGCAGATACGAGCGGCAAGCGATGTGAGCAGTCTAGCACACATGCGCTGCTGACAGCGGCAGCAGCTGAGCCCATGCGGCTGCGTAAGGCAGGTTCTGCACTGTACACAATGCGCTGGTGGCGCCCAAGATGACTGACTGCATGACACACGCAGGGTCCATACAGCAGGCATGTACCAGGCCTGCACAGCCTCTCCGATGGCAATGTACAAGTTGGCAGCAGCTGACAAGGTGCACTACAGCGCATATGCTCACGATTTGCAAGTTCGACGATGTTGCAGGCACCCTGCCTTTACCACGGACCTGAATGTGGGCTGTGAGGGCGCCTTCCAGTTGTCCGACTGTCTGCCGGTTTAGGGGTACTGCGACATCAGAAATGGCTGTTAACATCTAGCTGGGCGTGTGCGGCAGTTGTAGCATCAATTTTAGCTGGTAGGATCGCGGCATAGGTGTTGCCATTGTCTGGTTCGACAGCATCAGCACGCGACTCGGTGTTGTCCTCACCAAGTCTGCATAGCCCTCCTACATCATGGCGTCTGCCTGCATGATGTGTCATGAAGCGCGTTCAGCTTGCTGGAAAACAGCAAACGCGTTGTCAGACCCAGCTTCGGCAACAATTCGGACTGGCAGCAGTCTCTGTGACCACATAATCACCTGCTGTAGAATGCTGTCATAGCGGTTGCAAGTGCTGCTGGCAGCTCCACCATTGCAGCAGGTGCACCGGCAGAAGCTGCCATTTGGACCAGATTCTGCAGCCCTCTGCTTGAGCTTCTGTATAGCTGCAGTGGTGGGAGTGCCGCAATGCCATCGTGACGGGAGGCTGCGGTGTGGACACCCAGCGACTGCGTGGCACATCGGGCATGCTGTCTCTGCTCCTTCCCACGTACGTATCAGAATCTGTGCCCTGCTCGTGGTGATCTATCATGGCGGAGTGCTGGGTAATGGCTGAGACTAGCCGGCCGAAGGTCCAGATCAGGCGAGATTGATGAGACAGCGGTGCAAATCCAGGCAAAGCAGCAGACAAGACAACAAGGTGCAGTGGGCGTGTCATGAGGCCAGAGGCAATGCGGCTGTGGCAGAATCCGAACAGGCAACAGCCTGCATGCACCATCGGACCCTCCCAGTGGACAGTGCTAATCATTGTAGGGCGACTGCGATTCATATTAGGCGCAGCACACAGGGCATGCCGGTTCAGTCTCACGTTTGCAAAGCTGCAGACTTGTAGCCCGTTGATGTCGCCGGAGCCTGAAGTTTTGGAAGGTGTGCCAGCCTCCTGGACTGGTCATGACGTACAATACTGCATATTTGCAACATGCTGAGTAGACGTCATGTCGGGATCTGTGAAACGCAGCGTTGCCAGGGTAGGCTTGTCCAAGCCAAAACGGCTCAAGATCGATGTTTGGCATCTTGAGCATGCAATCAAACTTGCATGCACCGCTTGAATGCATCACAATTGCTTCTGAGCAACCCATTGCCTGATGGTGCAGATCAAAGTAGGCCCTGGCACGAGTTGCGACATGTCAAGAGAGTATCAGAAGCCTGTTGCAGCACTCAAGACCACAGAGCTTGAACCGCCCGACACTCGGAGCGGCACCGCTCCACATTAGCCTGCAGCTGCTGCGGCAGCGGCTGATACAGCACCTGATGTTGCGCCTGATGCTGCTCACCAGGTAACCCCTGGGCAACTGGCATCTAAATCGCTAACAGAACACAGAGAGACGGCCAGGATGGATGATGACAGACAGGACCGTTACCATGCGCAGGCTTAATCATCTAGATGTGTATGGCCACCTTGGCAACAAGCAGCATTGGTCAAGGTCTGCCTGGCTTGATTGCAATCGAACGAAGCCAGCGTTGCTAGATATCCAGGCCATACTTGAGGTGGAAGTCTCGCGCCTGGGAGTATGCTACATGCATGTTGCTCAGCCTCGACCATGCCTGCAGCTGGCCTTGTCACTCAGCATGTTGCATGTTTGGCTGCTTATAGAGCAGAGTGGTGAGGCATTTGCTCTTCCTACCCCAGGGACTGCAGGCGATGTGGAGGCCATGCGCGCAGGACCTCCTGAAATACCATGGCAGCAACAGCGGTTGCTGCATACAGGTGCAACCTGCAAGCTGGTTTCATGCTTTCAAGGCTGATACTGTCAAAGTATGCGCATGCGCATGCATGACCGTACTGCAAACAGAGAACTGGCATCAGAAGAGACAACGGCAGTCCAATTGGACGGGCACACAGTGACTGCCATTGACGAGGCTTCTGCTGTTGTGCAGGTCAAGTTCAAGTGTACAGGCAAGGACGAGGTGATGCCACAGTTGCAAGGCAGTACTGCCATGGGCAGCGGTGGATGCAGCAGCAGAGAATAGCAGCCCAAGGCTGGCATTTGATTTGAACCTCCACACATCGCAGCAGCTGCAGCAGCAGCTGATGGCGTATCTGAAAGGAAGCCCCCAAGATGTGATGCAATGCCTGTTCCTGCTAGCAGAGATATTCTGCAAACAGCATGCTGTCCTTGCATAGGCAAGATGTGCTGGCTCAGCGACACGCTGCTCTCTGTAGGTGTCTGCTGCTTACAGCAATGCTGTTGAAACTTGCCTATGTGGCATCATGCTGTGCATGCAGGCCCCGCTGGTTGCGGAGGCGGTGCTGCTGATTGGAACTCAAGGTCATGTTCATGAAGAATGCCAATGCCGCCTGCTTCATCACTATCAACGCGCACGGCAACCTGGTCAGTGTGCCGCAACTCTTTCTTGCATGTGGGTGCAGCCCACAACTCACCATGGTGTTTACCTGTTGCGCCCTGCACTGAGTGCAGTACCGTCCGCAAGCCCTGACGGTGTTGCCACTGGATGGTCCCGCGCCATCATGCATGCCCCTGACAGCTTGGTGCTGGAGATAGGAGGACATGTTGGGCGCTGCAGCGCCATCAGGCTGGCAGTCTTTGCACTTCTGCTATCTGCTGGTGCAACAGGTGTTCTGCCAGTCCATGCAGATATCTGCCGCGGCTGCTGGTCCCCAACAGATGTGGGGCTTCGCCTCCTGCTTCCCTGTCCTCCTTGCGGCCAGAAGTGCTGGTGAGCTCTTAACATTCTGTGCATCTGTGCCAATGAGCAATAGCGTTGTAACCAGCGGAATTCTTGGCTACAGCAGCCATTACCTGACTGATGTTGCTTATGTTTGCGGCCAGCAGACCCTCCGTCTGGGGCACCGGTTATGGACCTTGCCGCCATTGCATCAGCTGGCAGCGGCACCCACCTGGCGCTGGCGCCAACATCGCCAGCCCCCAAGCGGCTGAGCTGTGACAGCCAATCCTGGTGCGTCAGCATCAGTGCACTCTGCAACTCTTGCGTTTTACTCTTGCTCTTCAAGTGCAGCCTGAACAGCCTTAACATGCAACTGCCTTCGAGGGTTGGCACAGTCCTGCAGCATGGTGAACATGCAAAAGAGCACCTCTTATTGCCACACCGCAGGAATGGCAGACATGAATGGTACAGACGAGGGCACCTTGCCAACCTTCAGAACGGGAAAAGACCGGATCATTTGCGCGTGAAGGGGCAGCAGTGCATCTGGCGGCAGCAGCGGCAACTGCGGGAGTGATGGGCTGGAGAGGCAACTGGCAAACTGTGTTTGCATGACAGACGCAAACCCGCTGGAACACTGGCAGGGTCCTTGGGGAAAGTGTTGGGGCAAGCTTTTATAACAGGCTAAGTGCTGTGGGGAAACTTCTGGACCACTGCTGCACTTGCGGGGCAACCTGGGGGTAACTTGTGCCTTCAGTAGTGCTCGGTCCGGTATGTGAAACTAGGGGGCAACCCGGTGGGCAACTCGGTGGCAACAGGCCCGCCAGCGTGGGGGACACTGCCAAAGTGACCACAAGTGTCCCCCAATCCTCCCCATACCCACCGGCAGCCACCTGCTCCAGAAGTGTCCCATGCTTTCCCCCAGTTGCACCCCCCTGGGGACACCCTCCAGTTTCTGGTAGGGATGCTTCACTTGCGCAAGCTGGCAGTGAACATCTGACGTGTGCCAACTGCAGCAGTGCATCGGACCACCAGCATGCTAGTGCACCACTTTGGCCATTTGGTTGTCCACATCTTCAAATATGTACCACACACACCACAATGTGCTTGCCATCGAAATCAAATACGAAGCCAGCAGGGAGTGGTTGGTGTCGAGGGAAACAGGGATTCACAACGTGACATACAAGATCTAGGTTGTATTTGTTTGTCGTGTCACCGGCGACAATCTTCAGTCGGCAACGCACGTCGCTGCGCACCTTCTGTCGGTCCAGAAATTTGAGCATCAGACCGCAACATCAACATGCAGCCTCGACCTTCGCACCTGTGCCACGGTAGGGTTCTTCACAGTATCAACAGGCTTCAAGCACGCTGGTGAGCACCACGATCAGCATCAAGTGCGACTGCTGCCGACTGACTGCAAGCTGCCATTTGCAAGCACGGTACTCCTGGCGCTGCCAATGTGTGGGCATGCTGACGATGTCACATGGTGCCGCCCCGCTTTCAGGTGCAGCCCAGCTTTGCACCGCGCACGCCAACAGCCGCAGGCTAACCGGCGTAAAGCTGCAGTCGCATCACCGGATGAGTTGCAGGAGCTGACGCAGAAGCTCAGAGCAGTCATTCGGTCGAAAGATGCGGTTGCAGGTTTTCCAGTGGCTGCGATGCCGCTGTTGGAAAACATCAATCGCATCGTGCAAGACGACCTTGTCCCGCAAGTGAGGCATATCTTGGCGTGTGTGTTGCCATTCGTCGTTGAGTTCATGCAGCAACGGTACTCTATGCTGCGCACAGTTTGGTATTGCGGTCTGACGCGGAGGTGTGCTGGTGCGCAGGTGAATGCAGAGGGCCTTCGCGGGCGGTTTCGCGAAGTGCTGAACACTACAAACTTTGTGGACGCCGACGGAACAGTGACACTTGGCGTGCTCACCTTCAACCAGATTGGCCCCAAAGACCTAAAGGTGTGAAATGAATGCACGCTTTCACACAGGTGCACATGCACGCACCAGTCAACGTGCACAACAGCAAGTCATTGTGGATATCATTAAATACGCTTTATTTGCTGCTTGAAGGTAAAGTTGCTGGGCGTAGAGCTGCTCCAGGGTATTGAATCGCCAGACCAATACTCGACAGAAGCAACGTTCGAGGTGTGTTCTTGGTGCGTATCTGGAACTCCTTGCCTTTCGGGTGGCCGGCCATTGCCGAGGCAGCGCTGTGAGTCATTCGATTCCTTGATCAACGATGGCCATGAGATTTCGGACAGATGGTTGGTGGCCAACTTGACGGCATTCAAGGCGTCCAGAAGACACTTGGTCGATACGAAGTCACTGGCGAGGTAGTTCTGGTGCAAAGCCTCAAAGGGTTGACATACAGACATGTACCGTGGAGGATGATGTGTGCTGCACATGCGCTGGCTAATGCTGAGCAACACACTTCCTTCCGCAGAAACCTGGTCGGCAAGACGTGTACTTTTCGGGTGTGGCGATCTTTCCAAAGCACCCAAAGGACAGTGGGCAGTGGGTGGCTACACTAAAGAAGCACAACCCCTTCATGGTACGTTGGCTTGACCTTTCGCACTCATCAGTGCGAATCACTCGTGCGTGCGCAAAATCGGCTGAGTATGTCGAATTGGTGCCGAAAGGGGGATTCTGGATGAGAGCATGAAAGATAAGGCAGTTTACACGGTTGCCGTGTGCGTAAGCACACGATTGGGCGGCCACGGTCCTGTTGTGCACTCAAAGTCGGTCTTCCATGCGTTCAAACATGCGCACGCCCATACGGCACGTGCTACATGCTTGGCGCCCTAGCTAGGCCACATCCTGACGGGTTGATCCCACCTTATTGACGCGTCAACGCAGCATAGGCACACCCTTTTCAGCTGCATGTTCATTTGCAAGGCCATTGTGAGGGGATCAGTGACTAGTGGTTGCCTGCAAGCCATTCCACATGCACACATGGCATGCAGTTATCAGAATCCGAACCAAAGTAGTGTTATATTGCCTGCCCGGCCTCGTTCAAGGTCTCCCGCTGGCGCCTCATGCAAAGCGTTCAGCTTCATTCCTAGTACTGTGAGGATCATCTGCAATCCACGTCTGCAGGATGATGACGGGCGAGCGGAGATCCAGTTCCCTGGTGGTGTGGCACACGGCTTCCGTGATTTCTGCATCGTCGAGGAAGATTTTGTCATGTCCGTTGGCAATCGCAAAAGCTTCGTCTGTGTGCAGCCCGTATAGCTCACACGGCATCATGCTTCGAGTTGTCGTTCGGAAGGGTTGGTGTTGCAACCGTGTACATGGATCAATGGAATCAATGACAAATTGTGGTCGGGCGCTTGCAACACACAAACCAGAAATAGTCAACTCTATATGTGGTTTGCTGATGTTTGGAGTGGTCGTGAACCTGTGCACTACAACCCTAGCCCTCCATATCTCCCTCTCAGATGCAGACCAACGCGTGACCAGCAGTAGGGGTGCGGCCACAGACGTTGTCGCTGGTGCCCCACTCGACAGCAAGCAAGGCGGCCATGTGCTGTGGTGCGGTAAGTGTACCATGTATAGAGCGCTGGGCGTGTATGTGCACCAAACTACATGGAGCCACAACATGCGCTCACCGCGCCGACACAGAGCAGCAGCAGCTCTCGGCTTGCCAATGAAAGCATACTGAGGGGGATGTGGCCAGCGGCACGCAGTGGCCGTGCTCAGCTGCTAGAGGCTACAAGACCATATCGCAAATGGCTGTACGGCAGGGTGGCGTCCTGGCTTAGACATCAATGCTGAATACATGCTTGACCACTGGCACATGATTTATGAATATTAATGTAGATTTGGTGGCAGGATCTGCTCAAATGAGTTTTGCAGATGCCATGCCATGCCACGCCTGCATTACCGGTATCTTCAACTTGGGGATGCCGTGCAAGAGCAGCAGTGGCCTGTGCTGGTGGCAGTCCAAGTTGAAGTTGGCTTGCTTGGTGCCGCTTTCTTGATGCTGAGCCGGCCAGGCAGATGCCAACGGTAGCGCGCCAATTGGTTTGGCCTGGCTAGCAATGGAAACCTCCTGTGTGCTTCACGCATCAAGAAGAATGCGGCTCAAGCCAATACCACACAACTCTCCTGTTTTCTTTCCGCACAGCAAGCATCCACTCAGGCAGGACATGTGATTTGCAAGTGACAATCAGGATGAATCAGGAATAACATGTTGCACATGGTCGTTATATAGTGCATGTAGTGGGGTGCGGTAATACCTCGCCAGGTGCAGAACGGGCCGCCCAGCAGGGGTATGGTACGTCTCTGCCACATGCTTGCGTAAACATTACGGCCTCAAGGGGCGCACGGGATGATCGTGGCTGAGCTGCTATTTGGTTTGGCTCTGGTGCGCACACATGCGTGGTCCTGTTTTGCAGCAGGGCATACCTGCTTGAGCTTCTGCAGCTTGCTATGGTCAACGTATCGAGCTAATTGTGCCATGACGACTGGCTGTGCACCTGGACGCAAGCGCTGTGTTCTCGGCCAGCACTTGGGTTGCAGCCAAACTCCAGAATCATCAGCGGTGGCAAAGCGCCATCTGCTGGCCACTGTCCACATCAAACGCTGTCACGGACATCCCCAAGGTTGCACGGCGCACATGCTGGTCAGCATGTGGTGCTGGCATGGAGAGTGCACATAACATCTTCCCTGAAGCTTGTACAGATGCCCTTTCAAGGATCTTGCCTGAGTACAGGCATTTGCGATCGGCCTGATGCACAATGTGGTCCAAACCCTTTGGGAGCATCGTTCAAGTCAACATGCTTGCTTACGCTTCGCTGCCGCTGCACTCAGGCGCCACAAAAGCGAAGCGCACGACATCAGCGCATTGCACACTGTAATCCCCCAAGGCCAGCACTGACCACACAAACCAGGTGTTGACCGTTGCTGCTGCCGCTGCTGCTGCCGTTGTGACCGCTGCCGCTTCTGCTGCTGCTGCTGCTGCTGCTGCTGGTGGTGGTGCTGCTGCTGCTACTGCTGCTGCCCCTGCCTGTGATGTCGCTGCTTCTGCCATCACCAGTCGTCGTCGCCAAAGCGGGACAGCACAGTGTGCGCCTCCGCAAGGTCCTTCTGTACCTTCTTGCGGCGGTAGAAGATGGGGCAATCCCGTGATGTGCACAGCACATCCTGCGTATCAAGGTGCGAATGATAAGGCCTGCATTCTTTGTCACGATCATGACTTCAGCCGACAACAGATCAGCACATAGCCGGACTCCTAGGACCATACCTGGTGCAGGGAGCCCTGGCAGCGCTGACACTGCGTCCAGAGCGCGCCAAACTGCGACTCAAGCTCGTTTACCGCTGCCATCGACCGCTGAAACACCTCCGCCTCCTGCTTGGCACCACACAAGCATGGTGTACATGCCTTGTGCTTTCAGCAGCTTGATGTGCATGTCCATTGCTGCCTCCAGCACGAAAGCTACCCATAGATGGTGCCCACAAGGCATCCAAATTTCAGTCAAACATGAGTTGTGCATCTTAGGGTTCATGAGGCAGCACACCTTGGCACTGCAGTGCACGCACAGGGAGCCGCTGGCAATGGGTGCCTTGCAGTTGAGGCATGCCAGCTTCTTTTTGGCGAACTTCATGATGCCGCCAGACGCATTTGAGGGTGTCGTGACAGCAATGGAGCGTGTATGGGCACCTGTTGTCAGCAGGAACTACATGTGACGACTGACCTTCCCTGCCAGCGTGGGTGGGAGATGGGCATCAATGCACTAGGTTTCACCACCCAGCAAGGCTGTGTGCTCGTGTCACAGTCCGCTTTGGAAACGACGCACCATTTAGCAGCTCCTTGGCAGTTTTCATGATGGGTTCGAAGATGCGGGTGAGCGGCAGCGACAGGTGGTGCTCGAGGTAGTGCTGGCAGTCGATGGGCAGGTTGTGCTCCAATGCATAGATCGGGTCCTCTGCCTTCTCCCATGCCTTTGCACCCTTTGCTGCCTGTGCATTGCACGATCATGCTTGCTGCCGTTCATTGCGCACGGGTACCTAGTGAGGAGCACTACCGTCAGGCAGCGACAACTGTTGAGGCATGCCCTGAGCAGGAATGCACAGCAGCCTATTGCACTTTAGGCAATGACAGCATAGAGGTCAGCGGGCTCACAATGTTGCTGTAATGCAGTAGCATATGACCGTCGCTGCCTATATGAGTCGTATAGTACACGTGTGCGCGGGGACTATGATGTCCAGGGAAAGAGCTCACCTTAATGATGACATAAGGCACGCGGTCGCCGATGGTAGGGGCGGTGGCCGGGTCCCGCTTCAGCATCTTCTTGGCCAGCTCCACATGTGCGCCCTTGGCATCGTAGTCGTCGAATGCCTTGGTGAGGCCCTGCAGCGCAACCAGCACACACTCACCAATAGGGTCTGGTTTCATAGTCAGCGGCATTCATCAGCACTTCTCAACAACATGCAGAGCAACTTTGGAATCCCGTGCAACTGACGTCTGGGATGGCTCTCGCGTAAGAGTTAGTCATACCTTGGTGACCACCAGCAGCGACAGGTCCATGCGGTTCATGAGGAGGTCGGAGATGACGCCCTTCACATATGACACGGCGCCCTCGACATCCTGCATTGCACACTGGCATTCGGAGGTGACTTGGAGTACTTCACACTTCACTTCGCTGTCCGTGTAGCCGTCATCGCTCATGTGTGCCAAAGCAGCGCTACCTTCTCAATGAGCATCTTCTCCAGGCTGGTCGTCACCACGTTCTTCACCAGCAGGCAGTTGTCGCGCCGCACCGTCTCAATGCCCTGTAGCCCATGGCACTTACGGTGAGACTACGGACTCGGCACTGACTCGGGGCATGCACGAGTACTTGTCAGATATTCGAGAGCACAATGCAGCAGGCGATATACTCCATGCACCTTGGAGTCCATCTTGTCGTGCTTGTCGGGGTTGGTGTACAGCAGTCCTGCATACCGCTTCTTGCTGATCAGCAGGTACGGGCAGTACACCTGCGCAGGTCCAAGCAATGCTACAGGCTCATGACCGCATGCCAATGCAGTGGAGAACTAGCACTAGCACTGGGAGAAGGACTGAACGTACGCGAAGCCAACAGAACCCGCAAAAATGCTCAGACGCCTGTGCGGCAGCAGTAGGCAGGCTGGACGCGGACCTTTTCGAACTCCAGGCGGATGGGCTTGATGAAGGTGGCGGACACCTGCTGCGCCGCCTCCTGTCCCAGTTCCATAGCCCGAGCAATATCTGACACCTGCCAGGGGTTGAACAGAATAAGGCTTCACACTCAGATCTCAACTGCCCACTCGTGAGTTGTCTGGCCCAAGACAACGGCGGCATCCTTGCAGCAGCCGCATATGGAAAGCTGCTTGCCTAGAGTACAGCCGCAGGATACAGACAGGCACTTGCTGCACATGAACGAGAAGTCACGGTCACGGTCTGAGCAGCAATCGGCACCTTAAAGTTGACCATGACAGAGTCGGTGTCGCCATAGATGACATCGCAGTCAGCTTCGTACCCATTGGCCCGGTTGTACTTGGCCCGTACCGCCGCCCTGCACACAGCAGCTCAGAACCTTCCCTGATGCCATATGCTGATGAATGCTGAAACACATTCTGCAATGCTGGCAATAAGGCGGTGACGCTGCTGATCCCCACATGCAGCCGACTCACGCTGTGGCCTCGATCATGTTGCGGCCGTAGGCAGTGGTGGACGAGGAAATCTCCAGGCACGGCAGCTTGCCAATGGTGGCACCCGTGAAGCCATATACACTGCAACAAGCGGGAATGGTCATACTGGACTTGATGACGGCGTATGATGCACAGTATAGCGCAGAGTATATGAGCGATCAATACACTCTTGCAACACCAGAGGGTCGAACCGAACAATGCAACGAATATCACTGCACACCTGTTGGCGGACACCTTCAGCGCAAGCTGCCGCCCATCCAGCACAGCCAGCTTGAACTTGTCCGTCTCTGTCTTCATGTCTGCCTTGGCCCTGCATGCAGAAGGCAGGTGAACCATATCGAGGTGTACAGCCAAGGCCTACCAGCAGCTCGACGAGCTCCTTGGGTGGTGTGATCAGCAGCACATAGGTGGTGACATCATACGCCAACGTCTGGAACCGTCGCAAGTTGGTTGTTCAGGCCATTGTTGCTGGTCAACTCAGGAGAACAGCTCACAGGCGCAGCAGAACAATCCTACAAGCGCACCGCTTGCGCGCGGCCAGCAGCTCCTCCAGAATCTCAGGAAGGATGCCCTTCTTCAGGTGCGGCTTGACAAAGCAATCACCCGTGGGCGATTTGGCATAGTCCTCCGAGGAGTGCTTGCCCACCCTGCATTGGGGATGCATCAGCACATTAAATTACACGTCCCAAAATGAGCACAGCGCAGCTGATGTGATATGCTGGAAATGCTGGGCATGCTGCACAGTATCTATCCGGGAAAGGGGACGCACGCTTCTCGAGGCAGCAGTGTGGAGTAGCACAGGTTGTGTGCCATCATGATGGATGGGTACAGTGAGGCAAAGTCCAGCGTTGCCACTGGTTGTCGATAGTACCCCACCTACAGTCAGGTGGTGCATGCCCTCACTGCTCAACACATCTCTCACGATGATCACTTCCCGCAGAAGGGTGAAGGAGGTGCAGGTAGTGGGCACACACCGACCTTAGCATCAAGCACCGTCGCGCCTTCATATCCAATTGCATCGGGGTTGCCACCTTGAGGCTGCACAGAACGACAACCTCACTCTGGACCAGCAGATGGCAAACATGCAGCACCCTCATTCGACGTCGTATTCAAGTGACGTGATTCAGGCAGTTTTCCAACAGACCTGAAGCTCGAACACTGTGTCAGCAGACCAGGGTGTCGGCACACCTTCATGAAGGGGATGACGAGGCCCTTCTGTCGTGCCTTCCGCAGCAGCTGGCTGAACACCTTGATGGACTGGCCACGCGTCAGCAGGAACGACATTGGCACTCCTGATCAGCAGGAAAACCATGGAATAAACATGCATGGCGCATGGCGGACACCCGCATTCACGTTCAGTTAAGACCCTGACAAGACAGTGCACCTGTGACACGCGCCATCTCCAGGTAGTTGAACATGTACATGAGCTTGTCCACCAACCGCTGCGGCAAGTACGCGTCCTGTGCAGGGCGCACTGGTGACATATGACCATCTGTCAGCAGATGCTCATCGAGCAGCCGAGCGCAGCACTCTGATGACCCTGAATCGCCCTCGCTGGAATGCTGAAATGCCCCACATCTACCTTGAGGCAGTACACAGCCAGCCGACGCCGTGACTCGGCATTGCCATGCTGCAGATCCGAGATGATGGAATGGTGGACATCCTCCTTTTGCTCTCCTAAAAAGTGCGCTGACACCTGCAGTTGATCATAGTACTCACAAGGTCATGCACAGATGCACTCAACGACAAGGTTGCAGTGCAGTTGAACTATAGCGCCATGAGAGCGAAAGAAACTGTTGGCAAGAGGAGCAAGCAGTGCACACATCTTGCCGCCTTACCGAGTTGAGCGAGTACGAGGACAGCTTGTGGTCGCGCTGGATGGCGAGCAGCAGGTCGAACTGGGTGCGGCCCTCGCAGGTGACCTCCTTGTACTCGTGTGTGCCGTACGCCTTGCTGCTGAACTGCGCGTCCCGCATCCGCAGCGGCCTGCAGTGCGGTGCGGATTGGTTGTAAGCACTGGCAGAAATGGCCTGTGGTCTACAATGGCTGGACCTGAAGGGCAAGCTACGCTTCTCAGGATCATCCGCTGTCAGGACAGGCTGCCAGGACTGGCACATGCTGCCATGGCTAGGCATGGGTTGCAGGTGTGGGCAAGCTGATCTTTGCGTGCGGAGGCTTGTGCCTGGTTCAGGGTACACACTTGTTGCGCATTCGGCCCCAGTAAGGGAACTGGTGCAGCTTGAGCGCCTCAGCGCGGTTGAGCAGGTACGGCAGATCGAAGTTGCAGATGTTGTAGCCGATGATAATGTCTGGATCCGTCTCCACAACCAGGTCCTGCACAATAAGGGGCGAAAAAGTGCCATACCGATGTGGCCACATCACATATCCACAGATTGCAGGCTGGTAGGCTGAGGCACGACGTTGCAGCGAGAAGGATGCAGGGCAGTCGCAGGATGCCCCAGAGGATGAAGGATGCAAGGCACGCAGCACACCCGCCACCGATTGAGCAGGTCCCCCTCCTTTTGAAACGACATGACCTCCGCCCCGATGATGGAGGCGCAGGTGTCAAGCGTCATGATGTTCTTCACCACTGGTGAAGACTGTCCGTGCACTGTCACCAGGCTGGCAATCTGGATGACGGGATCCTTGTCCGGCTCTGGAAAATGGCCCTGCAGCAGTACAAGTGAGCCCAGCATTCACGACAAGTCGACCAGATTCAGTGTGGCAGTGACTTTTGATATCTTGACCTCTGAGCTGGACTCGGGTCGAGATCATGAGGTCACGGGGAAAGGTCGAAAGCAGCCAATGAGCCTGCCAGGACCCATGTTTCGCCCCATGCAGATGCCCATGAAACAAATGTAGGGGGCACCTTGCGACCGGCGCATTCGATGTCGGTGGACAGGATGCGGAAGGGCGCGATCTTGGCCCACTCGCCCTCCGGTGCGTGGCTGACGATGTCCGCCCAGTGCACGTGCGCCTCCATCTGGCAGTGCGACTGCCGGCTGTGCGGCGCCCCGAGCGCGTCCAGGTAGTGGTACTTCCCCGCTGGCAGCTCCACCTGCGGTTACACATCAAATCAATCAACCGTTGCTACCTACTTCGAGCTCCAGCAGCAATGTTGATTGACGATGTTACAGTCATCACGCTAACAATCCTATACTGTGGGAGTTTGTGAAGCAGGCTCTGGTGTGCTTGACCTGATCGGACAGCAGCAGGCACGCAACATGCCACACGCAGTCACCGCACCCAGTTGCCCCCAACGATGTCGGTGTCCACCATGAAGCGCAGTGCAAACAGCACATTGGACTCGTACGTCTGGAACGACTTTGCATTGCCGTCCAGGCAGTCCAGCGGCACCCCTTGCTCCAGTGTGGCTGCAGACCAGAGTACGCAGCAATATCAGGCTATCAGCCGCTTGCACACAAACCGTGCCACATACGGCTGATGTCACACAGTTGACGGCGTAAAGAAAGCTCCAAGACCCATCATGATGCCATAGCCCTCACATTTCAGCCCCGGGATCATGGTGGGCAGCGCCACGGTGATCCTCAGGAAGCCGCGTGTCGCAGTGGGCTGGTAGAACTTGAGGGTCTGCTTCTGCTCCAGCTTCACGCTCAGGCAGCACCGGGAGACGCGCTCTTTGTTCCTGTCCATCAGCCGTTGCTGCAGCAGATACAGAGCCAGTGCATCAGCTGCCAGGCGAAGGACACAGGCCTACGCCAGGATGCGATCACACTGTAGAACAGCAGCAGACATAAGCCGCCAAACGCAGCGGCAACCATTGCATGGTCCGGCAGCAGCTGCAGAGCCACCCACGTTCAGGTGGCAGCGCAGCGACTCGCAGTCCTCCGGCCCAAAGTCCCGTGTCGGCGCCTCGATGTACAGGTACGGCAGGAAGCCGTGCACAAAGGCGCACACGCTGTTGCCTGCAGGTTGCAGAGGTGCATGAACAGGACGCCAGTTGCCCCGACCCGCCATCAGCTGCACAGCCGATGTCCAGGCTTTAAACTTCTGCCCATGTACCTGCTTCCGTGACGCCGAACATGCGGATGATGGGGGTTACGCCCAGCTCGGACCGCGACAACGCGTGCGCCGGACCCATCGCATAGTCGATCTCGAACTGCTGGAACACTGCAGCGGCAGCGCTACCCAGTGAGTGGCAGCCCTCCTTGCTCAGCCGTCGACTGAAGGAGCCTGCAACAGCTGAAGTGCATGTGCGCCCTGGTACGCTGTCAGCGTCAAAGGCAACGGGCTCACCCAGCGGCTCTGTGTGGTAGTTGAGCGGCGGCGGCGGCGGCCGCTCCCAGTTGCGGCCCGCCGCCCCCAGCTCCACCTCAACCACTGTCCCATCGGTCATGTCCTGTGCCACAGCGGTGCACGGGGTGCCAGAGAGCCTTTCACCTCAGGCACAGTTGCTGACAGATGCGGCACTCGGAGGCTGAGGTGCCCGCTCTGGTAGCTCTGACATGTGACCTTGAATGTCAGAGTGTCAAGTACAGCCATTCAAGCATCATGCCGCCGCCTCACGATGGTTGCTCGTGGCACATGTGATGGGAGACTGCACGGACCTCGTCCATCTGGCGGTTCGTCCACTCATGCATGTAGGTGAGATGATGTGCAGAACTCTCACCGGCATGAATTCCTCCTCCTCGCCGGGCATGTCGTCCATCTCGCCACCCGCAGCCAGCACCGCGTCCTCAATCATCTCATCCATGGGCAGCGGCTCATCTGCCGCGCCGCCGACCGTGCCACCGGAACCTGACAGCAGACGATTGTTTCATGCGTTGGTACATCTGTGCATCACGGCACCAAAGGCCGCATGGTCGTCGTGTGCCGTGCAAACGACAGGCACCTGAGCGCTTGCTGGGGGGCGCGCCGCCCCGTGCTCCAGGGCCGCCATCCGGCGCCATCCGCTTGGCGCCGCCACTCGTGACGGCGCCGGTGGCGCTCATTGCGCCGTGACGGCGCAGACGCCAGGCGCGGGCTGCACTCAGGCGGCAGCGGCTCACATCGCTGCTCAGCTACACTGCGGCCGCCTGACTGGCCTTGGCGGTCCCACCTGCTGCAGAGACCGCTGCGGAGACCGACTGATGGGCTCGGCCTCTTCTTCGTAACGCGTTCCTAAGCTTTCTGCTGCTGTGACCCGCGCCACTAGGGGATGTCCTTGTGTTGCTCACGCGTCGCCAGAGACGGCACAACTGGGATGTATCCTGCGGTCTTGCACCGCCAGTCCGCTGCCGCAATGTGCAACGTGCTGTGCCTGCAGCAGCACACCGCAACGGTGTTGTGACCGGAGACAACATCAAACGTTGTACCTAGTCCGAACGTCTATTGGACGCCAGACGGACACCGAGAGGCCAGCTCGCATGTGTGTGCATGCTGTGCATGACCCACAGTGCTGCATGTGTAGCAGTGCCAAGGCGGCTGATGCATCATCGTACAGAGGCTGCATCCACGCATGCTGGCACACCTCAAGCGCCAGATCGCAGGCCGCTGGTATGTTCTGCTTTGGGGATTGGCTCCGAAAGTGCACCCTGATGCACGAAAAATTCAGCAGGGGTCCGTCCTACGTAACGCAGCCGACTGCAGCAGCACCCGAGTGTAATGTAGATGTACCAGTGCTCAACGCAGCCCACTGACAAGTCCCAGTGTAACACGACCGGCACCGCAGCTTTGAAGTGCATGGTTTGAACCAAGCTGGAGACTATCAGTAGGGTTGACGGGGGAATCTCATGTGCCGGTCAAACACAACAGGTGCAGCCCTGTATACGCTGCACCGTGACACGCAAAAACCCCTTCAAATGATGTTTCGTTGCGCTTGAACTGTTCTTTTGGCTCGTCCGGCCGCTCGTCCCCGCCGAGGCAGGACTTCACGTCCCTTTTCAGGGCTGGTGAACCCGGAACTTCATGCAGGATCCACGCGTGCCTTGGATTCACGGGTTCTGCAGATGCAAAGGATGCGACTACAAAGTATGTGAGTGAGGCTGTATGTGCCACGGCTCGTTGCGTGGGGTGCTGTTCCCTTGATGATGACTTTGGCCCCACTTTACACAGCCGTTGGCGAGGTGCCTGTACTGCGGATGGGTTGAGACCGACACATATCAGGTGGATAGAACAGTTGGTTGCTTGCAGGCTGCCTGGGTTTCTGGTGCCTGCCCGTCCTGTATGGCACAAACGTCCGGAAATCACATGGCCAGGGCAGCTGCATACCACCGTGCCTGCTGTACACGCTGTGCCCGTTCGTCTCGTGTTGCTTTGCCGGCATGCACAGGTGATGCTCAAAAAGCGTGCTGTGTCATGGATGTGGCACCTCTCTGGCAATGCCGCCTGACCAACATGTTCACACGCCGCCTGCCTGCGGTCACATGGCAGCCCTGTCTCTGATGTGAGAGCTCGAACTGATACTCCGATCACGATGCTGCATATCAATGTCATGCAGAACGGAAGTGCGGGACAAGTACAACCTACTTGAGGGGCCATGCTCAGACTGCTGCATCCACTGCTGCTGCTGCACTGCATGCGCAGGTGCAAGTTTGTTGTGCACCCTCTCCAGTCAAAGACCTACCAAGTGACGGCACAACATGCGCAAATGCGCATGCGCATACAGTTGGCCAGCCCAGCGGACTCGGTGATTATGACTGCAGTGTGCCAAGAGGGGATGGAGCTCAAGACACGGTCCAAGATGCCCCCTGTGGTGCCGTCCGTGCCACGGATACCCAGCAACTTGAGGCGCTATGACCAGGTACTGGGACCAGATGGTTAGCGTCAAGAGCAGGGGATCACGTTCAGATGTCCATATGCAGGGTCTGGCCTGATGCCTATGTACATGTTGAACTGTGGGGAATGTTGAAACACAATCTGTGAAGCTGATCTGGACAGCATCTGTGTCGAATGCAGCCGCCAGCAACCGGCGGGGCGAATGTGAGCTTCACGGCGCCTATGCAGGACCTTGCATTTCATCGAAACAAGGGTGGCACGGTCATCATGTAGTGCTTGGCCGTCAGGGACATAAAGGTCGCAGGGTCGAGTTGTGCAGCCGTCATGAGCCAGCTGATACGAGCTGCGTCGTTCTTCGCAGGATGCAGAGTCTTATGTGGTGTACATTGATTGCAAGGTAGTCACGCATTGTTTTCTTTTGGTATTGCTTGCATCTGGGCCAGAGCACACACTGCCACTTGTTTCATGGGATAGACAGCAGCAGTCATACCAACAACTGCATGTGCAGCGAGTTGCCGAGAGTTCTGCTGGGTGGGGACGGCCTGGCATGCTCGTCGGCAGTAGAGGGTTGCCTTCCGTACTACGGTAGCTCTCTCATGCTTTGCTGTAGTCCGCCGTCGAAGCTACGGCGGGCACGTGCATCAAAGGCCATCGCGCCGAAGCCGTCAGAGTGTGCATGCATCACATCAAAACGCTTACGCGACCTTTTGTCAACAGCAAGCGGGCATCGCTACACCGACATTGGCCACGCGCGATCGCATTGTCTCGAGTTTGAAGTCAATACGACAGCACATCCGGTCAAGTTGCCGAGACAGCGGCTCCCTGCTGGCCTGAAGCTGGCCCCATGTAGTCCCCCTGGCTGCCTGTCGGTGCCTGGCCCTTCACAGTAGCAAGCCCCCAGGGTGTGCCTCGTCAGGGGTTGGTTGGCAGGGGCCGGTTTGGGTCCTGAAGTCAGCATAGAGCCGTGAACCCCCTGTGCACAGTGGCAGCTGTCGGCTCCATCACACCAAGCTACACTGACGGCGGCGACGTTGCAGCCACGCTGAGGCGTACCCAGGCTCTGCGTGCCAGTGCCGCAGCGTCAGCAAATCTGGCGGGGCGCTGCAGGGGCCCCCAGGCCGCGTCCAGCGGCGGTGTGCGAGCCCAGCCGAGGCCCGCGCATCGCGACGTCGCCGCAGCCGCGGCGGACGGCTGTGCGCTGCCCACCCTGCGGCAGCTCACAGCAGCGCTGAAGGTGCAGCGCGGCTGCTGCCGCGGGGCGCCGCCTGTGCAGAGGCGAGCCGCAGCAGCTGCCGGCGTCCTGCAGCCTTGAGCTGGCACCCAGTCGGCGTCTCACAGCATCTCAGCCGCAGCCAGCGTTGCTGCCAGCAGCAAGCCATCCAGTTGCTTCCGCTCTCTGAGCTGCCAGCCATGAATGGGCGTGGCCCCAGCAGCGGCCTGGCCGCAGTGCGCACCAACTCGCTGCCTGGCATTGCACGCGCCAGCTCCGTGCCCCAGGGCAAACCCGCGCTCACACGCGCGGCGTCCACGGAGGAGCTTGGCACTGCTGCCCAGGTGGCACACGGGCCTGAAAGTGTGCTGTTGGGGTCGCATTGCGCCCGACTCCGCAGCAATCAGCATTCTGTACTACAGTGGCTCCGGCCTCAATCAAACTGCAAAGCATTCAGTTTCTTGCTGGGGTTTGCTTCAGCTGTCAGACTGCGAGTGGCACCCAATGCGTGAACGGGGGCCGGTGCTGCTGTGCCAGGTGGCGACGTTCAAGCCGCCGGTGGGGGTCGACAGGATGGAGCGCGCGTCAAAGCGTGCGGCGCTGGCGCCGGGCGTGCGCCGCTGGTTCCGCTTCGACAAGGAGGGCCACTCCAGCATGATCACCGCCGACAAGCACGCCATCGCACATCAGACTGGTGTCCAGGTGCGACTGTTGCATGTAGCGGACAGCCTCTGCCAGCATCTGCACACTGAAAAACTAGCATCTGCATAGCGAAGACCTTCACCCTCACATACATAACTGCAGATCTGGAGGCTTGAGACGTTGAACCTCTTTGACTATTGCCCGGCTGTGTTGCAAAAGTGCATAGGTTGTTGCTGTGCATCGCTGCCAGTGGAAGCGTGGTGAAAAGCATTGGCAGGTACTGTAAGCAGGGTTCTTGCATGTGTAGCTGCGGGACCTGCGTCTGCTGGACCCGCAGCTGTCCACCTCCTACCCGTCCGCCATCCTGGCGCGTGACGATGCCCTCGTCCTCAACCTGGAGTTCATCAAGGTGATGCGCCACAGCTGACCCAACAGGAAACCACCAGCAGACATGCACTTCTGTCTTGTTTTGTCGCAGTCTGCAGTCTAACTGCATGCATAACATCAAGCGCGGAGTTTGCAAAGATATGCTATACTCTCCACAGCGGAGGTGCTGCCGTGGGACCAACAATGATCTGGACCACCCCCAGGCTCTGATCACGCGCGAGTACGTGCTGGTGCTGAACGCGGAGGAGGAGGCGGTGATCGGCTTCATCGAGGAGCTGCAGCGGCGGCTGGCGCCCAGGCAACCCAACGCGCGCATGGCCACGCTGGCCGCCTCCATCTCCATGCCTGAGCTGCATCATGTGCGCAGTTCCTCCTGCGGATGTGTTTATCTGGCCCCCAGGTGCTGCCGGCAGCACCTGTTTTTAGTTGCAGTGAAGGAGGTCAACCAAGGTCAGGATTCGCAGACAGCGCCAGGCACAGGAGCGGCAGGACTGCCACCTGGCTGGCTGCATGCCCATCCGGGGGATAGTGTCAAGCGCAGGTGCCAGCGTCGTCGGAGAACCTGGATGGCACGGGCCGCGTCGACAGCGAGGAGCTGGGCTTCAGCGCCAGCGAGGCGCCCTTCGAGCTGCGGGCCCTGGAAGTCGCCCTGGATGTGGTGCGCAGCCAGCCTCGCAGCCGCTGTGCCAAGTGCTGAACACGCACAGGCAGCATGTGTCAGCGAATACTGCGCCTGGAATGTGCCGAGGACAGGTCAACCAGTCCCGAGCATGAGAGCATAGGCTGCGGTGTGGGGTCGGACACATGCAAACCCGCAGGGGTCAGCCATCTGAATGCCAAGCTTGGCGCCGGCCCGCACTGAGCGGACTGTACGCGTTGCCGCCCGCAGGTGTGTGGCCACCTGGAGCGGCTGTCGGTCGACCTGGAGGCGGCGGCGCACCCCGCCCTGGACGCCCTCACCCGCAAGGTGCCCCGGTGGCCTCCTGCTCTGCCGCATGGTTGCGTACTGTTGCTTACCTGTCGCAGCTTGGATCTACGAGTTTGCTATGAGCGCCTTCTCCAGGGCGACAGGCAGCTCAGGTGTGAAGGGCACCGCAGGCATCATTTGCCGTAGGTGGAGGAGCTGTGTGGTGATGCCTGACTCTTCAACGCTATCTGACGTTTGTCTCTGAGGACCACAGATGTATTGCTTGGCTGCTACAGGTGACGACGCACAACCTGGAGCGGGTGCGGCGGATCAAGAGCCGCATGGTGCGCCTCAAGACGCGCGGCGAGACGATCAAGGAGGTGCTGGAGAAGTACCTGGACGACGACTCCGACATGAAGGACATGAACCTGACTGCCAAGTGCGCCGCAGGAAGTGCAGGCCTGTCTCAGCAGCCGCTGAGTCTTCAGTGCACATGCTTATGAGACGTACTGTTTGGGGCTTGCCGGCACTGAGTGCTACCGGGGCACTGGCACAAGAGGGGTTGTCACCTGTGTATCAAACCCCCGCTCGACGCTTTCCATTCGCTTTCTGCTTCAGGGCTGAAGAGGCGATGCAGCGCACGGCATCGCTGCAGCGGCGGTCGCTGGACATGGGCGGGCCCAGCGGCGGCGGCTACTCCCGTGACGGCGGCTGGGACGCGGAGCACAGCACGCCCACCGCCGCAGCAGGTGCATTGTCTACTGCTGTCAGCGTGGCGTGCAAACGGGAGTCCCTGGCATGACTGCGAGGGTCACATCTCCTCTTCACGTGGGGCGGTGCGCCGGCGAGGGTGTGCCTGATCCGAGCAGCCCACATGCATTGCAGCAGGGCGCACCCCTGAGCAGGGCGGCATGCCCAGGGCTTCCACGCCGCGCAGCGCGCGTGTCACGGACGGCTATGACAGCGACAGCGATGACGACGATGTCAATGAGGTGGGTGTTGTGTTCAGCCGAAGTCCGTTCCAGACAGAAGGCAGCTGCCGCATTGCCAGGTGTCATCGGGCAGACGTGCTGAGAGCGCAGCTTCGGGCCAGCAAACTTTCAACAAGCCAGCAGCGCCATATGAGATGCACACAGAGCCCGTTCCATACCATCCCTGAGGCCGTGCTGAATCGCAGTTGTGTGCCGTTGCCTGCAGGTGGAGATGCTTCTGGAGGCATACTTCATGCAGGTGGACAATACCTGCAACAAGCTGCAGACGCTGCACGAGTACATTGACGACACAGAGGTGAGACTGTGAGGCTTCTTGGGCCGGCAAGTATTACAAGACACAGTGCAAGCACTGGAGGCATGTACTGAGCGTGCATATCTTGAATGTCACTATCAGGCAGAACTCTTCAGCCCAGTTGGTGTTCCCTCGGTCATGTAGGACTACCTGAACATCGAGCTGGACAGCCACCGGAACCAGCTCATTCAGCTGGAGCTGCTGCTGACGGCGGGCATGTTTGCGATGGCCCTTGTCACGCTGATTGCGGGCCTGTTCGGCATGAACCTCAACAACGAGCATGAAGACAGCTACTCCGCCTTCGTGATCGTGAGCAGCAGCATTGTGTGAAGCTGTTGCATTAGTCCTGGCACATGCAGCACGTTTGAGTTTCTTCATGTCAGTCAAGCGTGGTGTGCATGAATTGTCGTCTGTTAAAGCTATGTGCCATCCTGCATGCAGGTGACGGTGGTGTCGTGCGTGGGTGCAGCGCTTGTCTTCATTGGCATCATCCTGTACTTCAGGTGCAATCTTACAACAGTCACACGTTAGCCAAACACATACCAGCCAGATGGTTCATGCAAGTCCGCATCCACCTGCTTTGGAGACGATTGATAACAACATCCGATTGGTGCTTTGCAGGCGCAAGAAGCTGTTGTGCTACTGAACGTCTCTGATACGGCTGCCTGGGTTCATGACCATTGGGCAACATGCACAGGCTGCTTACGGATTGTGAGGGGACCTTTGCGCGTTGCGTCTGTTGGTGCAAGTTTCCGGTTGGCAAAATCTGCAAGGTGCCACTCCTTTCAGCAGCAGTAATGCACTTAGACGTAGCAGGGTACCGTACAAATTGAAATTGAAAGCAGCATGACCGGCGTGCCTGCCTGACAACTCTGTTTCAGTACCTCCTGATTACATGCTTCTGCCATCCAACCCTTGGCCGGTCCCTCGACAAGCCTACAGATATCTATCCGCAAGCTCGCTCTTTGTTTGCCAGCAGCCGAGCCCCACCTCATCTCAGCATTGGCCGCTGCCTTTCTGCTGGCACCGCAGCTTGCAATGCGCATGGTGTCACGTCCTACTTGCTGCTTGTGCATGGCACCACCTCCTGGAGTAGTTAGGTGTGTAACAATTTTCCTTCTGCAACGCCGCTATGGCGTGCATGGGAAGCTGCAAGTAGGTATTGGTAAGGGCTCGATCGCCTGCATCAGGATCGCTCGAGCAATGTGCCATTGAAAGGGGGGGAAGAGGTGCTCTGTGCACATCTGTACGACTTGCTCTGACACCCGATGATGATACATTGTACAAGGCGAGGTGCTACACATGCAGTCCTTGACGCCACCACATATGCGCATCCCCACAGGCGTGGAGTCTGAGTCCAACAAGCAGCTGCATCAGAGCTGTGTGTCGCCCTGCTGCTGCGGCTGCTGCTGATACATGTTTGGATTGGCCGGCGGCGGCTCGTAGAAGGGATCCTGCCGTGGGCCCGGCGCTGGCTGGTATGCTGTGCCTGCGCATGAAGGGCAGATATACACGCTGAGAGCCTCATGTACAACATCAGCCACTTTTGCAGCCCTTGCAGCGTGCGGCCTCCAGCACAGCGGTTCCAGCGTCATGCCGGGCTTAGGTAAGCGCACCATCACCGCCTGCTGCTGAGCTGCTGCCAAAGCCGAACAGGTCATAGCACTGGTATGTGACATATGCCTGCGCAGAGTGTTGGCAGCCACGTTGATGGCTGTTGCAGACAGTACGGGCGCCTGCGCATAAGGCATGTGACCAGCAGGGCAATCGGCCGGTGCCATCCCATAGGTATGGCGTACCTTGCACAGCATGCCTGCGATCTGAAGCAGCACCAGCAGAAAGAAGCCGTGCATGCCATCCGGCGCCATTGCTAGCCGCAACACGTCGAGCACGATGGAGATAGCATTGAAAAAGATGAACTGCGTAACATTACGTCATGTCATCTCATGCATGTGGCGCGTCGAAGTTGCCACAAATGTCGTCATGTCACAGCAACAGGCCGTCTACTGAAGGCGCGGTGTCACTCGCAGACAACATTAGCCTCACCAGCTTGATCAGCTCCTGATGGCCCTGCGCAGGCAACAAGATCTGAGGGTGGATGTCATCCAGGACCGGCATGTGACCAGGCAGCCGCTGTGCCATTGACGTGGTGTCAAATGCGAAATGCATCATGAAGGCGTGGAAACTCTACGCGCGTGCACAGCACCACCTGCCGGTATACATCAATCTGGATCACCTGAACGATTGCTACCAGCCCAAACAAGCCGAGCGCAACTGATGGGTCAGCTGCAAGCGTGGAGCTCAGCAAGCCCAAGCCGACCTCTGCTATGACCACGGTCCTCATGGTGTCGCCAGTCAGAAGGTCCACAACACCCGCCATGCTGGGTTTGGGTGTTGACGCACCCCTGAAGTTTGCTTGCAAGAGTGATCTACTACTCCAAGGGTGACTCTAAGTTCAACTCTGTGACGTGCGGACAAATGACAGCAGCACAGGGACAATGAAACGGACTGAATGGCCTTCTGCTGCAAGAGCGGTGTATAACAGGCTGCAAAACGCTGGTCTGCCGCGAACCTCTGCACATCTGCCTGCTGGCCTTGGTCGTGATAGGTGCAACGCCACAGCCTTTCAACAATCGGCACTCAGGTTGCCCTTCATTCTTGCAAAGGAGATCCACAGCACGGACGGCACGTGTTCGCGCCTTCGCTAAGTGCAATTTCAGCGGGCGGTTCAGCCCCAATATCGGGGGCTTGAAGCGGTCCATGAGCGACTGCCCTGCAGCATGGCGCCGCGTGGTGGCGGCGGCCAGCTGGCGGTGTCAACATCCCGCCTTGTCATAGCGTTAGTTGCCGTCGCTGCCCTCCTTATTTCCGTGGACTGTGACAACAGCGTGCAGGCAGCAGACACAGCTCGTCATGCGGCAGCTTCCTTCACAGACAGGTGCACCTTCAACAAGTTGCTTGCTTCGAAGTTCGGCAGAGTGACTTATTCATGGTCCTACTCATGGCCAACCTGGTGCCAACCTGGCACGTTCAGCTCTATAGAGAGCAACATACAGAAACGCTGACTGCTGGCTTCTGAGCTGGTAGACATGGCGGTCTGACCCCATGTCCAATGGTTGGTTGCGACCGCACTGCGCAGGTTCCCGGCAGCGCGGTGGCTCGGGGGCGAGGATCGGCTGGTCCGCAGTCTAAGCAAAAAGCGAATACAGCATGTGCAGCAGAAGCACCAATTCACAGGAGCGACCGATGAGCCGGACTCGGACACGCCCTTCGAGTGGTCAGCCAGGACTGCTGCGGGTGCGGCCGCCGCAGCAGCGTGCGCGATGCTCGCAAATGCAGCGGGTCTGGGTGGCGGCCCCTTCTTCCAGGGTGAGCAGGCGTGCACCGCGCAGTGCAATAACGGACAGCGCGGGGCATGTGTGACATGAGCATGGTAGCTTCACACTCAGCCTGTGAAGCACCTCTTGGCTTGTCAATGAGCCAGGCGTCTTGTGCTGCTGCAGTCATCTTCAACCTGATCCTGGGCTTCGACCTGCGGCTGTGCGCGGGGCTGTCGCACACAGTGGTGGCTGTCGGCGCCCTTGCCGCTGTCCTGTATGGCATCCTGCAGCCTTCGCCTACCAACCCGCGGACGCCCCTGCTCAACTTTGACTTGGCCATGGTGCGCCCGGCATCAACGTCAGATCCGCTCCTCAACATGCTCATGTATCTCTCCTTGAACCCCTACCGATGTGGCGGTGGCCTCGACTGCAAATGATTTGTGGTTGCAGGTGCTGGTGCCTTCGATGTTGTTTGGGATTAGCATCGGAGTGGTGCTGTGCCCGCTGTCGCCTGAGTGGGTGCAGACAGCGCTGTTGTCGGTGCTGCTGATGGCTGTGACACACAAGACATTCAGCCAGGGCGTGGCAAAATGGCGGCAGGAACAGCTTGACAGCGCGTACGCTTCTGGATTTGCCCCTTTCAACAGTTATCGTTTGTTTGTCATCAAAGCGGTGTTGGATGTCGCTGAGTTCTAGCCGAAAGCCGTTTTATCACGACTCCTGACACTCTGCCGTGCAGGACGTCACCACACAACAGCCCGCCGGCACTGCAGCCGCTTCTGGCTGCCGAGAGCGGCGCATTGCTCAGCCCAATTCCAGAGAATGAAGTCAGGTGCAGATAGCTGGCGTGCAGAATTTGTTCTGGGATAACCACATATCCTATGGAGCACATGGTTAGCAGACGTCACTGGGACCATTATAACTTTCATGTGGCTGCCTGACGTAGCGTGATGAAGAAGCGCATCAGACTCAGCAGCGCAGGAGGAAGCAGTGCCATTGCTGCAGCCTTCGGACGGATACCATACCTCAAGGCAAGCCATCACATAGCACAGTGCATTGCTCCGAAGGTCGGCTTGTAGATGCAGCATCCCAAAGTCTGTGGGCAAGCTGCCAGCTTTGCAGTTGACTCCTGGTCTTGCAATGCTGCAGGTGTCTGCGCTGGCGCTGCTATGGGTAGTGTTTGTTGGGCTGCAGTTGGCAAAGGCGCAGCACCACCACTGCACCTGGTAACTGCTGCACCTATGACTGCTATCTGTGCAAGTGCTCCTGGAGTAGAACGTTACGAAGCACGTAGTGCGTGAACTGCAGGCCCTATCTTGGACTGGTCCTGGGTCAGAGCACGGTGTTGGCAGGGTTTGCAGCGGCTTTTGCGTATCGCCAGGTACCTCTGCTCCTTGATCTCACAATTACAGTTGACTTGGCAGGTACCCACTTCAGTGAATGTAGGGTTTCAGGGTGGCAGGCAGCTCTCTGCCAGACGCAGGCATTGAAGGCGCAGCGTGATCCACAGACCGTGGACTCTGAGTTTCTCAAGATGATGGCGCAGCCAGCGGCGGCAGATGGTGGCAGCCAACACAGCGAACACAGCAGTGCCGGCAGCAATTCCGACGGCGGTGCTGTGGGTTGCCTCAGCCTCAGCAACATCGACGGGGCTGTGGTGTATCGACCAGCGCGCATGCTCAACACGATGGGTGTTGTGGCCGCAGCAGGCGTCGTTGCAGGTGAGACTCTGCGAACCCAGTGCATGGCTGACCATTGCTGCATGTGATGTGGCTTCCGTTGTCATATGCGGCTCTGCATTTGCACACATTGTATTTGCACATGCAGGAATGCTCGGCATTGCTGGGGCGATGCTGTTCAACCCGTTCTTGCTGGCCATGGGGGTGCACCCTCAGGTCGTGGCAGCAACAGCCATTGTCATCGTGCTCTTTGGCAGTGGCGCAATCAGCCTCAGTTTCATGTGAGTGTCTGGACGAGACGCACTCATTCGCTAACCCTGGAGCCACGATATGCATGCACATGTGCAAGCGTGCTGTTGCTCCTCTCTTACCAAGGTTCTTGAGGGGAGAGCTCTGTTTGCAGGTTCAATGGCATGCTGAACATGTCTTACTTGACGGTGTATGCGCCCACTGCGTTCGCTGCGTCACTGCTGGGCGTCACACTGGTCAGCTGGGCAATCAGGCGGACAGGTCAGTGGCACCTGACTCAACTATGTGCTTGTAAATGTTCATAGCCAGACGCCAGGGGCTGATGCTGACGACCTCTTTCATGCCAAGCAGGGCGGCAGTCGGTGCTTCTGTTCCTGATGAGCAGCATACTTGCTCTGGGGCTGGTGTCGGTGGTCTTGTTTGGAGGGCAGCACACGGTTGCGGACATCCGCAGTGGCCGTCGAATTGGTTTTAACAACTTCTGTGACGATTGATGTGCAGGATGCAGATTAGCATGGCATTCTCACTTGCTAGGAGTGAGATGTGTATTATTGTTGCCACCTATGGGGCCTTCACATTCTGAGCTTGTGGTTTCTGCACCATTCTTGATGATAGCTTGTATCATACGGTAGACTCAGCTATTTCGCAACCTACAGGCTAGGACAGCAACTGGTCTACTTCAAGGGTTTGAACTTTGGCGTCCAACAATGAATGTGATTCGCAGTCGTGTTGGATTTGTTGGCAGCAAAATGAACCTTGTCACATCTGCCAGTGCGTTATGCTGTGTAGCTGTGAATGGCGGTTGGATGCTGGTTACACTACCATGACATCGGAGCACCTGACAACATCGGTAAGCGTGATGGATGGTGGGAAGCTGACAAGCAGTTGGGCCAGCGCAGGTAAACGACATGACCTGCACACCTATGCCATCCGACACATATAGCCGCTCAGCATATGCAAGGCCTGCACAGGTGCATCTCTGTGCGCATGCCTCCCTCAGTGCGCCTCCAAGCCGGGGACCATGCTCCCTTCGATTGCCCCTTTGTTCTTGACCACACCGCAGCCCCTTTGTTATTGACTCAATCACCCCCTTTGTTATTGATTGAATATGCTCCCTTCGTGTGCCCCTTTGTTCTTGACCACACCGCAGCCCCTTTGTTGGTGACTCAATCAGCCCCTTTGTTATTGACTCAACATGCTCCCTTGATTGCCCCTTTGTTCTTGACCACACCGCAGCCCCTTTGTTGTTGACTCAATCACCCCCTTTGTTATTGATTGAATATGCTCCCTTCGTGTGCCCGTTTGTTATCGACCACACCGCAGCCCCTTTGTTGGTGACTCAATCAGCCTTTCGGATGCTACACCGGTCAACAACAAAGGGGTCCACGGCGTCAGCAGTACACTTGCACCGGTCAAGAACAAAGGGGTCCACCCCGTCATCAGTACACTTGGCCTGGTCAACAACAAAGGGGTCCAAGTGTCATTAGTAAATTGGATATGAGTCAACAACAAAGGGGCACACGCAGTAAACAACAAAGGGGCCGACGTCGTCAGGCCCCTTTTTTGTTGACCACACCGGTGGGCCCCTTTGTTATTGACCTCAATGGCGGCCCCTTTGTTATTGACCCTTCTAAGCTCCTTTGTTATTGACCATGTGACTCCATTTCGTGGTCAACAACAAAGGGGCCCACCGCTTCATCAGTTTCCAGCAGCCATTCAGTATGCTTTTGTCGTTGTCTCACCTGGGCCCCTTTGTTGTTGACCAAAAATCCCCTTTGTAGATGTCTCGCCCCTTCGTGATTCAGTCAATCTGTCCCCTTTGTTATTGACCAAATCCAGCCCCTTTGTCATTGACTCCATCTGGACCCTTTGTTATTGTCTCACTGTGTGCCCTTTGTGATTGACCACACTGCAGCCCCTTTGTTGTTGATTCAATCAGCCTTTCTTGTACTGCATGGTCAACAACAAAGGGGCCAAACGCGTCATCATTATCCAGCACCGAGTTAACAACAAAGGGGTCCATTGTCATCAGTAAACAAAGGGGCACAGGCAACAGACAACATAGGGGCCGACGTCATAAGCCCCTTTGTTGTTGACCACACGCAGGGCCCCTTTGTTATTGACCAAAAGATCCCCTTTCTAATTGTCTCGCTGCAGCCCCTTACTTTGTTGTTGACCTTTCTTAGCCCCTTTTTTAATGGCAACGCGACTCTATTTCGTGGTCAATAACAAAGGGGTCCACCGCATCATCAGTACCCTGGCACCGGTCAACAACAAAGGGGCTGCAGTGCTTCATCGGTACACTTGCACGAGTCAATAACAAAGGGGGACCGTGCTCAATTACAAAGCGGCAGCCGGCATGGTAGATGTCTCGTTGCAGCCCCTTTGTTAGTTGTTCAATCGTCCCCTTTGTTATTGACCCAATCCAGCCCCTTTTTCATTGACTCCATCTGGCCCCTTTGTTATTGTCTCAACATGGGCCCTTTGTAATTGATTCACTGGTTTTGAAGCAATCAGCCTTTCTTGTGCTGCATGGTCAAACAACAAAGGGGTCCACCGCGTCATCAACATGATTGCACCAGTCAACAACAAAGGGGCACAGTGGTCAACTAACAAATAAAAGGGCTGCGGTGAGGGTTCACGATCGAATCACAACGACGCTTAGACGCTCGGCCATTGCTGTCCTTGTCTCACGCAACCCCTTTGTTATTGACCATTGTTCGCGAACGACCCGTCACGACACTGCGCCCCTTTGTTGTTAAGAACTCGGCCCCTTTGTTGTTGACCGCTCTAGTCCGTTTGTTTTCAACCATGCAACAACAAAGGGGCTCCGGGTCATCGTTACTTTACCGTGGTCAATTACAAAGGGGCAGGAGTCTGATTAGTTGGGTTGCGTGCAGACGTAAGAGCCCCTTTGTTGTTTTGACCACCGTGCCCCTTTGTTGTTGACCACACAAAACAATGGCGGCGCCGGTCCCGATCGTTCTGCGGCTTTCCGCGTCGGCGGCGCTCGGACAATGTTGTGCTCGGAAAATCAAAGTTTGTCCGGGCCCCGGGCCACGATGACCCGAGTAGTCGCGCGTTCGATCCCGGTTCGATCCCCGCTAGTTTCACTCGTCGCTAGTTTGACTCGGGACCCCTTTGTATTTAGAGCGGCGGCCCTTCGTTGTTGACGATGGTCAACAACAAAGGGGCCGCGTGAGACAACAGAAAACAGAGACACCAAACAGAAAACAGAAACACGGAAACCCAAAAGAGAAAACAGAAAGACGAAACAGAGAAAACAAAATCAAAGAGAAAACAGAAAGACAAAAACAAAGGGGCCCCGTGAGACAAGAGAAAACAGAAAGAGAGAAAACAGATGGTCAACAACAAAGGGGCGCCCAAAAGAGAAAACAGAAAGACAGAAAACAGAGAGACAAAAACAAAGGGGCCGCCGTGAGGCAACGGAAAACAGAGACATCCAAAGAGAAAACAGAGAACACCAAACAGAAAACAGAAACACGGAAAACCAAAAGAGAAAACAGAAAGACGAAACAGAGAAAACAGCCTCAAAGAGAAAACAGAAAAGAACAAAACAAAGGGGCCGCCGTGAGGCAACAGAAAACAGAGACACTCAACAGAAAACAGAGACACAGAAAACAGAAAGAGAAGACCGATGGTCAACATAACAAAGGGGCGCCCAACAGAGAAAACAAAGAAAGCCAAAAGAGAAAACAGAAAGAGAAGACCGATGGTCAAAAACAAAGGGGCGCCCCGCTAGTTTCACTCGCCGCTAGTATGACTCGTGACCCCTTTGTAAGTAGAGCGGCGGCCCTTCGTTGTTGACAATGGTCAAAAACAAAGGGGTCCAATACAAAGGGGCCGCCGTGAGGCAACAGAAAACAGAGACACCCAACAGAAAACAGAAAGAGAAGACCAATGGTCAACAACAAAGGGCGCCCGGAAGAGCAAACAGAACAGCCATCAACAACAAAGGGGCCACTGATCGAGGAAACAGACACAGCTCCGACAGAAAACAGAACTTCATAGGCAACCTGCGAGCTGCCGTGGTCAACAACAAAGGGGCCGGCGCGTCCGAGGTACATGGCGCACAACAACAAAGGGGCTGAAAGCAACGTCAGTATACGGGCAGGTGCAAGGCCGCGTTGCAGGACAAAACATCCAACGGGCCCTTTGTTGTCGACCACTCCATTTGTACTTCATGACGCGCGGCCCCTTTGTAATTGGCCACGGACCAATGAAGGGGCTTTTGCACCCTGGGCCCCTTTGTTATCTGGTGCCCGCGCCCCTTTGTTGTTGACCAGCCAGCTTCGATCCGCCCCTTTGTTGTTGATCAATCCAAGTGTACTGATGATGCGGTGGACCCCTTTGTTGTTGACCAATGTTCCATAGCACTGCAGCCTGCAATGAACCAAACACAAAGGGGCTGTGTGAGACGATAACAAAGGGGCAGTTTGAGTTTCAATGATGACAAGTGGGGTGAAAGATTTTGGTCAACTACAAAGGGGCGGCGTTGAGACAACTACAAAGGGGCTGCAACGAAATCAATTACAAAGGGGGACCCCTTCGTTGTTGGCCAGTGCAAGAGTACTGATGATGCGTTGGACACCTTTGTTGTTGACCACCGTAGGTGCTGTTTCATTCTCATCGACGGCATGCAGCAGGACGCGAAACTGAAACTGCGGTACGGGCACACCGCAAAGGCACAGATCTGGAGCCGCCGATGAACTGCTTGCATGGTGCCGACTCAAATGTTCCATGCTGCCTAACTTTGGGTGGTACCACAGGCAGGCCAGCAACCATGCATGCAAGCGGGCAAGCAGGCAAGCAGAAACACGTGCGACAGTCGAATCTGTGGCGTGGCACAGCAACACTATAGCCCAGGATTCATCAGACTCGCCGTGTCTGGGTACAAGCATGACAGGGCACAGGCAAGATACAGGCAGGCGGGCATGCCCCCGAGCAGCAGCCCCTTTGTTACATACACCCTGGCTGCATGGATCCGCCGCTGCGTGGGCGGTGATCTGCAGCACAGGCCCCTCTCCGACCAAAGCACCCCGCCTACCCCTGCCCCGCAGCCCGCTCCCTGAGCTCCGCCTGCAGTGTCAGGGGTAGGCCCGGTGCGTGTCAGGGCCTGCGGAGTCAGGTTTTACAAAGGGGTGCATGGCGGAGAATGCAACACCCGCAACACCGGCACAAAGCACTGGTGAGACTGGGGAGATCAGCAGAGAATAACACCCACCGTGCAGCGCTCGATCTTGTCGATCACATTCAGCGCCCCCTTGTCCGTCTTGATCAGGCGCTGGCGGTACGCGATGCGCAGGGCCCCCTCCGTGTCGCCCAGCTGCCTCTGCGGGGGGCGACAGGAGGGCGTCAGGAGCTGCTCAGCCCTCTGTGACAAATGCAGGGCGGCAGCGAAAGGTGCACCAATGAATGAGCCTGCCCCAAACATAGCAGGGCCAGCGACCACGGACAGCGGGGAGCTCGCCTTCAGCTCGGCCAGCTCGTCCAGCTTGCCTGCGTCCCACGCGCGCGCCTCGGCCAGCGCCTCCGCCAGCTCCTCCACGGTTGCGTCGGGGGCCCACAGCCGCACCTGCGCACGGAGCAACAGGTGGCAAGCCTTGCACTTTAACTTTGTCCAAGAGCCTCCTGGTGCCAAGCAAAAGGCAGCTGAAGGCCAAACAGCTGGGCATGCCACGTGTGGGAAGGGAGGCCGCTGCCGCCAGACGCTGCTGTGGGCTCCACACCAGGGAAAGCGTGAGCTGTGAGGCGACGCTTCACGCAGGTGGCAAGCAGCAGCAGCTCCCGCCGCTCACCTGCTGCTTGATGGTTGCCTTGTAGGGCCCGATGTCCTTGACGTCCATCGTCTTGGCAACTTGCTTGCAGAGCATGGGGACGGTTCCCTCCTGCAGGTACACAGGCAGCAGCCGCTGGCGGGTGCGTCACATTGACGAGGCGTCTTCATGGTGGAGCCGTGTGCTCCGCCATGTGCTCCGCCGCGGCAAAACAGATGCGCGTGAGACATTTCATTCATTTCATTTCAGCGGCGCACATCGGGGTCGGCCTCGGCGAGCAGGCCGCGTACGTAGGCGGCCACCTCCTCCTGGGGCACATCGATGGTGTCGTCCTCCTGCCCTGGCGGCGGCGGCGCGCCTCCCCTCTGGCCCGCGGCGGTCGTGCTGCGGGCGCTGGGGGGCGGCGGGGTGGTGCTGCGGGCGCGACGGAGCGGCGGGGTGCCGCTCCGCCCGCAGGAGGGCAGCGGGGTGCTGTGGCCGCGGGGAGGCGGGGTGGCGGGGCGGCTGGACGGCCACGGCGCGGGGCTGCGGGAGCGCGGCGGCATCCCGAAGGGCGGAGGGGTGGCGCGGCGGCCGGGCGGCGGGGGCGGAGGCAGGTAGGCGGTCCCGCTGCCCGCGGCATCGGACGAGGTCGAAGCCTGCGCCCCACCCTGCAGCGCCCAGCATCGCAGGGTCTTCAGCGTCACATCCTATTGTGCGTTGAGGCGATGCGGCTGGGGCGCGGCCGGCTGGTGGTCAGGCGCAGCATTTTGGTCATGTGACGCACCGGCGGCGGCGGTAGGGCGGGCGCGGGGGTCAGGGCTGAAGACCGGCCGCCGGCCGCTGCGGGCGGCTGCTCCTCGACCACCTCCTCGATCACCACGGTGCTGACGACGGCGTCCTGCTGCTGCTGCGCCTGCTGCGCCTGCTGCTGCGGCACCACCAGCTGCGCGTCCAGCGCGGGTGCGTCGCCGGCGCCCTGCACCACAGCCTCGGGACGCCCCGTCAGTTGACACCATTCAAGCGAAGGGGCAGGAACCCTGGGCCAATGCCGCCAATCACAGGAAGCAGCGCGAGCAGGAGACATCATGCCACAGCCAGACGGGCACCTGCGCTGCGGTGGCGGCCCGCCGGGGCGTCGCAGCCGGCACGGCGGGCGCCGACTCTGCAGCGCCAGCCACCTGCACGCGTGTGCCCACCGTGGGTGCTGCGCCCTGGCTGGCGGCGGCGGCAGGCGCCTCAGGATCTCAGCTACTCGGTGGGCGGGGCCTTGTGGTGGGCTCTGCATGGTGGTGGGCTCAAAGTGGTGGGCAGCTGACACAGCATGGCAAGTGTGTACAGCGTGGACACGCAGCCAGGTGCACACTGCTGGCAGGGTCGGCAAACGAGGTTACAGGGCGGCGTGCCTGCTGCAGCGACGGCAGATCCTGTCCGTCATCCCCCACCCCCAGCAGGTTGTCCCAGGGGTCGATGTCCGGCGCCTGCTCCGAGGGCCGAAACGGCGCACGCTGTGCACGAACAGAAAGGGCACGCTTTGCTACTGTGACGCTGTGCTTGGCTGGGGAGGGCGGGGTCTACCCCGCCGCCACTGAAAGCGCTGCAGCCGCAGGGCTGGCAGCCAGAGGTGCACCTGCAGTTGCACTGCAGCACACAGGGACAGCACCTGCGCCGCCCGGGGCCGGGCCCTGCTGGCCCAGGAGACTGGTGGAGGCCTGGCACCCCGGGCGTCAGTGGTCTGCACGACCAGAGGGGCATGCGGTGAGGGGGGCTGGCTGCGGCAACGAGGGGTTTGCTGGCCTTGCAGAGGTTTGCCGGCGGGCATGCGTGCAGGGCGTGCGCACCGGTCATGCAGTGCTGCGGCTCACCAGATCGATGGGTTCGGCGCCGCTGGCGCCCTGGGCCGCCGAAGCGCCCACAGCCTGCGCATGCACACCAGCGTGACCTGGTGCGGGGTGTGACGGCTGCTGGGGCGGGGCCAGGGGGTGCAACAGCGCGTCGGACAAGGCAGCAGCGACAAGGACAGTCAGAGCAGTCACCTCGCCTGCCGGCGTGGGTCCGGCTGCCGCCGCGGTGCCCTGCGCAGCGCACCCAAATCTGGACGAGGAAACTGGCGCGTGGGTCTGCTGCAGTCGTGTTGAATGAGGCGTGTGATGGCGGATCTGTTGGTGGCGGTGCTCTGGGGTCGCCTACCGTGCCTGCGGCGCCCGGCCCCCCATGCCCAAATGGGGCCCAGTCATCATCATCGAGGTGCCGGGCGATGTCTTGCACCTCAGCCAGCTGCGAGGCGGAGATGAATGACTGGACGCTGGTTGTTATCAGGGTGGGCACAACAGGGGCTGCAGGGCGAGCACAAGACGGCATGCAGGAGCGCAATCAGAGGAGAGGGCTGCGCACCGCCGCCGCTGCCGCTGGCGTCATCGTGGCCTCCGCGCCCGCGGGCCCGGAGGTGCGGCTCTGCATGCAAGCGGCAGCCCTCGACCGTGACAGGGAAGGAAGGAAGGAAGCTTAGATTGTATGCCCTGGCAAAGCCTCATGGCTCAGACAGGGGCCTCAGCAGAGGCGACATGCACAGACGAGACACGAAACAAAGCAGAGAACAAGCCAACGAAATCAGAACCATAACAAAACAGAACTTCGAGGGTGTCAGAGAGCACACGCTACACCAGTGTGCGGCTGTGCCAGCGTCGCTGGCGCCCACCTGTTTGCGGCGGTCCCCTGGGCTCAGGTGCGTGGGGCCCCGCTTGCTGCTGCCGCTGTCGCGGCCGCTGGGCTGCTGCTGCTGCTGCTGCTGCTGCTGCTGCTGCTGCTGCTGGCCCAGCTGCTGCTGGCCCATTTGCTGCTGCTGCTGCTGCTGCTGCTGCTGCTGCTGCTGGCCCAGCTGCTGCTGGCCCAGTTGCTGCTGCCGCTGTTGGCCCAGTTGCTGCTGCTGCTGATGTGGCGGCCGCACCTGCTGCCGCTGCTGCTGCTGCTGCGGCGGCTGCTGCGGCGCGGCTGTGCGTGCCACGGCGGCGGCTGCGGGCAGAAGGCGCGAGCCCGTGGAGAAAACCTGCACGTAGGTGGGTGTGAGGAGTTGACATATGTCGGAATCGTGGACAGCGTCACGGTTGGAGGGGCGCTGGAGCCTCGAGGTGCGCTTAGGGCAGGCCAAGGGCCAGCGTCGCTGCAACGCAGGTGTGGCACCATGAGTTCGACATCGGCGCGTGCAGCGTCAGGCGCTGCCGATGCGGTGGCATAGCAGCGGTTGCACCCCACATAGTGTCAATCCCGCACAGTGTGGGACGTACCTCCATGGACTCAATGAGCTGCTCCGCTTGGTCACGCGCTGTGGCCCTGAACGAAGGCAGCCGCCTCGTCATGTCGCCTGCATGGAACGGGTTGGGCGTGCGCGGCCGTCCGTCGCCTGGCACGTTGGGCTGCATTTTGAGGCGCCCGCGGGAGATGCGGCGGGACCGCCTGACGCCTGTCGGGAGAAGGTGTCGACGGCTCAATGCGCATGCATGCACTGATGAGCATGATGTTCAGCAAAAAAGGGGTGACGTTGTGACGGGCGGGCGCTTCACAACGTGAGCATTTACGATCCACCTGTCCGTGAGTGCTTGCGACCACGCTTGGTGAGAGTCAGCGGCCAAACTGCTGGTCAGATTGCTGACTCGACTGGCTTCCGGAACGCACTCCCTGATCATGCCTGCGCCTCCAGCAGCGCCCGGCAGCACCACAGGACGCTTCACACAAACGATTGGACTGGCTTGAGGCTGCGATATGAGCATTGGCACACGCGGCAAGGGACTCGACTTGCTTTCTTATTCATATTTACTCACTCCACGCTGGATCCGATCATCATAAACCTTATTATAAGGCCATCACAGCACACAGGGCTGCAAGACGGCCATCAGGGGGCCTCCATGGTTTGGACAAACTCTGCAACTCGACTGTCGGTCATGTTTGTGCTCACACAACTCCCCATCTATCCTGTCTATCTATTTGCACCAGCTGCTCACACCATACGTACGGCCCGCAGATTCACAGCAACAGAGCCAAATTTCACTCCTGCAAACAGCATCATTTGGTGATGTTCCTTGAAAGTGTGCTAGCTATGGTTACCCTAGGCCTTACAACAGCTGCAACGGCTGCGCCGGTTGCCGTGCCAGAAACACAGCCAGCAGCTGCTCCACAGTCAGCGGTGGCAGGCCAGGCCAGGCTGTGCCCACTGTCCCCCTGCTGCTGCGGCACTTGCCCCACCCCATCAGCGCGAGCAGGCCCTGTGGCGGCTGCGGGATGGCCACTGGCTGTGTGGTCGGTCCTGCACGATGCAGCTGTGCAGGCGCAGGCGGCATGGCCGGCACCACTGCTGCAGCCGTGCCTGGCTCCACATCCTGCGGTACCAGCGCCGCCGCCATTGGCAGAGCAACACCCCCGGCACACAGTGCTGCAGTGGAGGCTGTCTGCGGCAATGGCAGCCGTTGCACTGGGCCGCCTGCTGCCGGTCCATATGGCGCGGTGCTGGGCACGACAGCAGCGGTGCTGTGTCCTCCGGCTGTGCTGTGGAGGGGGCTGCCGGGCTGCCATCCGTGCTCTCCTTGCCATCAAGCATGCAGCCTGGCAGCTGCTTGCATAGCGGCACCTTCTTGCGCGGCTGCTTGCATGCCGGCGTGGCAAAGGGTTCAGATATGCTGCTGGCTGCTGCTGCGCTGTGGTCTGTTGCGGCCCGGCTCCGGCGCTTGTTGGTCAGCCCCCCAACAAAACACGCAGGCTCGCGCCGCTTCGGGCTCCAGCCATCTTGGGGGTTGAGCTGCGTCAGCGGCTCCGCCTGCTGTGGCTGGCAGGGTGCGCAGTGCCGGCTTCTGCGTCCAGCGCTGACTGGGCTGCAAGCTGGCGCTGGTACCTGTCGCCATTCTCCGGCACCATCACGGCGGCAGCCAGATGCTCAGCGTCCGAGCCGGCCAGCCGGTCCTGCCCCGCCCGCTCGCTGAACATACTTTGCCTGCTGCAAACTGCGCTGCCGGCTGAGTGCATCTGATGCAGTGCGGCTGCCGATGCCCTGCATTGCTGCTGCTGACGATGCGACCACTTGCATGGCTGCACTGCTGGTTGGCGGTGCGCCATGTCAGCACCTGCGGCGGTGTTGCTCGGAGGTCGCCTCACCTGCGCATTAAACATTCAGACATAAGCGCAATGCACATCGCTTAGACCGAGGTACACTCATCTGTGCCATGTAGGCAGTCGTACAGCGGCAGCGGGATCTCAATGTGGCTTCGGCACACCAGACGCAGCTCAGCGCGGTGTCGCAACACTCATCGCAATGGCGACCAATGCGCAGCGCTATCAGCAGCTGCGGGAGGTGTGCACACCAGGTGGGGCCTGATGATGATGATGCCGACCAGCCGCCAGACCAGCCAGTCCGGGCGGCGCGTTGACGGGCGTGCCCCGTCGTTGTCAGCTCCGACTTGGCCACCCCATGGTAGCCTTCCACCGCGCCGGTCGTGTTCTGGTGGCGCAGGACCCGATTGCGATAGCCATCCACAAGCACCTGCAGTTCGGACACCAGCTGGGTTGACAAAGGTGCCTTCCATCGCAGATCAGCGGCATGCCGAATGGTAGTTGCAGACCGCCATGCAATGTCTAAAATTCGCACCCAGCTTGTCAACGGAGTCCCGCAGCATGTGCTTGACGAACTTGACGAACGGGCGCTGCAGTAGCTCCAGGAGCTGGCTGCGCAGCGCAGCGAGATCTGCAAGCATGAATCCTGCTGAGAGAGAGGGAGAAACCGCATCGGCAGCTGGATGAATGCGTGAGACCACAGGTGGTGGCTGCACGCGAACGCTATTGCTGCACGACACCTGTGCCCACGCCGGGGTTGAAGTGCGGGATGTCATCGCAGCGCTGCAGCGCCGCCTTGCGACGTGCAGGGTCATGCACGAAGCGGGTGGCTGTCTGCCGCCGGTTGCGCCTCACATGAAACCAGCACATGAAGATCTGCACCTTCTTGAGCACATCCTTGAAGACCTCCCTGCATGCCAGGCAGCCGTGTCATGCAGCTGCCACAACAGAGCAGCACAACCTTACGCGGTGAGTGTGATGTTCAATTCGATAGATGCAGGGTCTACAGGGGCTCGCCTGACGGCGCCAATCTCGGCAATGGAGCTGTCTGCCATGATGGCGTCCGGCAGCCGGCCAGGCTGCCGCTGCTGACGCCGTAACCAGCACAGATCTGTATTGGATGGGTATCTGTCCCGCCACAGTTGTGGGCGGCGCCGCAGCTGCTCCTCGGTCGGGCATGCGCGTGTGAAGCGTGCACGGGTTCCCTGCGGCCAGACCAGGTGTCAGTGAACAATGCCAGATGCTGTGTGAGTGCGGAGGATACCGCTCGCGTTGCTGCTGCTGCAGCTGCACAAGCATGAATGTTCACTGCACACACCTCAACGATCGTATCAAAGGGCACCTCGTTGAGTGTGCGCCCAGCAGCCCACGCTCGGACTTCGGCCGAGAGACGGGTGGGAATCGCGTCTGCGATGCCTCCAAGTGCTGTTCTGTGTGAGCCTCTGTCCCATGACCCACATGCTGTGTGCTGCCGACTGTCCACTTGACAATGATGACGCCTGGCGCCAGCACTGGGTCCCGCACGCTGAAGCTGACCTTGCACCCCACTTCGACTGGTGCAGTATTTCTGACCTTGCTTCTGCGGCTGCCTGGGCCCTGCTTTGGCCGCTGCTCTGGATCAATCAGTTCTGGCTCACCACTAAGGTCTTGTGGGCCGCGGTCGCAATTGTATACCACTACTTCCCTGAAAGGGTGGGCTGTCGGATGCTTTGGATCAGAGGGACACGTCCTACGACTCTGAATGATGAATCTGCTGCCACCACGCTCGAGTGCCCCCGCTAACGAGTCTTCCAAACGGCTGCTGGGCAGGCAGATGCAATACTGCCGAAACTCGGCATAACCGCTACCGCCTCCAGAACGATCTGGATCACGCTCAACAACGATTCGGCTAGGCTCTGCAGCTGCTCAAAGTCCGATGGGCCGGTCCAGAGGCATGGGGACGCGCCCATGTCAAAGGCACAGAGATTGACGCATGCAAAGCCCTGAAAAGTTCGCGCTCCCGGAGGGGCGCGCGCTGCGATCGACGACAGCTCGGCCGTTGCAGCGTCAGCATGATCACGGGCTTGCTTCGCAGACCCTGCATCCTCGTTGGCCTCTTGACGCCGGTGTCCAAGCGGGCTCCACGGAGCCGGTCGTGCGACTGCCCTGGCTGCATCAGCAGGGTTTGAGGGGCGTGCCAGGCCCTGGGACACTGGCAGCGTCGCAGCTGGCCACGCCGTGTGCAGGGCTATGCGCGGCTGACCGGCTGCTGCTGCCCTTTGCCGGCCGCGCAGCTCCAGGTTGCAGCGCCGTTGCACATCAGGGCGCGCTGCGGCACAGCAGGCCACACAGGCCGCCGGCAGCACCATGATCCCGGAGACATAGCTTTCACAGGACACGGCGCATGGCGCGCTGCTGCCGCTTCAGATGGTTTTCGCGGCGGTGGGCTCTGGCACGCAGGGGCTGGGCAGCGGCGCACCGGCGCAGCATGTCACAGTGCCACAGCCGACGCCGGCCAGGCGAGCCGGCAGGCTGAAGCTGACGCTGGGCTGCCCTGTGCTGGACGGCCTGCTGCGCGGCGGCATTCCCTGCGGCGGCTGCATCACGGAGATCGTGGGTGAGGCGCCGCATTGTGACCGCACGGTTTGGGGCTGCAGCGGGGGCACAGGACTGTGTGGGAACATGTAGCCACCTTTCAGGGTTTCGGACGCAGGCGAGGGCGCCGCGGGCAAGACCAACATCTGCATGCAGCTGATGCTGAACGCGCAGCTCCCGGCCGCGCAGGGCGGACTGGACGGCAGCGCCATGTCAGTCTGCGTGGACATGCACCTGCTTGGTGCTGCGCATTTCTGGCTGATCACAGGGCAACAGAGTACCAGCCTGTGCCAATTTCAACCGGGATGTTGCCTGTACCACTGCCGCAGGCTCTTCTACACAGATGGCATGCTGCCCATTGAGCGCCTGCAGACGCTCGCCCACGAGCGCAGGTGACGGTGGCGGTGGCCGGATGCCTGCGCACTGTGCGACAGGAGTGCTGTGCGTGATGATGGGCGCGCATATCAGAGGGCTGCTGACGAAGTGGCCCCTTGACTGCACGCGCGCAGGGCCGGCGCCGATGCACTGGACCACGTCTCTGTGCCGACGCACTGGTGCCGTGACGGGCCTTCGCTGCTGCATCAGCTGGAGCAGGTGTGGCGGCTTGAATCGACGGCTGCTGCGCATGCCACCGCCACCATCAAGCACGCTTGTTGGACAGCACCTTGAGTGTACCCGACTTCCAGGCCTTCGCTCTCCCGCCGCGCCGCTGACTTGTGTCAATGTGCAGGCGGGCGCGCTGCTGGCGGAGCGGCGCGAGGAGAAGCCCTTCAGACTTCTCGTCGTGGACTCGATCACGGCGCCGTTCAGGGACGTCGGCGCCGACCCGTCAGTGGCACAGCTTGCGCAGCGCAGCGAGCTGTTCTTCGAGGTGTGGCACCCCGCTTGGCTGTGGGGTGAGGTCGTGACTTTGCGATCGCAGCAGCATGCGCTACTCCTTTGGCGGCTGCGTGCCGTGCCTGAATAAAAAGAAACCACCCCGGTCTGACCGGCCTGATGCTTTGGCGAGTGCAGCTCGCGGCGCTGCTGCTGCGCTACGCAGCCGCCTACAACCTGGCGGTGGTGGTGACCAACCAGGTCACCGACTTCTTCGCGGACCCCGCGAATGAGGCCGCACGCCGGGTGAGCTGACCACCGCTGTTGTCGTGCACCATGCGTGCAGCCTTCAATTTTGCTTGGGGATCACACGTTCACATGGTGGCCACAGCCAGGCCTGAGCCCCTGGACGCGCAGTGCAGGCGTGCACGACGGCGGGGCTGCAGCTGTGGTCCAGCGGCCGGCGGGTGGTGCCAGCGCTGGGCCTCGCCTGGAGCAGCTGCGTGGGGCAGCGCCTGTTCGTGGCGCGCACGCGGCTCCCAGATGGCGCTGGCGGCACGCTGCGCCGGCTGTGCGTGATCCACAGCCCCTTCCTCCCGCAGGTCAACCCCTTTGCCACGACCACAGGTGGTGCTTCAGAGGTCTGCACCCACCCTGTGCGGCTGTATGGCCCAGGGAATTGAGCGCGCATTGCGCATCTCCATAGAGTTGCTGGTGCTGTGGTGCAGGCTGCGTGTGCCTTCATGGTGGAGCGGGCCGGCATCAGGGGCGTGGGCAGCGAGCAGGAGCAGCAGGCTGCACAGGAGCTCGGCGCCTCGGTGGAGCAGGGTCCGCATGCCACCTGCAGCGGCACGGCCTCCGTCCAAGGAGGTGTTGTCCGTCCAGGGTGATCTTCCCCAGAAGCCCAGCCATGCCGTCCGAGGTGGTGGTTTGGGAGGTGCTGGACACATCTTAGTGTAGTGTTAGTTTCTTGCAGAATCGATTTTAATGGTTTCGTGTCGCTTCAGTAGAGGTGCCTCCTGACCCTGCTGGCTGCGGTCTTGTTGCTTTGCATGTCATCACACCATTGTGTGGCACTCTGAACAGAAGCAAAGTGTACAGCGGGCGGCGGCCACCTCCAGGGTCCAGACTCTACAGTGTCTTCTCCACCAACCGTCCATACTATGCTGGGGCTCCCACCAAGGAGTCCCCCGGCAAGCACCAAGCAGCCGGCATTGCAATATGCCTGTGAGAGGGCGACAGAAGGCGGGGGCTGCAGCTCCTGCTGGTTTCCTACTGGACTCACTTGTGCTTCACATAAGCCTGCGTGCCTGCCCACCCAGCAGTACTTTAGGTAACCCTTTGGCGCTGCAGTAGACCGCTAGACGCCGCCCGGCCCCGCGAAAGAGCCTGCCTTTGGACACGATTTGAGACTCTATCTGGACAGCGCATCGACCGGCGGCAATGAGAACGCCGCCAGGCAGGAAAACGCTCCTTCGTACACAGCGGGATTGCAAGGTCGGCGGGTATGCGTGCGACCGGTGCAACTGCGCGGTGCTGTCCTGGACGGCGTACAGCGCGCACCTGAAGACACACGGCGAAGAAAAGGGCGCAAATCCGGACGGGGTCAGGGGCGAGGCGCTGGCAGCGCTGCGGCGTGCTCAGGCCTGCAGCTTTGTGTATGCTGCCGACGGCAGGAGGGACGTCGTGCGGCTGGAGCTGCCAGAGGGCACGTGGCCGGAGACTGATGCGGACCTCGTCGACCGCAGGCGGCGGGACAAGAGCGAGAAGAAGCGCAAAGCAAACCGGCAGCAGCTGGCGACAGCCAGGTTTCTGGAGGCGGTGGCCGCCGACGCATCCGGCAACCGCAGCGGCGACGGTGCGGCGACCGCAGACAGCCTGGGCGCCGTCGACGGCCCCGTCGACGACATCGCAGTCGCGGCAGCCGAGGCGGCGGAGGGCATGGCGGAGCACGATGCCCTGGCGGGGCTGCCGCACCCGGCGGCGATGCCGCCCCCGGATGGCGCGCCACGCTTTGAAGTGCAGCTCCTGCGGGCGGACTGGCTGCCGCGCGGCGTCAGCGTCATCGAGTGGACGGACAGCGACGTGCCGCGGGAGCTGCCGCCGGACACGGCGCTCAGCTACAGAGGCGTCGTCGTCGCCATCCACAGGCACATGGCGAGCGGCGAGCGGGAGTGCAACCGCCAAGTCGTGGACCAGGTGGCGGAGGCTGCCGCGGAGGTGGCGCACGGCCTGCCGGCCGAGAAGAACGACCCCGGAGACACGGGGAAGATGACGTACTTCGGCTGGCGGTGGGAGCGGCGCGCCGGCCGGGTTGGCCCGTGAGTCCTGCGCATGCTCAGAGCTGGCTGGCCCGGCAGCATTGCGTTCTGCGACCACCGTCTCCAAACCTGGCTGTTGTGCTTGTGCTTGTTCAGGCGAGGACGTATTCATCTTTGTTCCTGGCATGCGCCGCTGCAGGTATGCCCGGGGCGACGGCGAGGCCTACAAAAAGGCGGAGCCGCAGGGGCTGCGGGTGCTGCTCGCTCACTACGAGCTGCTGGGCCCGCTGTTCCCCATGCAGATGCTGGACCTGCACAAGCGCCTGTCCCGCGGTGAGCTGTCTTGCGTTGGCGAGCCGTGCCACATTGGAAAAGGCTGGCTGCGCGACAAGATGCTGACGACCTCCTTTGCCTGCGTGCGAGCAGCCAGCTATCTCAATGTGGGTGACGACGCACGCGGCATCCACACACCCTGGCATCACCAGGCGCTGTCCATCAACCACACGTCCGCCGCGCACGCGCACCCGATGGAGTTCCCGGGCTTCAACCTGTGGTACTTTACAGGTGAGCCCGAGCTGTGAGGCTGCATGTGCAAGCTCCTGTGCCGTCTGTCGTCAGCTCTTACAGGCCCCGACGGACCCGCATGGTGTGCAGGGGAGGGGGCCGCACCGCATGGCAAGTGGCGGTTCCATCTGTCCAAACTCAACTTCTATGTCAACATCACGCATGGCGGTGTGCTGTGGTTCGACAGCAAGCAGCACCACCACACCGAGGGCCCACCCGGAGGGCCGGCAGCGGGTGACAAGGAGGTCATAGGTGAGCGCGGGAGCCGGGTCTGATCCTAGAAGCCGGGTCTGATCCTGTTGTGTGGCAGCCCAGCATCCCATGCCAGAGCTGACGCTTGCCCTTGCTGTGGAACCGCACACAGGTGCCGCCCTGGTGCTCAACAAGGCGTCCATCACCGCCACCAAGACGTTCTTGCACGCGGTGCTGGAGCCCACGGTTGTGTACTTCAACACCAGCCTGCACGAGCAGCGGAAGCAGGACGACGCTGCCAGGAATGGCACCAGATAATGCAAGTCACCAGCGTGAATGACGGCGGCGCTTGCGGTTGCTTGCAACATGCTTGGCCTCAGGAGACGCACTGCTGTTGTGCTGAGCTCGGAGCACTGTTTCGAGCTGTAGAATGTGACGCTGTGACCGACTGCATACTTTTTGACTGGTCCCTGCCTGGCATTCCAGCCCCCAGTTCCAGTCAGATGCAGGAAGTAGTGCTTCTGCTGCCAACCTGCACCCCACAAATGACAAGCATCCACTTGCAGCTGTGTGCCTGACGTGAATCGAGCAGCTTGGTACGCCTGGCCGGTTCAGTGCAGGCTGCGGGTAGCGCCTACGCACGTGGCAGGGCAAACTGGTGCTTGCCATGCACTGGATTGGAGGCACCATTGACTCGGCGGGCATGACAACCGCAACGCAGGCGGTGCAGGGTCGCAGCAGCTGCTGCGTGGCAGACATCGCTGCTGATATCTGGGCGTCAGCCAGCACGCTGATCGGATGTTTGCCAGCATGCGACGGAGGTGGTCAAGCATGCAGACTGGCAGCATCTGCAGTGGGCAGGAAGCACGCTCGCTGCAAGACACAAACACAGCAGGCAAGCCACAGCAGGCGAGCTTGTGACACGTAGCCTCCCTGAGGCCGAAACATGCATAGCAATGGCGGCGGTCATGCTCGATGTCCAGACAGTCACCTGCAGCTTGCTCGTGCAGGATGGCGAGATCGTCAGCAGGGATGGTGAGCAATCAAACGTGGAGCGGCTGAGGCTGTGTTGCGTGGTGCATGCAGTCGCGCAGGTGCGGCGCTGTTGCAGTCCGAGTTCTCGCCCTGCTTCAGGCCGCCCCGCGTCGGGCATGCACACACCGCCTGTTTGTTGGCTATTACTTGGGTCTGCCTCTGCTCAGGCGTCTTGACTGGTCTTGAGGATTGGACCGACTTCGTGGCGGCGCCGAGTTGCCCGCTGACGCACAGACAAGGTCAGCCCATGATCCTTGCACTCCTCACTGCTGTCACATGCAAACAGGCCCGGGCTCCATCGTTGTGTCCCGTGTGACGTCGAAGTCGATGTGGTTGCAGGGGTAGGTTGCAGGGAGTATTCGATGCTGCGGTCGCATGTGCAGGGCGGAGCGGGGCGCTGCTGGCCGGCTCAAAGGTGGCGCACACCTATGCTGCATGCAGACCACGTGTGCAGTTTCCAGCAAGCGCTGCGCAGGGGCTCTGCAGCATGGCAGGGCTGTCACCCTCGTCAGCGGGCCGGTCTGAAGGTGTTTGCTTCGCGCAGGCCCCGAGGCCCGTGTACCATCGAAAGGTTCACACCTTGCAGCGCGGCGGTGCTTTCTACTCCAGGACAAGGTGAGCGCTTCGGCTGCCTGCACTTGCTGCGACCCTTCGGTTGCCATGCTGCTGAGATGCTGAGCTGCTGGGGTTGTCCCGCGTGCTCGTTGGTGGTCCGTTGTCCGCTGCTTGACCTCCGCGCTTCCTGTGACCCGGTGCTGTGTCTTTCATGCAGGGCACCCATCCTTTCGACGCCACCCCTTACAACAATCACCAACAAAAAGGGACGAACCACCAATGGGGCGCGCCTCTGCTCCACCGGCTCCGCCACCTGCTCCTTGTGACTTGCAGGCGAGCTGGGCCCCTCCATTCCCCGCCTGTGTCCACCGAGCCGCGCCTGTATGCCCGGCAGTCGCTGTGATTCGTGCCAAACCCGCCGAGTCTGCATGATGCTGCCGTCGCAGGTGCCAGCCCCGGGTGCGTCTCACAGCCGGACGATGGTGGGCGGGGGCGCCCTCCCTGGCGTGGCCACCCGCACAGCACACGCCTGGGCCAGGCTTGCGGAGGCCTCTAGCAGTTGGGGACACCTGGGCCAGGCTGGCGGAGGCCTCTAGCAGTTGGGGACAGCGGCTGGCGCACATTGCACACTGTGTCTGCTAAGCTATGCAGCATTTTGCTGTCTTATAACCGGCAGCGGTGCGAGGGGCGGCAGATGCTTCTGCGGCCGGGCAGAGGTCAGAGAACTTGTCGTCGTCAGATCAGAGAGCTTATTGTGAGGTTGGAGATAAATTTAGACCACCGGAGAAAATGCTGCGTTGCTGCAGTGGAACGTGGAGCACATGCAAGCACGACGAGCTTTACATCAGAATCGCTGCTGGAGCACCCTGCCCACACACCTCAACCAATACAACAATACAAAACCACACACCCTCTTGTCCCATCTAAAGCACTCTGAACGATATTCTACTGCAGCTGGTGCACTTCCAGCATCCCAAGCATGATTGTGCAAAGCATCGCCACACGGCATGCATTTGTGTACACGGAAACAGAGGGGCAATGACATTGCCCAGCACCAGATCAGATACTAGAGCCTCCAGAGACTAGAGCCCACAGATGACCCAGGAACGGCCTGAAAGCTAGCTAATGGACATGAAGAGTGCAAGGAAAATTCCCCCTTACACCGTCACTGCCCGCCGGCAGTGCGCGGGCGCCAGGCGGTGTGGATGAACCAGGGCCAATCAGACCGGCTGAAGCAGAGGATGCCGCTGCCGCGACCAGGAGGTCTTTCGCCTCTATGCCAAAGATTGGGAAGATTGTGTTGAGGCACTGGGCCCGCCCGTGCTGCTGCTGCTGCTGCACTCATACAGCTCCGACGAGCTGGGCTGGCTGGCTGCTGGCTCCAGTGCCGGCGGCCGCAGCGGCGGCGCGGCCGCGCTGCGCTGCCGCACCGCTCAAGAACCGAAGAAGGCGGGCGCCCTGTGCCGCCAGCGGCGGCCGCTGCTGCTGTCGGGGTGCTCTGTGGGCGGCTGCTCGCGTGGGAGCGGCGCGGGCCGCGGGCGGCCCGTGTGCCGCGGCGGCGGCCTGCAGAACAAACACAGCAATCATTTGGGACCGGTCACATGGCTCCCGAAGCCTGCAAGCCCGCCGCAGACAATCAGACGATCAGACAGGCAAGGAGGCGGCTGGCGCAAGGGCAGAAGCCTCACGTCACACGCAGCTCCCTGTGGATGCCCCAGTTGTCTGGGCCGTACAGCCCGCCGTCCGCGTTGGGGAACTCCTCGATCCACTTGCGGCCTGCCTCGAGGCACAGCAGCACCACGTTGGCCTCGCCCTGCCCAGCGCTGCCCTGCGCAAAGACGTTGAGCGGCTGCTGGACTTCCCACCCGATGCCGTCCGCCACGGTCAGCACGGCGGCGAGCGCCTCGCCCGGGCTGCACATGACACAGGCCCTCTGCGGTCCACTGGTTGAAGCCAGCTCGGGTGAGGGTCTTGTAGCAGCACCAACCTGACTGCACCAGCAGCACTGCGCAGCAGCAGCAGCATGCATCAGGTGCACGAGGGGCGCACTCTGAGATGTACGGGAAGCGGCAGGCGCGGCCGAGCTCCACAATGCGCTTGACCAGGTCGTCCAGGTGGGTGACCTGCTGGGATTCGTGCTCGCCATGGTGCGCCAGCCGCTTGGCCTTCACCTCCAGCATCACCCAGTGCGCGAGCTGCGCCGTGAGCACTGCAGCATGCAGGAAGTCAGTGCCTGCAGTAGTGACCTGGCAGTGACCTTGCTGGTGAGACACCATGCTTGTCAAGAGCCGATGAGGTGTTGGGCACAGCATTGTGGAGGGTTCATCAGTGGCACCACCGACAGAAAGCAGGGTGAGAGAGGGTTGCGCGCAGGCGGCTGCAAGGACGGTGGCTGCTTGATACCAAAAGCATGCAAAAGCCCAGGACCGAGAGGCCCCTCAGCGCTTTGAAAACCCTACATCAGAGGGGCGTGGAGGCTGCACACCTGTGAGCTCGGCCAGCTTCTGCCCGCGGGGGCGGTTGCAGACGGTGCAGTACTGGGCGGGGAGCACGAGGGGCGCCTCGACGCAGGTGACGCCGCTGTCGCCGCCCGACAGCACCAGCTGCTGCCTGATGCAGTAGGTGTTGCCCACGTAGATGCGGGCCTGCGGGCACAGGCTGCAATCAGTGCAAGAAAGCGCACCCTTGGGCTCACCCTGTTCTGAGCCAGCCCCCCTCTCTGCCAACACTTTCTAGAGGCTTCAAGAGGCACTTGACCAGGGGTGCCAGCAGGGTTGGGCAGGCGGCCCGGTCGCAGGGGGAGGGGCGGGGCGCACCGTGGCGGCAAAGCCGGACACCACGCTGCGCTTCAGCGGCTTGCCGGCGTGCTTGAGCACGGAGCTGCCGAACCAGCCGAACCAGCGGCGCAGCTCGTACTGCATGTCTTCAGGCACGAAGATGGCGCCCTGCGCCAGCTCCCCCAGCCGCCCCAGGCGGCCCAGGGCCTGCAGGCATGCCGGGCAGCGTTGCTGGGCCATCGTGTTGTCCCACAGCATCCAGGGCACGATGATGGGTGGTGCAGGATGCTCTGACAAAGAAATCAACCCCACAGCGCTGGACAAGTGGTGGCAGCACACCGCAGCCGGCGGCCACAGGGGGTCAAAGACACCGACCTGGATCAGGATGCTGGGCTCCCCCGCCATGTACCCAACGACCAGCACCTTGACGTCGGTGAGGTTGACGCCTGCACGCCAGCCACCGCCCACATCAGCGCCCACCTTGCAACATGCTCACAGTCCTGCTGGGAGCAAGCACAGCAAGGACGCAAGTGCGCACCCTCCGAGAGCCCGCTGGTGCTCAGCAGCGTGTTCGCCTGGCCCTGGTTGAACGCGAGGACGGCTGCCGCCTTGTCCTCCACTGCCATTATGCCGGAGAAGCCCCTCACCTCCGGCACGGTGTACCCCGCCCTCCTGAAGGCGGCCTGCGAGGGCGCATGTGGGCGATCAGCACATGGTGGGTGTGACATCATGCAACTGCTACGTCTGTGCCCCAGCCTGTGGCTGAAAACAGGCAGTATATTTTATAATTTATTTTCGGCTTGCAAATATTGATGACCAACCGCTTTCAAGTGTAATTGATGCGTCAATGCTCATGTGTCGATGCCCTGCCAACATGGCTGAAGGTGACATGGCATGCTGCACAAGTGTGTCTATGGGCCGTTCAGGACCGACGCCAAACCGACGCTGCAGTCCTTGGAGCCGCTTGGGACCGCAGCTGATGTGCGTTCAATGGTGTCCAGCACTAGCAGTTGCAGCACAAGTCAGCACCGCAGCCATGCTCAGCAAACACAACTCATATTATGTGAAGAGTGAAGAGTGAGGACCCCCGGAGGGGTGGAATATAGTAAACGATTTTGTGTTCCATTTAAAATAGTGACTGAAGCGGAAAATTTTGGTTCCTTTCTGGGATTTAGTGCGGGGTGCAGATGCAATTTGACTTGCTTTGCATCCATCCCACCGAACCATTTCTGAAACGTCTGGAGGACAAGACATTTGGTTCCAATCAGTTCGGAGCTCCAAATGTGAATGTAATGAATCACACGTTATTAAACGTGTAGGGTTTTTCCAAACAAAAAATAGAATAAAATAAAATATTTTTCACTTTATTTCTATCAGTCCGCCTGTCGCTGTCATGAGGGGCGCACCGCCAGCTCGTCCACGCCGCGGTCGACCTGCTCCCGGTACACCACGAAGACCAGGCCCTTGTTGGGGGCGGGGCTGCCGTGCGCGTGCAGCCAGCGCGCGATGTCGGACCACCCCACGACGCTGCCCGGCACGCGCACCAGCTCATACCTGCGCAGGGAGGGTTGGTGCAAGTGGCGCCGCCGGCTCAGACTTTGACAGGCTTTCCTGCACTGCACACGTCAGCAGACGCTTGGCTCGCGCGTCAGACCTTTGCCAGAATGTTCAGCTGCAGGCGCACCCCAGGTTGGGGCGGTCCAGCGGCTGCCTGAAGACCTGGACGTAGCGGAGGAGGCACCGCTGCGCCGCCGCCCGCAGCACCTGGGGCGGCAGCGTCGCCGACAGCATGCAGACCGGGGCGTGGGGGTACCTGCAGAGGCCGGCAGTCAGTACACCAGGCACGGAGGGTCAGCAGGAGCCTGGTGAAGTGCAGCTGCCGGCGCAGCGGGCACACATATGTCAGTGGCGATGCACAAGGCAATCTGATTGATGTGCATACTCACAGCACCACCGCATAGTCGAGGTGCACCGCCCCATGGAGGCGGAAGGTGTCTGCAGCAACAGGACACAACCCCGTCAGCAGGATCCGCAGCACCTCCAACAGAGCGGGTGCATGCTGCGCGTCTGTCAGCCGCACAGCAGTTCCAACAGAGCACGGCCAGGGGTGCGGCGCACCGTCGGTGACGACGTGGTGCGCCTCATCGAGCGCGATGAACGCCACCAGCGGGTTCCACGGCCGCATCATCTCCTGCACGCCGGATCCCTCCACCCACTGCAGTAGCACACGCAAGAACCCCCTTGCGCATGTGCACAGCTCGACGCCAGGGTCACGTCGCAGGATGTTGCAGGCGGCTTTCAGAGGGGCGCACCTTCTCCGGCGTCTGCAGCAGCACGATGTGCCCGTCGGGGCCCACGCGGTCTGCCGCCGCCTGCATGGCCGCCTCCACCTGCTGCATGGGGGTGTCCCCCGTACACACCACGGCCGCCAGCTGCGGGATGCCGAAGCTGGCGATCTTGGCCGCCTGCAGGTACAGTCTGTCCAGTGACGGCCGTTTGCAGCAGGCGGTCAGGCGGCCATGGGCGCTTGCATGCTGCGGGGGGGTTTTGGGCACGCCACAGTGAGTGTGTCCAAAGTCAGATCAGCAGTCACGCCGGGGGGCCCAGGGGCCCTTTGGCAAGCACAGCACCCGGCGCGCACCTGCTCCTCAATCACCGCCTTGTGGGCGGTGGAGTAGACGGTGATGGAGAGGCCGCGCCGCGCCAGCCCCGCCAGCCACACCGGCAGCGACTTGCCCCTGGCGGTCGCCCAGTTGACGGCGACGTGGTTGCCGGCGAGCATGGCGGCGGCGACCACCAGCTGGTCGTCCCGCGGCTCGATGCCCCTGGCCCGGAACAGCTCTGCGGCGCGGCGCACGTCCGCCACATAGGCCTGCAGGCGGACCGCAACAGGTTGCTGCACAGTGAGCAGGGCAGCAGGGGTCACAGAGGGCTCTCATTGGGGCCTGGAAACCCTGGCAAAGAGCAGCTGAATCCCTGCCTATAAACTCTGTATATAGGCAGAACAAAGTTGATAAAATCAGGCTTATCGGTAATGAAGTTCTCTTCAGGGTTACCTTATCGACCAAGGGATAGGTTACAGGATTACTTTGTTACCAAAAGATAGGTTAAATCAGCCCGTTGGAGTGCGCGCACCTCGGGGTAGTCGCCCAGGGAGCCGAGCTGCTTCTCGGTCAGCTGGATGTCGTCCAGGCGCGGCGCCTGCGGGCGCTTGTGCCACGCCTTCGGGTCCAGGGTCGTCCGCCCCGGCCTGCGCTCCGCCAGCACCGCCTGCAGCCGCCGCTGCGCCGCCTCCACCGCGGCCTGGGTGAACACGAGGCGCTCCTGCAGCGCCTCGTCGTCGGGCGCCGCCGCGGCGCCGCGCACCGCGCCGCCGACCAGCGTCTCCGCCCGCTCCAGCGCCACGCTCCAGTCTGCGAGCTGTCCTGCGCGCATTGAAAGGACGCAGCATGCTCATTGGTGGCGGCGGCAGCAGCAACAGCAGCAGCATGCAGGGGGGAGACAGGATTGCAAACAGCGACAACAGCAGCAGCAGCAGCCAGACAAGCAGGCTGCGTAGCCCCAGGGGCTGCCGGAGGCTCCAGCGACATACAGACCACACAGGCAGGGTCCAGGCTGCAGCAGCGAGGAAGAGCCCGCACCTGGCGCGTGGCCGGCGGCGTTGGAGCGCTTCATGAAGGTGACCAGCTCATGCATCGCCTCCGCGGCCTCGCCCTGCTGCTGTCGCGCCGCGCGCACCCCGTCGGCAGACCCTGCGGCGGGGCGAGCACACGCCATCGTACGACCAGACACAACAGAGCAGAGGTGAGCAGCGGCGAGCATCTCCTGGAAGAAGGGCCTGTGGCGTCACTGAGAAAGCAAAGGCCTGCGCAAGGGGGTGCTGCGCGTGTTCTGCAGTCGTTGGGGGGTGCCCACCCTCGGGCGGCAGCGGGAGCCGCTCGAAGATGTCGTGGATGGATGCCGTGCCGCCCGCCGCAGCGCCCGCTCCAGACCCGCCGGCGGGGTCGGAGGCGGCATGTGCCGGCGGGGGCTGCTGCGCCTGGGGGGCGTCGCCGCCGCCGCTGCCGCCTGCGCACCATGCAACCAACAAGCGTTGTTCAGTGGAGATGCATGCACGGCAGTGCATGGCAGCTGTGCAGCCTTTGTGGTACGTTGCAGACAGTCGACAGACAGTCAGAGTGCTTGTATAAATAAGCTTGCAATCCTTCAATGTCGTGGTTGTATTGAAAAATACCCACGTTGATCAGTGCTTAAAAAACCAAAGGGACCTGCCAGGGACCTGCCAGGATTGACCCTCTCAGACCAGGAGCAGACCAAACTCCTACGCATCAGCTTCAGATTAGCTTGACACACATTGTCACAGCTTACAGGATGTGCAGGACCCATGCAGCTAGGCATGGTCCAAACATCAGTACAGACCTCCTGAATCGACTCTCAATATAGCCACAGGGTGGGTACAGAGACAATACAGGGCGGTGCAAAGATGCTGCTGCACTACAGCCTTGAGCGCACAGCCCCTGCCCCACCTGATGAGCCGGCGGCGGCGGTGTCGGCGGCCGCGGACGGGAGGGGGCTCGGCGCGGCGGCGGCGGCGGGGCCGGCTCCCTGGGCGCCCCTGGCCGGCTCCGGCCTCGTCGGCGTCAGGTGGGGCAGCGGCGCGCTGCCTGTGCATGAGGACGAGGCACAGGGACATCAGGTTGGAGCAGAGGAGTGGCACAGCTGTGTGCGTGCTGTTGCCACGTCCGGCATCACCGCTGCAGCCTGGCTTGACCGTCGCAGACCCGGCATCACTTGCATGAACCAAGCATGGGTGGTGCACCCCTGTCTGCAAAGTGCAGCCAGGAGCACAGCTGCCGGAGTGGACTGCCAAGGCAGCTGCAGCGGTGCAAAAGTCAGATGTGCCAGCGCCGCCAGATGCAGGATTTGCTGCCAGCGCAAAGTGAGCCACGTGTTCAGGCAAGCAGGCCGCAGAAGTGCACAGATGCTCATCAACAGATGCCGCTGCAGCTGCAAAGCTCATCATCGGAAGGTCGTGCCTGGCGGGGCCTCGTTGCTGGCTGCGGACGACGAGCCGCCGCCGCCGCTGCCTGCGGAGGTGAGGCGGGTCCAATTTACCTTTGAAACCATTTAGCTTTGAAACTTGTACAAGAAGACCGATGTCAGCTGCCACACTGTGAAATTCATACACAGTTCCAGGAGACACACGACCTCATGAGCTGAGACAACCCACCCTCCGCCTGCGTGGCCGCCGACAGGTCGAAGCGCGGCGGCCGCGGGTGGTGGGTGTCGGCGTCGGTGGGCGGCGAGCGCCGCCCCCGCTTCTCCGATGGCTTCTTCCCCGTGGGCGTCGGGTCCTTCGGCGACTCGTGCGCCCGCGTCCTCGAGGGCAGCGTCGGTGTGGCCGGGTGGCGCTGGCCGGAGGGCGCCCCCTGCATGCAGTTTCGGTTTTCAATTGTTGCGTGCAAAAAAAGGATCAGACATCATCAACACGCATGGCATGTCGTCGTGTGCAGCGGGCACATCATCAACATCCTCCACGTCAAAGGGAGCAGCCTTGATCCTGGCAGGTCCAGGACCGACAGGGGGGCAGCGGGGAAGGCACAGTGCATCAGATGCATTGCAGTGGCGCTGCGGTGGCAGCCGGCAGCACGCCGCGCAGGCATATGCACCTGCTTCGTGCATGTGCACAACGTGTAGTATATATATATATATATATACTACACTGTATGCATGTTCTGTATATATATATATATACTACACTGTATGCATGTTCTGTTTGCCAGGTGCTGCAACGAGGGAGAGCAGGGCACCTGGGGCTGCTGGAAGGGCGGCGGACTCGCCGCGCCCGACCCCACGTCGCCCCGCGGGTCATGGCCCCGAGCGCCGCCCGCCTCGGTGCCCTGCACGGGGTGATGACATCCCCTTCTACTGGTGCAAGCAGGCGGTGCTGGGTTTCGCACATGGCAAAACACGAGATGCACCCGACTGATGGCACGCTTTTGTGCAGCATCCATGAGTGCGCCAAGCCCGCTGTGCTGACATGTGCAGCATCTCACACCTTGCCAAGCAGCAACAAGGTTGCCACGGAGCCATACGAGGCAAGCTGGTGGGCGCAAATGCGGGTCCAAGGCTGGGTGCCTCACCGGGATTCTGGCAGATGGCGTGGCCGCCTGCTGCTGTTGCTGCTGCTCCTGCTGCTGCTGCTGCTGTTGTTGCTGCTGTTGCTGCTCTTGCTGTCGGCGCTGCCGCTGCGCCTGCTCCGACTGCGGCTGTGACTGCTGCGCCGCCGCGCGCTCGCTCCGCAGCCGGGCCCACCGCGGCCCCAAGACGGCGCCTGCTTTCGCGGACATGGCCGCCTGGCTGCTGTGACTGGCTTGTTGTGCGCAGATGCAGAATGTGGCAACCCAGATGTGTGCCCAAGAGTTGACGTGCCCCTTCGAGGTGCATGACCGACATGCAGCGACAAGAGATGACCCCCACGAGCCAGGATACTGGGGATGTCGGGCCCAGCAGGCAACAGCTGTCACACGTTGGTGAACCCAGGCAGCTGGGCACGGTGCACCGACAGAATGATGCGTCCTGGATGCAGCCTCGGAGCTCAATCTGGCCAGAGCTTTTGGCACAGGGCGGGTGAACAGATTTACCACAGTTTGGCCAGAGCACAAGGGGTTGTCAGATGCATGATCGACGGTGCTTTGTTGCACCGGGCTGACCGGACCTACTGGCCCTTTGTATTCACGCACCCAGCAGGCCGCCACGTGTGCGACAGAAAGGGCGCATGGCACTGGTCAAGGGGACAGGCCTGGCAGCCGACCAACGTGCACGATGGGTTGGATGACAGAAGGGTGGGTCTGGTCAACAACAAAGGGACCCTGCATCGATCGAGGTTACCCCGCCCTTTCATGCCGTTTTGACCGGGGCTATCCTTTGCACGCAAGCTCTACAACGGAGGGGCCGATTGCTGGTAGTTTCCGGTTCTCCGCGCTCTTGGTTGTTTGTCGGGTGCAGCCCTGCCTCTCAATCGGCCCCTTTGTTGTTGTCCAGGGCCAACGGTTTATTTGACCACTTTCGTTTCCGTGCCACAGGAAACCCTTTCTGAAAGGCCGTTGTTTTCTCGGTGCGCCCCTTTGTTCTGGACTTTTCTGTTTTCTGTTCGTTTCGTGTTGGGGCTGCCGTCCGTCTTTCTGTTTACTGGTGTGCCTATTCGCTCTGTTCTCGCGCGGCCCCTTCTGCGGGGCCTTCTGAGCAGGCGTCTCTGTCTTCTCTTTCGGGCCCCCTTTGTTATTGTCTTGTCTATTCTGTGTTTCTGTTTTCTTTTGTGGCTTTCTTTGTTTTCTCTGTTGGGCGCCCCTTTGTTATTGACCATCGGGTGTTCTCTTTCTGTTTTCTGTGTTTCTGTTTTCTGCTGGGTGTCTCTGTTTTCTGTTGCCTCGCGGCGGCCCCTTTGTTATTGGACCTTTTTGGTGTCGACCATCGTCAACAACGAAGGGCTTCCGCTCTAAATACAAAGGGGTCTCGAGTCAAATTAGCGGGGCGCCCTTTGTTGTTGCCTCTCTATTTTCTCTTTCTATTTACTCTTGTGGCTTTCTCTGTTTTCTCTGTTAAGCGCCAATTTGTTATTGACCGTTGTTTTCTGTCTTTCTGTTTTCTGTGTCTCTGTTTTCTCTTTGGATGTCTGTTTTCTGTTTGCCTCACGGCGGCCCCTTTGTTTTTGTCTTTCTCTGTTTTCTCTTTGAGGCTGTTGTCTCTGTTTCGTCTTTATGTTTTCTCTTTTGGGTTTCCGTGTTTCTGTTTTCTGTTTGGTGTGTTCTGTTTTTTCTTTGGATGTCTGTGTTTTCCGTTGCCTCACGGCGGCTAAATTGTTTTTGTCTCTCTGTTTTCTGTCTTTCTGTTTTCTGGTGTCTCACGCGGCCCCTTTGTTATTGACCATCGTCAACAACGAAGGGCCGCCGCTCTAAATACAAAGGGGTCCCTAGCGACGAGTGAAACTAGCGGGGATCGAACCGGGATCGAACGCGCGACTACTCGGGTCATCGTGGCCCGGGGCCCGGTCAAACTTTGATTTTCCGAGCGCAACATTGTCCGAGCGCCGCCGACGCGGAAAACCGCAGAACGATCGGGACGGGCGCCGCCATTGTTTGTGTGGTCAACAACAAAGGGGCACGGTGGTCAAAACAACAAAGGGGATCATGGTCGGTAGTGACCAGCGGTCCGTTCCGTTGCACGGTCCTCAACCGAATGCGCGCGGCCCCTTTGTTGTCGACCAATGACCTGGGCCCAATTGCATGTACGCGTAAGTCACAAAAACAATGGTAAGAGTCGGGCATGAACGAAACGACAACAAAGGGGCTTTCAGAGACAACAACAAAGGGGCCGGCGTGTCACGATACAAAGGGGCGCCGCGGCGAAGAGCTGCCGCCCGATTGTAACCGTCCCCTTTGTTACCGACCACGGTGCCCCTTTGTCATTGACCATGGAGTGACCGGAAGGCTGATTGCTTCAACAACAAAGGAGCCCTGCGTGAAACGATAATAAAGGAGCTTTCAGAGACAAAACAACAAATAGATGGTTGCCTGGGTCGACAACAAAGGGGCTGCTGCGTGGTCGATAACAAAGGGGCCGCAGTGAGATAACAACAAAGGGGACCTACCCCTTTGTTCTTGACCGGTGCAAGTGTACTGCTCACGCGGTGGACCCCTTTGTAATTGACCGCGCAGTGACCAGAAGGTTGCCTGAGTCGAAAACAAAGGGGCTGCGGTGTGGTCAATAACAAAGGGGTCCAGTGAGATCAACAACAAACAAGGTCCCCCTTTGTCGTTGACCAGTGCAAGTTTATTACTCCTGACGCCGTGGACCCCTTTGTTGTTGACCACGCCGTGACCAGAAGGTTGCCTGAGTCGAAAACAAAGGGGCTGCGGTGCCTGACGCCGTGGACCCCTTTGTTGTTGACCACACCGTGACCAGAAAGTTGCCTGGGTCGACAACAAAGGGGTTGCGGTGTGGTCAAGAACAAAGGGGCTGAAGCGAGGCAACAACAAAGGGGACCCCTTTGTTCTTGACCGGTGCAAGTATACTGCTCACGCTGTGGACTCCTTTGTTGTTGACCACACCGCGACCAGAAGGTTGCCTGGGTCGACAACAAAGGGGCTGCGGTGTGGTCAATAACAAAGGGGCTGAAGCGAGGCAACAACAAAGGGGCTCTGCGTGAGACAACGACAAAAGCGTACTGAATGGCTGCTGGATACTACTGACGCAGTGGGCCCTTTGTTGTTGACCACAAAAAATAGAGTGATGTGTTCATCAACAAAGGGGTTGCGGTGTGGTCAACAACAAAGGGGTTGCCGTGTGGTCAATTACAAAGGGGCGCGGTGTGGTCAATTACAAAGGGGCTGCGGTGTGGTCAATTACAAAGGGGCCGCCGGCGTGGTCAATCACAAAGGGGCTGACGCCGGCGGCCCCTTTGTTGTTGACTCATATTCAGTCTACTGATGACACTTGGACCCCTTTGTTGTTGACCGGTGCATGTGTACTGATAGGGCTGCGGTGTGGTCAATAACAAAGGGGTTGCGGTGTGGTCAACAACAAAGGGGTTGCCGTGTGGTCAATTACAAAGGGGCGCGGTGTGGTCAATTACAAAGGGGCTGCGGTGTGGTCAATCACAAAGGGGCCGCCGGCGTGGTCAATCACAAAGGGGCTGACGCCGGCGGCCCCTTTGTTGTTGACTCATATTCAGTCTACTGATGACACTTGGACCCCTTTGTTGTTGACCGGTGCATGTGTACTGATAGGGCTGCGGTGTGGTCAATAACAAAGGGGTCTTGCGGTGTGGTCAATTACAAAGGGGCGCGGTGTGGTCAATTACAAAGGGGCTGCGGTGTGGTCAATTACAAAGGGGCCGCCGGCGTGGTCAATCACAACGGGGCTGACGCCGGCGGCCCCTTTGTTGTTGACTCATATTCAGTCTACTGATGACACTTGGACCCCTTTGTTGTTGACCGGTGCATGTGTACTGATGAAGCACTACAGCCCCCTTTGCTGTTGACTCGGTGCAGTGTAATGATGACGCGTTGGGCCCCTTTGTTGTTGATCCCAAAAAATAGAGTGATGTGTTCATTAACAAAGGGGCGCGGTGTGGTCAACAACAAAGGGGCCGCCGGCGTGGTCAATAACAAAGGGGCTGCCGACGTTGGCCCCTTTGTTGTTGACTCATATTCAGTCTACTAATGACACTTGGACCCCTTTGTTGTTGACCGTTGCAAGTGTACTGCTGACGCCGTGGACCCCTTTGTTGTTGACCGGTGCAGCATCCGAAAGGCTGATTGAGTCACCAACAAAGGGGCTGCGGTGTGGTCAACAACAAAGGGGCTACAGTCTGGTCAACAACAAAGGGGCTGCAGTGTGGTCAATAACAAAGGGGCAATCGAAGGGAGCATGTGCAGTCAAAAACAAAGGGGCTGCGGTGTGGTCAATAACAAAGGGGCTGCAGCGTGGTCAATAACAAAGGGGCATGTGGTGCGTCAATAGCAAAGGCGGATTTGTGGTCAACAACAAAGGGGCACACGGTGCGTCAATAACAAAGGCGAAAATTGAGTCAAGAACAAAGGGGCTGCCGGCGTCCACAACGGTTGCGTTGCTGGTGTCAGTGAAAGTCAGCACGCTGTGTTTTGCTCTTAACCCCTTTGTAATTGAGCGCGGTACCCCTTTGTTGTTGCCTTGGTCTAGTGTAACCATGAAGCACTACAGCCCCCTTTGCTGTTGACTCGGTGCAGTGTAATGATGACGCGGTGGGCCCCTTTGTTGTTGACCACGAAATGGAGTCACATGGTCAATAACAAAGGGGCTTGGATGGGTCAATTACAAAGGGGCTAAGAAACGTCAATGAATAGCAGCACAATGAATAGCAGCACTGCATGAATAGCAGCACATGTGAGCATGTCACATCACACCAGGATGACCAATTCAGCGGACCAAGCAGCGGACCCAACGCAACAGATGCAGACTTCTGCGTTCGCATTCCCATCCTTTGCTCCTCAGTCGTATCACCTCTGCTTGAGGCTCCGTGATTACATATTGCTGGAGCGGTTTCAAATTGCGTTCTGTTGTCCTGTGTTTGGCCATCCCATGCAGTGCAACCTACACTTGGCTTCTGATGTTTGCTCCCGAGGACCAGTTCCGTCGATCAAGCCCTCAAGAGATATCCTCGCGGTCCGTTTGCCTGCTGTCCAGGCCTCGGGCCGCCGGTGCACACCACTCAACAGTGCGCATGCATGCTGCGCTCCTTCGTTGCGAAAGTCTGTTGCGTTGATGACGGATATGGCAGCAGCAATCTCATGTAGATCTGATGTGCTCAAACGGGGACATAAGCATTTATACTGGCATCATGCAGGACAAGTCAGCTGCACGGCGCGGGCAGCTGTGAACGCAGCAGCAACTCTAAAGATGCCACAGAAGAGCAGATACAACTGTAGCGTAGAGCAGGTGCACTTCAGACCAAGCGTAGCAGAAGCGTCCCCTTGGAAGCCGAACTGTGCCGACTAGTCCTGCTCCATGAACGGCTTGCAACACAAATGTTCTTGTATATTGCAGGTGGCAATGCGGACGCAGCAGGACTGTCAGCTGGCCATCAGCGTCTACCCCAGTTTCACGTATGATGCCCGCGGCGGCGGCGGTGTGGCAGAGACCAGCGGCCATGGGTGCGGGTCCAAGGGCTGTCCGCTCGTCGTGCCCTGTGCAACGCGGGTCCTGATCTGCAAAGATGAGCTGCTGCTGCTGCTGCTGCTGAGGTGGCACGTGCGCCTACTTGCAGGTCCGATCGCTTGCAGATGACCTTCGACCCCAAAACGCTGAGCATCCCAGATGTCAGCTACCGTACAGCCAAGTTCCTGGGCGTGCCGTTGCCGCCCTGCTTTAAGATCGGTATTATCACCCGGAGTCTCGCAGGGTGGCTGAAGCCCAAGACCGGCGAGGTGACTGTCGCTGTGGTCGACTGTCCTGAACTTGCCAGCATCATGCGCTGAAGCACCATGGTGTGCATCTTGTGCACACTTCCGCTGCACATGGCAGCCCTTGCTTGGCTGGTGACACAGGTGCAGCTGGATTTCGTGGCAAGCTTCTTCTTTACGTTCTCAATCTTCGGCTGGGTGCTATATCGGGCTCGCCCACTCGAGGTACCTGCGCTTTTCAGCGCATACGCCTTTCTATGTATGTAATTCGTTTGATGAATCTAGTTGAATTTTACAACGAAGTTTTGTGTTAGTTTTCATTTTCTCCAGGTCACGACACGCCTCACAACAGAGACAGTCAAGGGGCGGACGCTTGGTGGCAGCGGGTCACGGATAGACGCCGATGGAAACGCCAGGCAAGCACATTGTGGCAGGGCTGAGCACACCTCCTTATTTATGCCTCCGGCTGTTTCAGGTGATTGATGCAAGCGCCTCACATACATGTGCAATGTGCAGGCTGGTGGGCGTGGCAGATGTGCAGAAGTGTGGCGATGCGCTGTTTGATGCGTTCCTCAGATTGCCGGGGGATACGTTCTCCATGATGTCAGCGCACTTTGCATATTGACTTTTGTTTTCTAGCATACCAGTCGCACATCGTGATGTGCCGAGACCTCAGCTGTAGGAGTCGCCCGCTATACCACACGAATTTCCTTTGCCTTGTCAGTCCCTAATTGCTCTGCCAGCTGTATATGTTTGTCTGTGAGCTTTTGCAACTGTTGCACAGGATATAGAAGAGTTATGGATTTGCTATACATGATGTAGTTTGCGTGATGAGGCTGCCGCAGCCCTTTGTAATGAATGCGCTTGAAGCATAACCAACCTCTGTCTCTGCCCTGAACCGTTCGTCCTCGCTGGCAATATCCTTCAGAGACTGCAGTCCTGAGTGCCGTGCATTGCGCACTGAAACCTGTGCGCCACCACATCCCTCATGCATGATGCAATTGCTTAGACTGCTGAGCCTGTGAGCAGTCTTGCAGTACACATACTGGGTCATTGTCTGGTTTGCAAACTTGTTGGGCACACCTTGCAAGCCTCGACTTCCCGCTTGCACAGCTTGGCCATTGCCTCCTGCACCTCTGGCGACGGCCTGCATCATATCAGAAGTCCCCCCTCACCTCGTGACTACCTCCACGCTTGGCTAAACAGTCAGCTGCAGACTGCAGTGAACACTTTTACACGGATAGTCATCTATGGTATTGTACTGCACCTTGGCACAGGAATGAGGATATCCTGGCCATCAATCCGGGGGTTGAGGCCAAGGGGAGAGCTGGCAATGGCCTTCTCCACTGCTGGAAGTGTCTGTGGATGCAAACAGCAGGGCATGTCAAGCCAGATATCCGTGCAGGCCGTCAACACGTGACACTGCTTTGGGCTTTTCTGCATGGCATGCAAAGCAACCAGCGGCAGTGTGCGCTGCACCAACACGCAGAAGCACCTTACCGCTGGATCATATACTGAGGCTACAAGCAGCTGCGCATCCCGTGCAAGCACCGTGGCCAGTGTGTGCAGCGGCATCTTCTCGTCATATGCCTCTACACGGATGTGGTCCAACATCCCTGCGAGAGCACCATCCTGGACGTGGTGACTTGGGTGCCACTGTGCCTGGCCCTTGGCCTTGCCCCTGTAGCCAGCATTTCTGGTCACACATGATGGAGCCGAGCACATGAGCAACAGCGACACCTGGTGATGCGCGCCCTGTGCGCATGCTGCCCAGCTCCTGTTTCAGATGGTCCAGCGCCGCCTCCATGTGTCTGCAGGACACCGCACCGCTGGCCTCGACACACGTCATTGCATGGTCGACAGTGTCACTCTCACCACATCAGGCTAGCACATGGAAGTGGGCACGCGTAGAAGGTTCTCACTCACAGCTCCTCCTCGGTGAAGTCCACCAGCGAGCCCTCAGGAGTGGCGGGTGCATGCCGCTTGTGCGGCTCCTGCCGCGTGCGCTCCGGCGCTGCCTGCCTGTTCTTCTCTGTATGATACACAGAGGGGCTGGGTTGCGCGCACGTGCACGTGACAGCGTCCGTGTTGATGCTCACAACGACCCAATGCGTGACGCCAGCTCCTTCGGCAGCTGCCACAGCGCTACAGCTGACATGCGGTGCAGACAGGCCCCCGCACCGCGCTTTGCCTTTGCTGCGCCCTTAGCGAAGCCCCTGTAGATCAGACTGGCGAAAAGAGGCTGCGTGGAGCCTTTCAGAATCCACTTTGGCTGCAGTGCAGGCTGCGTCGGACTCAAGCCTACATTTGCCGTCTGCATTGCTGCGCTGCAGATTTGCCGTGTAGCCGGCATGGCGTCACCGCATCGGCATGCTGTCTGTGACCCAGCCAATCGATCCGCTACGTTCAAGCATGATGATAACCTCCTTTGTGCCTGGCGACTCACACGGATCAGCAGCATCATGAAGAGCGCGGCCCGCCCACAATTCACGCTGTCACCGGTGCCGCATCTGTGGTCGAGTGGCAACTTGCAAGGGCAAGGCGACTGCGAGGGTTCAAGCTGGATCACAAAGTTGCTACAGCAGTGAAAGAGAAAGTTTGCATGCGAAGGTTGCAGGCTCTGCACGTCTGCAGATCTGTGCATGTCGGCAGATGCTGACTTGGCAGCTGGCAATGGGCTCACGAGAGTTGAGGCAAAGAGGTCCGCTGCTTCAGTTTCACACTGCCACGTACTTGAACGGTAGTACGATCAGCATCGGCGACCAGGCTTGCCAGACCTGAAGCATACCATCAGTCTTGGTGCAGACCATCGCAGGCTGCTCAGCCACCATCATACACTACTGGAAGCGCAGTTTCAAAGGCTAGCAGACTGACTAGCGGCAAGCAATGTGATGGATGACCAGGCGCAAGATCCAACCGAGGGCGACCTGGGCCCCCGAAAGCGTGGCAAGGTGTGACGGCGGCCGTCATGTGCATGTGCATGCTGCATTGAACGCAGCTTTGAAGCATCACGCGCGAGCGAAGGTCCTGGTGGTGTGCGTGCTCGTGGCACATCGCAAGTGGCACAATGTCTGATGAAGTGCAGCAAAATGGGGCGCTCTAGTCAGGCAAAGCATGCCAGTCTGAGTGGCGACACGTGCCGCTGCAGCATGACAAACCGAAGCCTTGGGACGTGGATGGGACCGATCACTGGAGCATCCAGCCGTTCTCCAAGGAGGACAACCCCGTGGGCCTGCTGGAGGAGAGCTCCTTCGCCATCCTGTTCCCCAAGTACCGAGGTGAACATGCGCCGCATCGTGTGACGTGAAACAGCGGCTGAGCGCCCTGACTCGCAGTACGGCAGCAGGCGTTGACAGCAGCACCTGCTGATTGCCACTGCCTGTTGGGTCCGTCGAGCCAAGGATGCACATGTCTCGGCAGTCACAGGGTGTGTAATTGGTGACAACCACAACATCACTGAGCAGCATCGCAGCTGTGCAGTACTCTGGCAGCACGCTAGCACCGTGCTGTCTGGAGCCCCTCGAAGCTGAGACTTCAACAACCCTGAGGTGGCATCGTGCGGCTGCAGAGCAATACTTGCGGGAGGTGTGGCCAGCTGTTACGCGGGCGCTCAAGGAGCACGGCGTCGCCTGCGAGCTCAATTTGGTGCGGACGTCAGCAGATGCTGCTTTAGGAGTCAGGCAACCACCTGTCCCTGCAGGCTGGCCTCATTGCGTGCTGCTGTGCTTGCACGGGACATCGCGTATATGACCTGGCCCACTGCTGTGCCAACAACAGGTGGAGGGGTCGATGATGGTACGCACCACACGCAAGACGTGGGACCCATTCATCGTGCTCAAGGCACGTGATCTGCTGAAGCTCCTCGCACGCAGCGTGCCTGCACCGCAGGTACTACCCACTTCCACACTTGTTTTCAGGCACCCTTATAGGCATCAGCTGCATCAATCAGGCATTAGCTTCATCAACTTCCGCCGCTTTGATGTTGCATTACCAGCGAAAGGGCCATGCTACGCATCCAGATGGTGCTAGAAACATTTTACTGACCTGTCTGCGCTGGAGTGTATTGAACACTGCGTCGTCAGGGGCTATGCAGCCACCCCTACTGCCCCAATGGCAGTGCACCCGCAAGCTCACCTTGCATGTCTGCTGGCACCAGCCCTGCTGACTTCGTGCATCACTCTGAAACAAACGCTGCGCAGGCGCTCAAGGTGCTGGGGGACGACATGCAGTGCGACATCATCAAGATCGGCGGCATCATCCGCAACAAGGAGAAGTTTGTGAAGCGGCGGCAGCGGCTGATTGGCCAGAACGGCGCCACGCTGAAGGCCCTGGAGCTGCTCACCCAGTGCTACATCCTGGTGCAGGTGGTGACGCATGCCACCTGCTTCCAGCTGCCTCGTGGTGTGCTGTGCATCTGGCCCTACCATATGATGTCAGCTCAACGCTGTGCTGCTGCTGCCAGCGCAGGGCAACACAGTGTCGGCTATGGGCCCGTACAAGGGGCTCAAATCGGTGCGCAAGCTAATTTACCAACCGAATTTACTGTTAATAACCCTGCTATAGTCACTATGTTAGAAACAAGCGATGCAATGAAATTAAAATATGATTGTATTGCCATGACAAGATCTGTTACACTAGATTCACAGTTGCACGACATGTTACTGGCATCACCAGAAATAAGTGATGCTGCCTTTCTGTGAGCCTGCGATGCAGACCGGCGGTGTGCACCCAGCAGGCAGTACTGCCATAGAGATGATTTTATGCACTATAGCTCGATGTGCCCACATGTTCCATACCCCCCGTCTATTCACAGGTGCGGCGGGTTGTGGAGGACTGCATCAAGAACGTGCACCCGATATACCACATCAAGACGCTGATGATCAAGCGCGAGCTGGCCAAGGACCCGAAGCTGGCCAACGAGAACTGGGAGCGCTTCCTGCCCAAGTTCAAGAAGAAGAACGTCAAGCGGTGCGGATCGGGAGCTTGCCTGCGAATGGCTGCACACTGGCATGACGGCCGTTGCTCTCATTGTGCCAGCCACCATGCACGCGTCATGGTTGTTGGAAGAAGCTGGGCAAGTCAGTTACATATCAAGTGGCTGGCCAGGCCCGTTGTGAGGTCGGCATTCTGTATGTGTACAGGAAGAAGCCAGCGGTGGTCAACAAGAAGAAGCCGTACACGCCCTTCCCGCCGCCGCAGCAGCCGTCCAAGATCGACCTGCAGCTGGAGAGCGGCGAGTACTTCCTCAACCAGCACACCAAGTGCGTTGCTTTGGCGGAGAGATATTGTGCTGTGCACTGGCAACTCAGCAGGGTGAAGCTTTCAGCTGCCGACACGTGCTCGAATGCGCCGACCCTCCTGGGTGCCCGCTGGGTCAGGTGCACCGACTTTGGACTCGCCTCATGTGAAAGAGGGTGGCAGGGAATCCTGGGCATGTGTGCCATGCTGATCAACCATGTGGTGATTTGTTGCAGGCGGAAGCGGGAGGCGGCGGCCAAGCAGGAGGCGCAGAGCGAGCGCACCAGCGAGCGGCAGCGGCAGCGCCAGGCCGCCTTCGTGCCGCCCAAGGTGCCCCGCCGCAGGGGCTCCCCATTGCGGTGGCCTCTGGTGTTGGCTGGGCCACATGACAGGAAGCGAAGCCACGCTTTAATGGCATTTCCAATGCTAGCTTCCCTGCTAGGGGCACCTCCACCTGCGGTCTAACCATTCCGTCAATGGCAGACACTCTGGGCGCAGGAGACGGAGGCGACGTCGGCCGCCCGGGACAGCGCCTCCATCACGGATGCGTCGGCGTCGGATTTGGACGCGCTGGCGACGCGGCTGAAGACCGCTGCAGCGACCTCGGCACAGCAGCGGCGGGACCAGGGCGGCGCCGCCGCTTCCGACTTCCTCGCCCCCGCAGGCGGTCAGTACGATGCGTATGTGCAGCTCCGGGTGGAGAGCCAGATACACTTGCCAGGGAGCAGGGGCAGGTGTCCGAGCTGGCAGCCACTGCGCACTTGTTACAGTGCTGCACAGCAAAGTGACCTCAATGTTTGCCGCAGGTACGGCCAACGGTACAGCAGCAAAACAGCAGGCGGGGAAGAAGCGGAAACAGCAGCGGGAAGCGGGTACGGCCGGTGCACACGCTCCACCAGAACAGCCAGCGCAGTCCGGCAAAAAGAAAAGGCGAAGCCATGGGGATGCAGCAGCGGCAGATGTCGCTCTGCAGGACCAGCAAATGCAGGCATCCGAGAAGCAGGACAGGCAGGGTGCTGATGCCGATGCAGATCCCGATGCTGTTGTGAAGGGCAACACACGGGACAAAGCAGCAGCAAAGGCAGCCAAGCGAACAGGCAAGAAGGTGTCGGCTTGGTGACAACAACGCCATTGCTTGGGTGGACCGTGTCTTACATTGCAAGTGGCACATGTGTGCCTGGGATCTGAGACAGGGTGAAGACCAGAGTTCCAAAGCTGAATGCGTTGCTCAAAGTGCATCCTCAGTAACCCAGCTAACTGACTCCCAGCCATTCGAAATGCAATCTGAAGCCGATCAGAGCAAAGTAATTGCAGTATTGAAGCCTTATCAGTGCCAGTGCTGTGGTGATGCCAGTCCTGTTCTGGTACGTCAGTTCGAATGCAGGTAGTAAAGGTTGCAGAGGTTGCCGTCATGAGCAAAGTGTGCCAACAGCTTGCCGTGGGTACCACAGCACTCAGACTACATCCAGACTACTGGAAACGCAACAGGGCTGTCAGGAGTTGGCGGACCGACCGCCCTTTCCGTCCTGCGACACCTTGAACCGCTGCCTGGGCGTCTGCAGCACACCATCATGAAACACTGAAACAGCTGGGCGACAGTGAGGCGCTCTGCTGTCGGCGCTTGGCACTGCACCATCTAAAGTCGAGCCTGCCCGCTCCACAGGTACAGCCAAGGAGCCCTGTGGAGCTTGAACGTGGAAAACATGGCCCCACCTTTTCTTTGTTCCTATACTTCTTCCGAGCCCTCCGCTCCTTTGTCGGCCACAATAACTCTGGATAGAACTTCTGTAGGCAACAACAGAAAATACCTGAGTGTACATGGCTGACTTTGCAGAGGGGTGACAAGTGTGGATAGATGTAATAGTGCAGTCGAGACCAAAATGGCGCCTGCCTGCATATGGCAAACATCATCAGCAGCTCTGCACACCTGAAGGTACATGAGGCGGGCGGACATGGCTATCAAGAACACTACCAGTGGCACCACTGCAACGCTCAGCCGAAGCCGCCTCTCCTTCGGCGTGAGCACTGCCTGCGACGCATGCGGTGCGCCCTCAAGCGTGACTCAAGCCATCTGGCACCACCACAGGCGCACGGCCAACAACAGAGCACGGAGTTGCTTTGTCCAGCGTGTCCCTACCCTCTCTCGCGCCCACATCGCCACTCTAGGATCGCCCCAAGTCGATGTGCTCTTCGCATGATTGTGGAAGTACAGCTTCTGCAGCAGCAAAACACTGTGTTGTGCACGATGCATCACGGCCGTCAGCGCACAGCCGCACAGCACATGGCCAGGCGCCAACCTCAGCAAGACGAAGTATTGTGTGCACCTCGGACACCGGGTCCTGAAACACGCTCCACGGCTCTCCGTCTATCTGAAAGGCCAGCCCTGCCACCGCCGGCGCTCTGAGCGGATCCGCCGCTGATTTGACGTCCGCGCCGCTGTCGCCGTGTGGCGCTGCCACACTGCAGCACGACGCATGCCAGATGCTGCAGGGTTGTTGGTGGGTGCAATGCGTCTGCGGCGTTGGAGGAGGTGGGCTGGTTAAACCTACGGCCCTACTGACAAAGGTTGACTGCTGGCCAGGCTCAGCGCTGACATGCCAGCACAGCGCAGCATGCCATGCTTCCTGAGCACGTCTGAGAGCAGCAGGAGCCTGTGAGCGACTTCTCGCCTGTCTGACTGGTTGTGGCGCTCGTCCACCGCCGCTGCACCGCCCGCATTTGCCATACTGGCCCAGAGCAGCATAGTCGCGATGCCCGGCAACAGTGCCGGGGCGCGACGGGCGCCCATTCCGTCTGCGCCGATGCCGCTATACGGCAGCTCACACAGTTGTGCAGCAGCAGCAGAACCCCCGATGTCTGCGATGACCGTGCCCCGTAGCGTCTGTGGTCGTGATGCGAGTGAACAGGGGGCGCAACAAGTGCAGGGCCCGGCGCTGCTGCTACAAAGGAGCCAACCAGGCTGCCGGTTTTCTGTAAGATCTGAGGCAGCGTATAGTTTCGCAAAATCTGTGTACGACGGGGTGTGTGATGTCGGCTCCCAGCACGGGGCAGTTTTGGACCGACACCTCGAAACCCTACTGATTTGTAACTGTGCTTTGAAAGCAGAATGCAGACTGACACCTGACTGACCAGGCAATGCACACCGGTGAAAGCAACTGAGGACGGTCAAACCTGCACGACTCCCAGCAATCCTATCAAAAACGACCGCAAAGATGACTTCATTCGACAATCACAACACCATGCGGAAGGCAGCTGGGGGTCCATGGTAAGTGAAGCGCAGTGCCATGCCCGCCAAGTCATGCTTCGGTCCTCAGTCAGCAGCTTGAGCACCAGCCTTGGCCTGCAAAGCTGCCTCCAGCTGCTTGATGTACGCCCTGAGCCGCGCCACCTCGGCCGAAGCGTCATCAGCCATCCTCCTCCGCACATCGTCAGCTGCACGGGCGGCCGCTGCTCGGATCCATGCAGACTGTGAACCGTCTGGCGTGCGGTCCTCAGCTCCGAGATCATTGCCTCCGCTGCCAGTCCCAGCAGCGTCGTCTGTCCCCAGGCTGTCAGCAGCCCCGGCTTGCTGCTCCTGCGCTGCTGCGGCGGCGCTCTGCTGCCGCATAGCTGACAGCGCTGCAGACTGTCGCGCTGCGGCCAGGGCATCCTCGAAGTGCCGCGCCGACACCGCCGGCTGGGACACCTCACCCTCCGAGACGTGCTCCCTGTGCGATGCCAGCCTCGAAACATGAGAAACGAGCACATGCCTGGCGCAGAGTGCATGTCAGCAACTGCATGTCAGGGTCAGCCAACGCATGTACCATAGGTGCTATTCGTGCAAGTGAGAGCGCTTGCACGTGCATGCCACAGCCAGATGCGCAGGCGAACCGCTGTCAACGCCATGCATCACTGGACGTGGTGTTGCATGACGACACCGTGTACACCAGGCAATCCGCCCGCAGCGCAGCCGCCGACACGGGAGGCGGTGGTGCTCTCGGTGCTAGGGTTTGGCATTTCACCTCAGGGCCAGCTGGCCGGCGCGGCGGGTTAGCTCCGACAGGTCGGCGCCGCTGAGGCCGGGCGTGAGCGCCGCCAGCCGCGCCGCGTCCACCCCTGTAGCGAGCGGCACGGCCCGCAGCCGGGCGCGCAGGATGGCCAGCCGCGCGGCCTCGTCCGGCAGCGGCACCTGCATGGTCGACAGACGACCGAAGTCACAGTGTGTGCGACCCACGGACCAGGGCATGCTGCTGGTGCAGCTCCTGGGAGTCCCGTGCTGCTGCGCGCCCAGCTGGCAGCACGATGCGCAACACACCAAACCGGGCTGTGATTCTCAGCCAGGCGAGTGTGAAAATGGCGAAACAGGTCCTGCGGTAGTACGACATGTTGGCATGCCAAAACGTTTTGCCGATCCCTCGTCTTCAGCCGCACACCTCGATGAGGGCGTCCAGGCGGCCGGGGCGCAGCACCGCCGGGTCCATCGCGCCGGGCCGGTTGGTGGCCCCCAGCACGAACACCCTGCAATATGCAACAGCTCCTTGAGCACACTGACGCGACGATGCAGCACTCGACAAGCCGCGCAGTGGGGGTTCGGTCAGCACCCTGCACACCGCTTGCTTGCGCCAGGCACTCCACGACGTGTGGCCTGTTGCTCGTGCCAGGTGGTGCAGGTATGCGCTCAGCCGCTGCAGCAGGGGCTGCCTGCCCTGCGCCACACCCTGGACCCACCTCTGGCCGCGGGACGCGACGCCGTCCATCTCGGCCAGCAGCTGCGCCAGCACGCGGCCGGCCGCGCCGTCGCCGCCGCCGCCGCCCATGACATCAGGCTTTGCCGCCAGCGAATCCTGCAAGCATTGCCAGAATCCGTTGACGTACTGCAACGACTACATAAAGCTTGGACTTCAAGCACGTGATGAGGTGGCCCCTACATGTTTCACAACAATGCCCCATCACAACGAGCAGGTGCAAGGGCGCGATGTCAGAGCGGCCAGCAAGCTAGTGCAACCCACCATCTCGTCAAAGAAGATGATGCAGGGGGCCGCCGCACGCGCGGTGGCGAACAGGGACCGCACCGCCCGCTCGCTCTCGCCCAGCCACTGCAGCCGGGCGCAGGGCTTTTCGTGAATATTTTCACACAGCATACTTCACGCCATGCTGCATTTTGGTGGACCTGAAGGGGGCGCCGAGAACAGCGCACGTCCCTTAGTGCGGTTATGCTCACATTGGCAACTGCTCAGGTGTACACAGTCTAGATGTGAGTGGGAGCTCGGTTAGCGGCAGTGCACCTTGTCCAGCAGCTCGGGGCCGCGCACGGCGATGAAGTTGGCGCCGCACTGCGCAGCCGCCGCCTGCGCCAGCAGCGTCTTCCCGCAGCCTGCACAAGTGAGAGCACGATCTTCGGCATTCCAGCGTGCAGCGCTTGCGATGATCATTGCCAACCCAAGCAGGCGGCACGCGCTGAAGTGCTGAAGTCAATGGGCGAGGGAGGTGATGAAGATGCTGGAAGCTTTTGGCTGCTGAGCTTGGAGGGGTAGCTTGCAGCCGCAGCTACCTGGTGGCCCATACAGCAGCGCGCCGGACGAAGGTGTGGCGCCAAATGCTGTCAGCAGTGCAGGCCGCGCCAGCGGCACCTGCGTCATGGCAGGTTATTGACCACTTGGCACACCCTTGGCATTAATTGACGACAAATGCACAGTAGGTGCAGCACTTCGTGGTGCAAGTCCAGTCGACGGAGCGTGCTCTTGGTGCACACGAAGCATCCAGCAAAACGGGCACCTCGATCATCTCCCGCAGCGTCTGCTTGACGCCCTCATAGCCGCCAATGTCCTCCCATGCCACATTCGGCACCTGCGCCGCAGCAACAACTCGTTGCCCAACTGCATGTGCCACGCTTCGAGCTCCTACACACCTGTCGAACTATGATGTCACAAACGAGTCCAGCAGTGGCTCTGCACAGCAGTTTGTCGGGTCACACAGCAATGCAATTCCAACAACAGCACACAACCATTGCAGCACGCACACCTCGGGCAGCGCCACAGCCCGCAGGCTGCATGGCCCAGTGGCCTGCAGTGCCGCCGCAAAGTGCTGCCGCGTGACGCGCAGCTGCGCGCCCAGCAGCCGCTGCTCGAGGACTTCGAGAGGCACCTGCGCCGGGCGACAGCTGTTCTGGCTTGCAGATGACACCAGCTGCACAGTGCGTACCCAAGCATTTGCAGGTCTTCTGGTGGCGAGAACAGTGGCAGTGCCACAACTACAGTCATTGTGCACATCCCGCACGCAAAGCGGTACCTGCTGCAAAGCTGCTGCGGCCTCAGCAGCAGCAATCGCCTCTGCCACGCAAGCAGTCGCTGCACCAGCGCACACAGCCGCGCAGTCTGCTGCCACAAAGCCCCTGCGCAACACAATCAGCTACTGTCAGCTGAGATGGCGGTGCAAATTGGCCCGCAGGCACCGGCGCTGGCTGCAGGCTCTGCCCATCGTTGTCAGTTACAATCTGCTGTGCCAAACGCCCGAGTCGGCGAAGCACAATGCCGGGATACTCCCCGAAAACCCCAAGGCTTTCAGCGCGCCTCGTGCGGTCTGACAGCTCAGCGACGCTGACGCCGGACAGCGGCATGCAGCGTGTGATGTGCTCCAGGGCCTCCTGCCGCTCCGCAGCTGTCGGCAGCCCAAACGGCACCTGTAAGCAGATGGTGCAGGCTGTTCTGTGCAGGCTTCACCCATCCTAAGCAAGCTTCCAAGGTCCTACCATGTGTCTCACGATAGCGCACGGTCGTCGCATTGCTATTCCTGTGCCTAACTTGGAATCTGCTTGTTGCAGCTGCACAGTGTTGGGCCATAATAATGTGAACGATTCATGGCATACACTGAGGTAGCGTGTTGTCGCTGCCACTGCTTGCTGTTGCCCAGGGCTTCAGTCACTTTATGAGCAGCAGGGCGGGTGTCAAGTGAGGGCACCTCGACCCCGAGGCGCCCTGGGCGCAGCAGCGCCGGGCTGACGTGGGACCGCTGGCCGGCGGCGGCGACCACGGCCACCGCCGCGCCGCTGGCGGCCAGCTGGTCCAGCAGGCTGGCCAGGAGCTGCGCCTGCTGCTGGTCCTCCGCTGCGGCGCCGGGCTGCCTGCGCATGCGTCAGGTTTTGCGCTGAGACCCAGCGGCGGCGGTGGTTGCCGGGAGGGACGCCAGCAACACCGGTGATGCATTCCGGCACGCCGATAGCACCATTGGAAGCTCCCGCATACAAGGGCGACAGCTATAGTAAGAGAGACATAAGCTGCCCGCAGCTGCGGGTGATGGCGCACCTTGCTGGTGCCAGAGCGTCGAGGCAGTCGATGAACAGCACCGCCGGCGCATGCGACTTGGCACGCTGGAAGGCGCGCTGCAGCTGCTGGGCTGCTTGCGTGCCCGCCGCCACCGCTGCACCATCCACCACCTGCATGCAAACAGCAACTCAAGCCTGAAACTGTACTTGGTTGGTGTCAAGACAGGCTCAGGGCCCGACTGTACCAGCCACACAGTGGCACCCACCTCGGGCATGAGCATGACAGCCTGGCACACCACATGGCCAGCTTGACAGGTGCCGACATGCGCTGGGATGCGTACCTCCAGGTGTGCACGAGCCTCTGCAGCGAGCGCCGGCATGACGAAGGTCTTGCCAGTGCCTGGCGGCCCATGGCACAGCACCCCACGCAAGCCCTGCAGCAAGATAGCGTGTTGCGCACAAGACAAATGACGACTGTCTCCCTGGGGTGTCCGTCACGGCAACAGCGCACCAAGCAGTTGACAGCTGCGCACACACATGCAGTCACTGTGCACAGCTCACCTGCGTCCCCAGGGCTGTGAAGAGGCGCGGGTGGCGCAGCGGCAGCACCACCGCATCACGCAGCGCCGTCTTCTGCTTCCACAGGCCCCCAATGGAGGCAAAGCCTGCTGAGGAGTCTGTGCGTGCTGTCGACACCACACTCGTTTTCGTGCCAGCTGCAGTGAGCTGTGATGTGGCGACGCTGGTGCCTCTTTCAGCATGCTGCTGCGTCTGCCGTGCTGCAGCTGGCAGCTCGTCTCTGCCATCGCCCCATCTGCGTGCCGCGAGCTGGTGCTTTGCAACCCTCATGTTCGGCACACCGCCGCCATCTCGTGGCACCCACGCCCAGCGCTGCATGTCGAAACGCCAGGCCGACATGAGTCCGCCACCAGACCTGGCGGTGCTCGAAGTTTTAGTTGCTTTTGAGCCGTCACACGTGGCACCACGCGGCGGCGGCGCAACGGTGACCGGCACTGGCGACCCGTCCACCGGCGCCACTGTGGCGATGGGCACCGCGCATCTGCCAGAGAAGCGGCTCTGTGCCACTGCACCGCCCACGCTCTTCATCTGTGATCAGCCAAATAAGCCCATTTGGTAGCGCATGCCTGGCAGCAAGGAGCTGGCACAGGCCGTTCACTGTCAGGCTGCAGTCACCTCCAGACTGCTCCTATGCGGAGTTGGGGTTGGCAGCTCATGCCGCGGCCGGTCATTGGGGCACGGCGCAGGTGGCGTGCTAAACCAGGAGCTATTGGTCCACAATGATCCGGCTTGTGGTGCGATGTTAGCGTCTGTGCTGTGGACGAGGTGTCCCTGGGTGGTGTGAGGCGGCAGCACCTCGGCCATTTTCGCGAAAGGCAACAGCCAAGTCAACCCGCAGACACTCGCTGTGTCGTCTCAGATTGCTTGCATGCTTATCGACAAACGCTAGCGGAGAGCTGCTGGCTCACGATCAGCGCTGCAACGATGACGGGGTGTCAGAACGCCTGCGCAAAATGAGGAGCAACCAGTCTGCACACGTCACTACTGGCATGACGTCACGTGTGGAGTGTTCGGTAATCGCTGCAGTCTGTTTGGCTGGAAGGGTGGTTGCACCTGTTTGCTCACACGTGTCCGTCCGTCCGTCCACAACAGCGGCATGCTTGCAAGCTGATTTGATCAGTAGGGTTGATAGGCGACACAAATTGCCTTTGTGCGTGCTAGTAAGACGGGGACTGCGACAACTCGCTCACTATACAATATCTGTCACAGTTTGTCGCAGCAGTGCCACCGCCTTCCGTCACGACCCAATGCATGGTGCAACGCGCTGCGCTCCTCTCATCTGACATTGATTTCCTCACTGCTTTGCCACACCCCTGCCCAGCACTGATATGCAACAGGCACGCTGCACACCATATACAGCTGGCCGAGATCAGGCAGAGTAGCTGACTGCCCACTCCCGGCTGGCATCAGCTGAGGCACAGGCTGAGCAGCAGCTGGCTGCGTGCCGCACCATCCTCGGCCAGGCTGCCACGTGCCGCCACAGTGGTGGTGCTGCAGCAGCGAACACAGCGCCCTCAGTTTTTGCATGCACTTATGGGCTGCACGCTCCTAAACATGGCCGTGCATTATGGGTCGCTGTGCGGACAGTCACAGCAGGGGGAGCACCAATTCTCAAAGGCAGCTGCATCACCAAGCACAAGGGATTGCCACTCCAACACGAACAAGAGCTGCACCTGCTAGCATGCTTCTCCACGCCACGGGCAACCATGCACATGTGCAGCGCCTCCACAACCACCAGCACCCCTTGCGCTCCCGCCAGCGCCCCCACTGCGCCCGCTAGCTCGTGCGTCAGACGCTCCTGCAGCACGGTAAAAGGTTAAATTGTTCACTCACGCATTCAGCTTCAAGCTCCCGTTGCATCTTGCAACCATTGCAGTCTGCGTACAAACTGCTGAAATTGAGGAGGTTCACCCGGCTCATTGGCTGCTGTTCATAGGCTGCCGTCAGGAGTGCGCACCTGGATCTGCAGGCGCTTGCTGTACATGCCGACGACCGCCTCGATCTGCGCGACTGTCAGGCGGCGCGAGGCACTGTCGTCTGCTGGCAGGTACGCGACATGCGCCATGCCGTAGAACGGCAGCAGATGGTGCTCGCACTGGACACAGACACATGACGGCTCAGCAAGAAGACCTAGTGTGAGGTGGACACACATGACTGCACAATGCACAGAACACAATGCATGGTCTGTCAATGGTAGCCTGGCAGTTTGAGCACCAACCTGTGATGCAAAGCGGATGTGAAACTCCTCCACACCAAGAGATGCTGCCAGGTCGTTTCGTCGCCCAACACCCTGCGCAAACATGGTAGAAAATCAGCTTTGAGGGACGCACCACACACACAAGGTGTGAACAATGCAGATGTCAAAAAAGGTCAGCTGTAGGTGGTCCGGCAGGATTGGCGGCCCACCTGAGGCGCAACAGAGCTGCAGTCAGGGTTTGCGGCAATGTCTGCCAGCGACACCCTGTAGCCGGCCGTGGACGCCAGCATCTGCTGCACATACGCCTGGGCACCTTCCTCCATTCCCTGGAACAAGACATGAAAAACGTTTGATGCCTCACAGATCACATTGCAGGAGAGCAACCGCTCATGAGAGTAGGATCTCAACATGCGAGGTGTCCCAACATGTGAGGATAGCATATTGACTGGAGCTCAAGCAAGAGTAAGTGAAGAGGAAGAGCTAACCTGGCGCATCTGCTGCGGCACAACAGCTTGCAGCAGGCCGCACACCGCGGCCTCCATCTGGCTGGCGCTCGGCCGCTCTGCTGCCCCGGGCTGCCTCGCACCCGCTGCCGCCGGCTGCGCTGCGTCTGCCATGTCGGCGTCCTGCTGCTGCACCGCCTGCCGGCAGCCGCAGCCGGTGGTGGTGCACGCTGCATCCCGCTGCACGCACTGCGGCTGGGCCGACACCCCCGGCTGCTGGTGGGGCTGCGAACGTGCATGCGACTGCTGCAGAGCTGCGGCGTAGGTCGCCTGCGGGTGGCGCAGGCCGCGGCCGACCACACTCCGCTTCTCAACCGGCTCCATGACAGTGCGCGGGCCTGAGGGCATGCCGTGCGCCGGCGTGACTGGGACGCCATGCAGCCGCAGCAGCGCCAGGAACTCCTGAGTGCCACGCACACAGTGCTAGTCAGATCAACTGGTGTTGTCATGGCCGAGGGCCACAGCTTCTGTATGGTGCATGCCGGTGGCATGCAAATGACGTCTGTGAGATGACTGACATAGTATGACCATGAGCTGCTCTATCAGGCACTTTGTACCAGGGTGCGAAGCAGGCACTCACCGTGGCGCGTGTGCTGTTGGGCTCCGCAAACACGCCCTGAGCGGCGGAGGTGAGGTGCAGCGGCGCGTCGGGGCCCTCCGCCATGTGCTTCGCCTCCACCAGCACTGCCGCGCCCTCTGGTGCCAGCTGGTCTGTTGGGCGAGCATCGTCGTCACTCGACGACAAGATAATATGGCAGATGACGTCTCAGAGGTGGTCGGATATGCCACTGTGAATCATTTCGGCATGAGGTTCGAAGACGCCACTCATGAAAAGTGGGAGGGGGCATGGTCAGATTGTGGTACCTGTTAGCGCCTGCAAGATCTGGTCTGTGAATGCCTGCTGGTTCTGGAACCGCCTGCTCACATGCCACAGAGCCAACGTTGAAGCAGCAGGAACTGCATGCTACGAGAGAGCCTCATGTAGGAATCCAATTAGCCAGTACACGCAGAAAACGTGCAGCAAAAGCATGAGCCGTCCTCACCTTGCGAACAGGCCAGTCAGGCGAGCAAACTTGCTGAGGCCCAACACCACGCCTCGCGACGGCATGTACGCAATGTGGCAGCGACCGTGAAAAGGCAGCAGATTGGCGACAGACGTGGAGGCAAACTCGATATCGCGCACCTACACAGCAGCGTGCCAGGTTACGGATGTGACCATTGATGCGGTGACGCACACACCTCCGCTGCACCCAGATCATGCAGCAACCGCCTTCCCGAAGGCCCTGCCTATCCAGCCAGCTGCAGCGTTGACGGCACAGCACCAGGACACGCACCAGGACCATTCCACCGCCGCCGCTGCTGACGGTGGGCTCATCAAAGAGCGCCTGCCCCAGAACACTGTCCACGTTCTGCCTGTAGCCGGCTGTGATGTCGAGCCACGCCTTGGCGACCCTCTGCAGGGTTGCAAAGAGGGCAATGGCGGACCGTGCAGCAAAATGGGAAGGCCCACAAGCAGTGGTCTGCTGGTATGTTTCTGCACGGTGTGCAATGCAGGGCACACCTTGGGAGTGTCACGCAGGCCCTGCCGCTCGGGGAACTCCCCGACGCCTGACAGTAGCGTTCGCACGGCCGTCTGCGTGACGGAAGAAGATGCAAATTGTTAGCGGCACACTGGACGCTGGTTGCGTCAATGCTGCTGGCACAGCATGCCGCAACCGTCACACAAACAGCACACACCTGCATGTGCGTGCCCGGCTGGCGGCCCGGGGTCTCCTGGTGTCCCTCTGATGTGTCGCTCTCCAGGGCGGCTGTGCTGAACGCCTCGCTGGCGCTGATGCTGTCGGCGCTGTTGCTGGAACATGGCCGCTCGAGCAGTGCTCCAGCGTCCAGCATCACCACCGCCGGCTGTTGCTGCGGCTGCTTTGGCAGCCTCAGCTGCACCTCGAGCTCAGGCATAGTGCCTACCACTGCGCTCTGCAATTGTGCACGACACAATTGCCGAGCTTCTGCTCGAGGCGAAACACCACTTTAGGCTGTCAATGCGACGAATGCGGCTGGCAGCAGAAGGCACCAGATCTCCGATTGCCGGAGACTTGCCTCCCAGGTCAGCTCGCAGGCTTCAACCCGGCTAATGCTGCTGCTTTGCGTCAGGTGTAATGGCAGGATATGACTGCGAAGGTTCAAAGCCAGCAATGGTGCAGCTTTTGTGTCGAGTTGGACCCGCACAGCTAGTTGCACGCTTTCGGAACGATGCGCCTGAACTGTACGAACACAGGCAACGTGCAACGAGCATGCGCGGGCCTCACAAAAGCAGGGTGTTGCTGTGGGATGGCTGTTCGCCCGAAGGGTTTTCGGGGTTATGGGTTAATTAACCCCAAATTAACCGGTTATGGCCCCCTCACCAAAATCTGGCCCCGGACACACTGCAGTGTTGCTGTGTCACCAAGGACAGTACAGGATGTGGTACAGGATGTTTACAGGGTTTACTGCCTTGCACACGACAAACACTTTGTGGACATGACGAAAGTCATGCAAGGGTTCCCTTGCTGTTGTTGGCTTGCAAGTGCGGAGCTTGCTGTCAGTAGGACTCACAGCAATCACTTGCCAGCGCCCTGCTTGATGCTGTGAAAATTGAAACCTGATCGCACTTCAAAGCTGGACACCAAGCGCTGCTGCTGACAAATCACTCAGACTTCCTGCGGCGCTTCTCGTCCTTGCGCTCCTCCTTCTGCATGAGGATCACCAGAACACGCACGAAGATGGCCGCAAAGTCAACAAAGAGATCCAGTGCATGCTTGACGTGGTCCAGATTGCCGCTGAACGCCTGCTCCACGATGACTTGTGTGTCAAGAGCCACATACATCGCAAAGACCGCCAGACCGCCATACAGCTCAGCCTGGAAGGCCATGCCGCGCATGCTCGGCAGCAGCCACGTCGCCAGGCGCATCATCATGAAGCAGCTGATGGCCGAGCCCAGGATGCCACCCAGGTACAGGAAGCTGCGGCGGCGGGACACCAGGGCCGCGAGCGAGAAGCAGGCGAACAGCGTCGCGGTGCCCAGCAGCGCCGTCAACACCAGGCCGGCGTCCAGCATCGCCGCCGCCGCAATGAGCGGCCCCAGCGAGGCGCCCTGCGAGAATGCCGCACCCGCCAGCAGCGCATACCGCTTGTTGAGGTTCTGAGGCTCCGGAGGTGTGGCCGACAGCCACACGACCGACCCGACGAAGGTCAGCATCGTCAGCCAGCCGCCCAGGCCCGTCACAATGTTCACGTAGCTGCCCACTGCCGACACCAGCAGGGCTGCAGCCAGCGTGGCGTACACCTTCTCAACATGTTTCTGCACAGCTGGCGTCAAGTCGGTGAATTTGAACAGGGTGTTCGGCGAGAACCGCGACGTCTGCGGCCCTGCGCCACTGAAGCGGGAGACGAAGTCCATCCTGGCTGCTGAGCCCTCTAGCAGCTGACCAAGAGGTCAGCAGATACGTGTTGTCAAACACCCACACACTCGGCTCACACAGCGCCGGGACCTGCAAGCTCTTGCGAAGCGATGCACGTTCAACTGTGTGCACGTCAGAAGGAAGGCAAGCTGCAGTCTGCCTCTTGGTGGCAGTTTCTGAGGTGGCACTGGCCCCAGCCAATAGGAAGCTGCTGTACGACTCGTGTACTGCTGCTGAAGTTGTGAGCAGTCGAATCGATTGCCCGCCTCTATGCTTACCAAAATGTATGCATCAACAGCACAGTGATGAAAGGGGTGCACTGTGACGCAGCTGCCCTCTTGCGGCGGGGCCATGTCGCAGCTCATCTTCAGCATGCGCACTGTAAGCCTGCGGTGCAGTCCACCTGCAGATGCAGATGCAGCTGCGGTCATCCACAGCCTGACCAGTCAAGGCGCAAGTGCCTGGTCGACATCGGCTCAACACTTGCGACAGCAGTCTCAGCAGCGGCACCTGCACCTGCACATGCTGCAGAACCAGACATGCAGCGCCTGCTGCAAGCATTTCAGACAGCTATGACCGCACCCGACTTTGATTCCGCCGAGCGTGCATGGGGCGAAGCGATCAGGATAGCGCCGCACAGCGGCCCTGCCTACTCCAATCGGGGGACCATCAGACTACAGGACGGCAGGTGCATAGACACTCCTGTAAAGGCAGCAGTGCAGAGACAGCATGTGAACTCCATTGAGGCACAGTCGACAAACTTGTGCAGGTGGAGCGAAGCCAAGGAGGACTTCCTGACAGCTCTGCAGCTTGATGCCGCCAGTGGCGCCAAGGACAATGCAGCGCTCCTCAACAACCTTGGTGTGGTCCGTGCAACCAACCATTGTGCGTCTTTGGTACATGCGATGGAAGCTTCTCGACGACTCTCATGTCTGCTGGATGGCAGGCAATGCCGAAGTGGCCCTCGGTGATTTAACTGCAGCGCAGCAGCACTTCCAGCAGGCAGCAGAGGACCCAGGGCTTGAGAGCATTGCATACGCCAACATGGCGCTGGTCACCTTCGAGACTGGCGACAATGAGGGCGCCATCAAGGCTGCACGGCAGTTGCTTCGCAGGTGATGCATGCCTCCCCGGCAGACCTGTCATGCCGCCATGTATCAATTGACTTCGCAGTACCCAAAAGGCTGCGCAATGTTGACCCTTTCTAATGACTCTGTTTGCTGGCAGCAGGGACACATTCTTCCTTGACATACGCTGTGCCTTGACAGGTGTGTGCCAAGCGCTGGATGTCTTAGTTGCTGTACACACGGGTTTATACTGCTTCAACATGCGATTGTGTGACACAAGAACATGGCCATGCCGCAGCATTCCTGTGGGGCAGCGGTCAGCGGTCAGAGGCGGAGGGTGAATGGGAGCGGCTGCAGGATGCAGAAGATGGCCTTGGAGCAGCCTTGTACAACAAGGCAAACCCCACCATCGCACCTTAATGGCAGTGCACCTTATCACATATCTGCAAAGGCAGCTGTGCTCGCACAGCAATTGCAGAGCATCTTTCAGCATTTCACCTGCTAGGCACTGACTGTGCTCTATCATGCAACCTGCAGAGCAATGCAGTGGAACGGGTGCAGAACCGCTGGCCGCCCCGTGCGACTGCAGCGCTGCGTGCTTTCCTGTCGATGGCTAGCGAGGGGAGTGCAGAGGGGTATGATGGCCAACAGCACCGCTACAGCTTTACAACCACCTGAGATATCTGAGATGAGGGTTTCTCGTAGAACACTGAACTGGGTGAGGTCCGACATATCCAAAGAGCAACAGTGACTAAGGATATCGAAGAAACGCAAGTGGGGAGACGAGAGTGTGTGAGGGAGGAGGGGAGCAGTGTCTCATTGGCTTGGAGGCTGCAACTTCCAGGTCCAACTGCACATGCATTCCTGTGCATACCAGTGCTGATGCCTGATGGTCTAGAAGACTGATTCAGTGCAGAACATGCGGCAGACGCCTGTAAATACTGGCAACAAGGCCTGCAGCAGATTCAGCACTGAAGCAACAGATCTCGTCATCTCCGCGGCTTCTTGCTGCTGCCGCCGCCGCCGCCACCGCCGCCCTTGCGCTTCCGTTTGCCATCCTCCTCATCGTCTTCCTCCCGCATGCGGTCGTCCCTGCAGTGTTTACGGGAAGCATTCAGGAAGACGGAAAGCATTAAGGAAGAGGCGGACACTAGTTGGCCCTGCTCTCGAAAGCCAGACCAGCATCTTTGCCCCACCCCTTGCGACCCTTCAAGCATCGAATACATGAACGAGAAAGAGACAACTTTGGTGGCTTGCCTGGCGGCCTGCTCCTCCATCTCGTCCCAGTCCAGGCCCTCCTCCTCGTCGCTGCCCATGGACGCCTCGCTGCCGTCGTCCTCGTCGCTCTCCACCAGCGATTCGTCCTCCGACGACGCCTCCTCCTCCGACGACGCCTCCTCCTCCGACTCTGGCGCAAACTCCTCGTCACCCTCCTCCTCTGTTGGCAAGAGTATGGCGGCGGGTGTCAGTGGCAGATTATCGTTACAGGAAGCGGCAGCATTAACAGCCCACCATCTTCTCGTCACGGCAGACCCTGCAGCGGCAGCTGACAGTGTGCATGCTCAAGCTGGGTGGCACACCTTCGTCCTCGCCCTCGGCTTCAGAGTCCGCCTCGGCGTCCAAGAAGTCCCACCCGCCCTCGGCGATGAACCCCTCTGGGTCCTGTGCCAGGGGTTTCATAGGACGATAAGAGGATGCACTACTGCTGCATCGAGGATGAGTCTACAATTTAAGAATGGGCCAGCAGCCAGCATCAGCCAGCAGGTGACAGCACATGTGGAGGTTCAGGGGATAGCGCAGAACACACCTCCAGGATGGACTTGAGGATGGGCTTCCAGTTGAGGTTGATCTTGTTCTCGTAGAACTTGATGTCCATGGACTGCAGCCACTCGCGCACTGAGTCCAGCGACGTCGACGGGATGGCGTCGATGCGCAGCACATCCCGAGTCAAGTCCTGCAGCCCAGCAACAATAAATATTTGTTTACATTAGATCAGCAGCTCGGACAGTCACCAAAGGCGCTAGCACCAGTGAAGCATGTGCACAGGGTGTGCACTTGACCGTGTGTCAGTGCCACAGTGCGTACACACAGACTCCTTTGCCAATTGATATGAGGGTTTGTGGTAAACACGGAACGATTGTGTACCTTGAAGACGATTGTCATGTCGAAGTTGCGCAGGTTGAAGCCCACACGCTCCAAGTTGACCAGCAGCACATCGGCGCATGTAATCACCGTGAACGGCATCTCGATCAGCTCCACCTGTCGCGCGCACAGCACTTTGCAACGAGGCACAAGTCGTATAGCAGCAACTGCTGTGCGAAGCTGTTGACTTGCACAGGCGTTCACCTGCCAGCACACGAAGCAGCAAGCGCACCAGGCAGTTGACGGTGGGCATCACAAAAGCCGTGGAGCGGTGCGGCACGCCGTGGAAGCCCAGTTCCCGGAAGGGCACCTCGAACTCCATCTCAAGGTCCCTGCAGCAGACAGCATGGTCGCACCATTTGCTGTGCTTGCATCCGCGAAGCGCTGCATGATGTATGCTGCCCGGCCGAAATCACTGCGTTAATAGCACAAGGCAGCAGCGCTGACCCAAAGTCGCGCTCCCAGATGTCGGTCTGCACGCGCTTGGTGAACTGGTTGAACTGCCGGTTGATCTGCATGCAGCGACTGGCGGTCGTGAGCTACTAAATGTGCCGAAACCCAAACCTGCTGCAGGGTGGCACGGACAGCAGTACCAGCCAGGCAGCCTGGTTCAGCAAGAGTCCAGGACGTAGCAGAACACAGTGCAGCACCTTGTTGCGGACGTCGCGCTCTTTCTGCTCCTCGTCAATCTCGTCGGGGTCGTATGCAGAGCGGCGGCCCGCGTCAAGCGTCTGCACCGAGTCCATGACCTGCAGAGCACAGCTTGACGTTTCACAGGGGCCGAGACCTACAGTGCAGTCGGGCAGAAACAGTCAACGAAACAAATGCTCCTCGCATCGATGGACGCCTCTGCTGCGTGAGGACGGCGTGTCACGCGCCTCGGTGTAGAACTGGATGTCGGTGGCCTTCTTCTTGCCGACCATGATGGCGTCCCGCAGGTGGAAGTGCACCAGCGTGATCATCTCCTTCTCCGCCGGCTGGAAGAACGCGTGCCGGATGTTCCTGCACAGAGTTCCACATTTGACATCAGCAGATGAGCTGTCATCTTTCGACTGTTGGCCCAGCAGCCAATGCTGCAGGCGTTGCCCCATCCAAGCATGTGGGTACTGCTTGCGCCAGACGAGTGACTGCGGGCCCTAGCATGTAAGCAGCAGGCATACCGGTACATGATGTCAAGGACCTCGCCCTTGGGGCCCAGGTAGCGGAAGCCGTTGGCGTGCGCCTCCAGCTGCCCTGTCATCTTGCGCCCCTTGCCGCCCAGCGGCGGCCGGATCCACACGTCCGGCAGCGTATACGCACGGCCCTGTAGCAGCAGACACGATACCGCTCAAACGAGGGTATATCCTGGCACTTGCATGGTGCAATCATATGTCTCGGCAGCAGTTCTGCTAACCGCTGTGAACAACCTGTCTCGACAGGAGACACCGCAAGCACGCTGCCAACACACCTTGGCCTTGACCAGGCGCTCCTGGGTGACGAGCGTGGCGCGCTCTGCAACCTCCCGCTCATGCGCTGTCACCGAGCTGCGCAGCACCTTGATCTCCTGCACCACCTGCGCATTGTGCGGAGGACGCACAACATTGAACAGCAGCTCGCACATGGGGCAGGGCGCAGTCATGCCCTGTCTGGCAACCTTCTCATGTCCAAGAACAAGCAGAGGGGTCAGGGCACTGCAAGCGAGCTTGCAAGCAAGAGATGCACCCGCTGCGCATGGCGGGGGTCTGATGATCGGAAGCTGAGCTCCTTGAGGCAGATGGCGCCCGGGAACTTGGCACACGGCTCATACCCCGGCCCAAAGTTGAAGTTCAGCCGGATGAACGCATGGTTCCCATCCTGCAGCAGGTCAGCCCAGAGCATCAGACCAAGCCTTGTGTCAGAGGTGTCTGAACTTGTAGCTGGCATTCACAAACTGCTGACACGATGCGTCCACAGCAACACATAAGGATGAGCACGTTGGTCAACAGGACTGCCGGGGTTTTGCAGACCTGGTTGACGGTGGCGTTCTTCAGCGTCAGGATGTGAAAGGGTGTCAGCACGCCGTAGATCGGCACCAAGATGGCCTCATGCCGCTGGTCCACCTGCAGGTGGACGGATCGAAGAATCGAAACCCAGGGGTCGTACTTGACCATCATACAGTCTGCAAAATATTCCTGCAGGGACCGACACTCGTGGTGATGGTCGTCTGTAAAGCTCACACCTGGATCATCAGGTCACGGGTGTTGGGTGCCACCTCGCTGATGTTGCGGTATGCATGCACCTCCGACACCTGTGCCAGCATGGCCCACCTTGTCAGCACACAGGGTCGAGGTGCAGCAGCGGTGTGCCATGCGCACAGCCAGACACATGGCAAGGCAGTGAACGCAGCACCTTGCGCCCGCCACCCCCTGCTGCTGACCCGTCTCGCGCCTGCCCTTGCCGGAGCGTCTCCTCGTTCAGCCGCTGGAGCAGCTCGTTCTGCAGCAACTTCTGCTGCCGCCTGCAGCCACAGCACGTACCGATGTCACGCTGTCCTCCTTGCCTCGCCTTACCAGCAGGTGTAACATGCTATGCCAGGGCGTAGTGGTTTACAGGGGACTCACCGCTCCTTTTGCTGGTGCTGGAACTCTGGGTCCTCGCTGCGCATCTGCTTCTTCGGTGCGAACACCGGCGCCGGCTGTGCCGGCTCCTCGGCAGCGCCCCCGTCTTCTTCTTTCTGAGGATAGCAGTCAAGCACATAAGTGCATACTGGCTTGGCTCTGCTTTCGTCTGCCAATTAGGCATCTCCACATCATGTACACCCCCAGCATACAAACACCGCCATGTCCTACTGACAGCCACTCTGATGAGCCTCACATTGAAAAAGTAGGCGTTGTCTGTCCAGCCCCGGGGGGCGCCGGCTGTGAGCAGCTCTGTCGCGGAGCCGCCCTCCGGCACCAGCACCGTGTCTGCCATCGCAAGCGCGTAGGACTTGGCTGCCTCTGTTGCCGCATCTGACCGCGTCAGCCCCGTCACGCCTGTGCATGTCATGACGACAGTTTGCGTGCACGATGCTGGGACCTGCGGAGTCCAGATAAGTGCTGCAGTGATGCATCACAGCACTTGGACGTCGTGCTGATAGCAAATGCACTGCCTGTCAGAACACAGCACGCACTCACGATTCAATGCGCATTGTAGACGGGATAACAAGCTGCTCACCTATTGACACATTGAAGACCATGCCGGCGCGCACTGGCACCTGGCTGTCTGCTGACAACACATTGGCTGACTCCCTAAACTCCAGGCCCATGCCAAACCCGACGTTCTTGGTCAGCTTGTCCACCAGCTGCTCCTGACCCTTGTCCTGGAGCAGATAGTATAGGCAGTGGGCTGCTTTGAACCAAAGCACTGATGCAGCAACAGGCCTATTGAAGTGTCAGTTCGTTGCTGGTTCTAGAAGCCGTGCACCTGTAGGGTCTGGACTGCGGCTTCCCGTGCATCACTCAGTACATTGCCGACCTTCAGTGCGGCAATTGCTGCATCCTGCGCTGCTAGAAGAGCCCTGCAAGGAAACCAGCGCTTGCAAACTAACATGATTTCTGAAGGCATATCTGCCATGTGCAGTGCAGCTCAAGATCTGAATGAAGGGCAGATGCAGTGAGTCTGCTGTCCGCTGCGCACTTGTATTCATCCTGCTGCTGTTGGCTGGGGTCTACCAGCACTGTGCGTGTGAGGCTGGCGCAGTACAGGTTGTACCGCGCGCCCAACGATGCAATGACGACATCGTACTGGAGCTTCTCATCGCTGCTGCTGGCGCTGACCTGTGCGCACCGACAGACATTTTTTGATGATGCCCCACACATTGAGAGCCACGCCAGGCACTTGAGCATGCGTCGACCTAATCCCTGCAGCAATGCTGATTTGCACCTTTAGGTCATATTTCCCGCCGCTCTGAACGATAGGCGGGTAAGCAATGTCCACCATTTCCTGCTTGAGCTTGACCTGCAAGGGGGACATGGCCATGGTGTGGATCCTTGCAATCCGCTGAACTCCCTCGGAGACATCGAGAGTGCTGCACTTGCTTCAGATGATAACAACAGCAAGCTGAGGACTTTCACCTGGCACTTAGCGGGATCCAAAATCGCCTCCTCTATCCGCTGCGACACCCGTGAATGCTTGATGGGCTTCTCATCATCAATGATGCCTGCAGATATCGCCAGGCCATTGCTGTTTGTGACAACAAACACGATGCTGCATTGCTGATTCACATGGAGATCGATGGAATGTGCTACATCGCTTGTAGCACGGGCAGCACGAAGTGCTTGCCTTCAAGCTCTGGCACAGCAAAGTTTTTCCAACAGCTGGCTGCGAGGTGGGCTGCCTTCTTCACCGCCAGCTGCTCAGCAGGATCCTTTGCCTGCGCATCGCATCGCATCGCAGTTGCAAAAGTGGCTTGCCTCCAATATCAGCAGATGCAGCAAATCGAGTGCTCATGGCGATCAATGCTGTGCTTGCCAGCGCCTCTGTTGCACTGTCTGCTGCACTATGCGGAACCCACCGAAAACACATCTGCAAGGCCAGCCGAGATGTCTGCTGTCTCCAGGCCGCTGTCCGATAGCGCACGACCCCACTGCTCCATGAGCACACCCTCTGGCTTCTCCTGTATAATATACACTCGACACGGTGCTTTTGGCGCATGTAGCTTGCTGCCATAACAGCCTGCAGCGCACGAGATCAATGCGCAGGCAGAATCCCACATCATTCTGGACACCCTGCTGTGCCGTCCAGTACTGTTTTTCCCAATGCACCAACCGCACCCCAGAGGAAAGACTCGGACTCGCCTTGCTGATGACGCCCAGCACGCAGGGGTTGCCGGACGCCTTGACGCCCTCCAGCAGCGCTGCGATCTGCTCGGCGCCATCCTGCCCCTTCTGCCTGAGGTGGATGTGCAGCGAGATGTCCAGGTTCTCCTTCGCGGGCTCCACCAGCGCTTGCAGCAGCGTGGCTGCAAACAGGGGCATGCACAGAGCTGGGAGGGTGGCATGGCATCCTGGCTTGCGGCTGCGCAGGCATGATGGTGGCATGGTCCATGCACGCAGACATCCACTGCACAAGGTGCAAGTCGGTGCAGCGTAGGGAGCACCCTTTTTGCCGCTGGTGACCACATGCAGCGCCGTCCGTGTGAAGCCCAGCACTGTATCTGCGGACGATGGCACACCGAGTTGTATGCGATCGAGCAGCTACCTCCCAGGTACCTGCCGACACATGCCTTTCAGAGCATGCTCACCAACGACCCGCTCACCTGGCAGTTCATAGCCGAACAGGTATACTTGCAGCGTGATGGACTTGAGATACCGAAGCTCGTCAGTCGCTGGACCCGCGGCGATGGCGAGCGCAGTGCTGCCGGCCCAAACATCTTTGCCGGACTGCATGGCACAGTGAATGTAAGGCTCCGGGGTGCTATATGCTCCTCCCATTACGCCAAAACATGTGTGCGCGCTGGGCTGGGATGCGGATGCCGCACTCCACCCTTAGCACCTCAGAGACACCAGCTGATCCCTAGGCTTCCCAGAAAGCATCACGCATTGCAGTACCACGGCCGTCCCGCAGCACAGTCATTCGTTGAGCAGCTTCTTCAAACTGATGGTTTGAACACACAGCGCTACATGTGCAGAATGCTTTCTAGCCCGCATGCTGTCAACCGTGTGATCGCACCTGCCAGGAATCATAGAGCTTCTTCAGCCGTGTCGAGAATGTCCCGACGTCGATCTGCAGCGCCATGATGGCCGTGCAACACTATGAGGGCACCAATCACAGCTTCATTCTAGCCTGAACTTGCGCTGGACATCGTGCACTGCACTGCCACACTCGGTGAGACTGAAGTTGTGAAGTCAACCCGAGATGCAGAGTGGATTGCGGCGTTAGAGGCAGGTTTACTAGGTGCACGGCACGGGACGCTCATGTCCAGCACGTATGGTAGACTCCAGCAAGCTTGTATACTGGTCCAACGGAATGATGTGCCGCAATCACTCTCAGCTTCCTTCAACTCCCCAGCAAAAAACTAGACTCGCTAGGTTCGATCTTCAGCTTCGATATGAATACGATACAACGGCTCCTCAATTCACAGGCTCTAACTGCATGCTGAGTGCCACCGCCTTGCAAAATCTTTCCGAGGCACGCCAAACCAGCACCAACGAGAAAACACCGAAAGCTTGTCCTCATTTCATGCTCACTAAAGCACATTGACCACGAAACACTGACAACCCGACAGAAACCCGCATGCAGACTGAAGTCTGAAGTCGCAAACTTGGTCTCCTGACATTGAACACGCTGCGCACGCTGATGTTACCAGGTGCCTTGACGTCACACCTTGAGCTGCTCTGTTACATGTGAGAAGCGCCACCGGTGCTGGCGCAATCTGTCGGGGTGATTCACACGTTTTCCTCCGATCCCTTGTGCCTGCCCTGCTGCTGTTCATCGCCCTGCTCCAGCTGCGAATGGCAGCCCAGGAATGCCAGTAGGCGCAGGGGTGAAATCAATGCACAGCAACCAACAAAATTGCAATGAACATACGCATGTCGACGCAGCACTGCAAATTCTTTGCAGTCGCAAAGCAATGTACAGATGTACCTCTGTCGGCTTAGTGCCATTGGTCAGCAATGTGCTGATGTCTACACAAGCATCCTGCAGCATCGTCACCAGAATTGGGCTGGCCTGCGTGTGATTTAAGACTTCGCAGTCAGGCATGCCTGGATGCCTTGCTGTGCGTGTCACATCAGATGTGGCAGAACAACATGGCAACCAGGACTGACCATGAGCATGTTCTGTACTCCGGCCACGCCGCCTGAGCCATATTGCAATGATCAGATCAATGTTTCTAGACACATGCAATACACCTGCTGCAACAACAGTGACAAAGTGATGATGTTCATTCAGCCACCTGGAAGACCCTTGCTGCCAGCCTGCACTGCCATCACCGCTGTAAGGCTTTCCAGATACGCGCCCATGAAGTGGTGTTTCAAGCTGCCACCTGCGCCGCAAGATGTATAGTGTATGACTAAGCAGCGCCCCAGAGGTGACTATCATGTGCTCAGGTGCCTCTTTATGCTGCAAACTGTCTGTCTGTGCCACACCTGGCATGTACAGCTTCAGCAGGAAGCGCTGCTCCAGAGGGTTGGGCCGCACCTGGCAGGCACAACCCCATGTTGGCATTGATGCACACTTTGCGGTTGCCATGCAAACCAGGTGCGAAAATCGCGGGGAACAGCTGGGTGAGGAGAGCATGAGCAATGCAACCCACGATGATGTCGCCATGCTGATTTACATGCACCAGGCAGCCCTGCCGGGTGTACGGCCTGCAACATGCGTTTCAGCTGGTGTGAGACTGCATGCTCATGTTGCAGATGCCAATATATAGTGCACAACAGGAAGACAGATTCACATACCGACCTGAAAATGCCCTTGGCTGTCCTGCAAAGCATCACAGCACGCAGTAGTTGATTTAGGCTGCATCGTTGGTAGTGATAGTCATTGGTGCTGATGGTGCAGGGATGGTTTTGTCAAGTGACGTACCAGCAAACAGTGTCCTGGTCGTTCACCTGCACAAACGAAAAGGACGCTTGCTATATGACAGCATGCAGACCATGGTCATGTAGCAATCTGTTCTGCATCGTGCATCAGTCAGATCCTTGTGCTTACAATGTTCATGTTGTGAGGCACAATGCGGCTGAGGGTTGCTGTGAAGCGCCTGTTCCTGCGGTGTTATAATTCAACATGGTCAGCAGCAGGGCAACAGTGCAGCCATGCGCCATGTCAATGGTGCAGGCGTTATCTGAAATTCCTTGGGCCACTGGTTCATGTTGGACAGTACCCCATGCGTGGGGACCCATAGGTGTAGCATTCCAGGCGGTTGGGCTGCAGCTGCCGTGCGATATCGAAGGCAGCGAGCGATGCCAGGCTGCCCCCCAGTGAGTGGCCTGCAAGGAGTCATATAAACACTCAGCACACTGTTGAGATCTGGCAGGCGTCCGGGACGTTATGCATCTTTGTCAGGCATTGCACTGCCTGGAAAGTTGGATGCGCATGTTGCACCTCAGACTGACACTAGAGCGTATTGAGGGCCAGACAAACACCATTTCAAATGTGTACACACCTGTGGTGAGGACACGCAGGCTGTCCGAGGCGATGCCCGCCGCCAGCTGGTGCACGCGGTCCATGACTGCAGCGCCAAAGCCATTGGCAAGCCACACCTTCATGAAGCCTGCGTGCACGCGGCAGTTGCGCCGCCACCAGGGCCGCTCCGCATCACACGGGTGCCGCTTCATCCAGATCTGCAGGAAGGCAAATCCACCGCATCTGGCAGACTTTGCCTTGTCAACAAAACCACCAGTTTTCTCACCGCAAAGGTAGCGGCAGAGGAAGCAGTCCATCAACAGGGCCACCTGCCTGTCACTGAAGCCTCTCGGGAGAAAAGCACGAGCACCTGCAGGTCTGCCAGGGCCGCCGAGGTGGAGGCAGTGCCTCGGAAAGCGACCACAATGGTGCCGCCTCCAGCAGCGATCAGTGCCTTGCTGTCGTACTGCTCGCCGCGCACGACCTCTATGCTGGATAGCCCGAACAACTTCAGTGCCGTCTCCATGTTCAGATGTTTTGTGGGCACTGGTCCCTGCACGCTAAACAGCTCGAAAGGTCCCTGCAATGTCGGATGTGTGGTGACAGTCGCTGGACACTTGCAAGCAATCATATCATGTATCAAAGTCTTCTAGGAAACCGACGACTCCAAACAGTCGCACCTCCAGCGCGTCTGCATTTTCCTCGTCAGCCTTCACCGCCTCCTTGCTGGCATTTGCTTCCTGATACTCATATGCCAGCCAGCTCCAGTACCACGCCTGCAGTATTAAGTAGACGGCTCACATGTTGACCTCTCAGGTCAGGTTACAGGCAAGCTCAAACGTAAATGCATTTCGCTCAAGACAGCGGCTTCACTTGCATCAACCATCCACCTTGAGGGCGGTCTCGAAGTTGAACAGGGCTCCCGGCAGGGTGTCGCCGCGCAGCAGCACCCGAGGACGCTGCTGCGAGTCGCCCCAGGTCACGACCTGAAGCTGCGCCTGCGTGTAGGCAAGACGCACCACACGGCTTAGTGACAATGCGACGGTATCTGGCATAGTGGATGGTGTCCATCGCCGCTTAGCTGTGACTGACGATGGAGCTGTAGGGCACAGCATGTTTTGTAGTCACCCGTCTGAGGGTTGACAAGCGCTCTGCTGCCTTCATCGGCATGACAAACAGCGCCATGGTTGTGACCAGGCCTGCAGAAGAGGTGTGAGAACAAATGCTGCATGCCACTTGTGCACAAAACCTGTATAGCACCATACTCAACAAACAGATCACCCACCTGCCGAAATCAGCTGCACGGGCGCCAGCCCAAACTGTGAAGACACACACGCTGTCAGGACGGACCATGCACCACTCTTTCAGGCGGGTGCATAGCAGACAGTGCAATCAGGGAAACGTACCCAAGTGTACAAATGGCTGCTGCAGGTGTGCAGGCCGGAAAACCAGAGCACGATGGTGGCGGAAAACATGGTCAGCACGCCAAGGATGGTCGTTCGCGCCTGTGCTGCCACAACAGCCAGTTTCCTGGCAGCAGCAGTGTTGGTGCACTGCCTGATGGACAGAAGGCGTCCAGTGATGCACAGCATGCTGTGAAACCCCTTCGTAAATGGTGGACACACCTGGAGGTGTGCAACAATGTTGCCGACCCTGCATGTGCAGGTTACACAAATATGTTGGTGACGGCCTGCCATGTGGTCCATCCAGCTGTGGCGGGGCATTGTGCAGCTGCATGACGAGGCACCTGTTTTCGCTGTGGGAGCGCGACTGCAGCGCATTGAGTCCCTGGCGCAAGTACCACAGCGTCAACACGGTGTAGATGAGGTGGCCCGCCGCCAAGATGCCGGCTGTGACCCGCGTGGAAGTGGACTGTCCATTTCTGCAGATAGATTCTTCGTTGATACACTCCGTACCTGCAGCAAGCAAGGCACATCATCACCCATGTACAATACATAATTCTCTCGATGCCTTGATACAGTAATCAACAGCATCACCTGAGGGTGCTGCTGGCTTCCGCGCGGTCTGCAGGTGGCCAAACACATTGAAGGCTCAGATGCACGTGCATCATTACTGCCTGCACTCAAGAGTTCAACAGGCAAAGGACCATTGAGCATCACTTTCAATCACCACAAGATGCAGATTGCACAGGGTTTCTTCAAAGTGCGACGCACCGCAAACATCGTGGCGGTGGATGCCTCCACCAGCACCCACAGCAGCGCCTCAGGCCAGTACATGTACCAAGGCGCGTCCAGCAGCAGGCTGCTGCCATGATCCCCAAAGTTGGCACCTGCAGGTTGTTGCAGAACCCATGCAACTCCCGTTTTCGAAATGCCAATTCATATGGTTATTTGCTGAATGGCACTTCAAGTCGCATGATGTGGCCGCACCTCTGCTGGTCGTGCTGCCTGCTGCTTTTTTGTGCCATGGCATGCTGGAGTGTGCGGCTAGCGCCAGCAGGGCAAGCAGAAAGTTGAGGCAGGTCAACCGAATGAAATTGGAGGCATTTGCAAGCCCTGTGAAGATCGCCTGCAGCAACAGCAAATTGAAATTGGCAGCCTGGAGCACCGGCAACACATGTCACATCGCCAATGCAAACCAGTGGCGAGAGATAGCCACCCCCATGCACCAACTACTCACGCAGTGGTTGCCGACCAGGGCAGCATTCGGGATCAAATAGAAGACTGCGCTAATGATCTGCAGCGCAAATATGCAAACTTCTTTTTGTCTGATGAATACACCAGCTGGCTGCAGCAACAATTTGAAGGACAGACAGCAACCTGCACGCCGAGCTGGAATGCGTAGACTGCCACCAATCGCCTCCGCCTTTGTGACCTGCCACACTTAGGAGCCATCAGTAAACCTAACGCCAGTTTGGTATCATGCCTCAAGCTCCTCAGGGGCAGGGAGAGTGTCTCACCACTGCCCGCCCCGCACTCTGTATAGCCTGGTCACAAACTGTCCGAATGCTGCTGACATCAGCAGGACGCAGACGCAGGCAACCACGACGTTGATGTAGGCCACGCCCCGGCCCTTCACCCAGCCGCTGTCGTCGTCCTGCATGCATTGACAGGCACACGGTCGGCACCATTGCCAACTGCAATGTTGGGGCTTGGGGATGCTTACGGAGCATGTCATTGTGCCAACGTCAGCGCTGCACATCGCACCACACTCGTCTTCACAACAAGGAGGACGATTGCAATGATCATTGCCACTGCGATCAAAACCCGCAACATCCTGATGATCGCCTGCAACATGATAAGTGCAAGTTTAGAACACACACGTCAATGACACCTGCAACGACGACTGATGTCACGTATCCAACAGCATCAGGCCATGGCATACCTTCGTCTCCACCTCCCTCTCACATTCCATCCTGGAAGTCGCACAACATGTCAGGACACTGTAGGATGCTGTGTGCAGCACAGGTGGACAACGTGTAAGTGGCGTCGTGTGCGCGGTGTACCTGAGGAGGACGTCTGGATGGTCTGTCTCCGAGTCGTGCATGATGACAGCTGCCGCCTCCGCACCCGCACTGAGGCCGTCCAGTGCTTCTGCCCCGCCAGCTGGTGCACTGGCGCTGAGCTTGCCATCTTGACTCCCTTGCAGTGTACCACAGGAATTTGCACCTGCAGGCTGCTTGCTGTGTAAACTCTCAACGTCGTCGGCTTGCTCTGGCAAACTGTCGGTGCTTTGACTGTGCTGTCGTGTCCGGGCCATGCCATAACAGCTGCAGTGGGCCCGAGCTGTACAGCTAATCAACTTTCTTGCACCCTGACAAGCCAGCCCACCAAGTGTCGAGATGGTGTCCGTAATTGAAGCCGTCTGATACCCAGAAGCACAGCTGTGATATGCGTTGCAGGGCGCACAAAGGTGCAGGCTTTTGGTTCCGGAATTCAACGCAGGTCCCGGAGACGATTATGTCATCAACCCCGGGAAGCACGTGCCATGACCTTGGATCTGCGTTGTTGGACCCTGTATGACTGTATAGCAGCACCCCTGGCCTTCTTGTGCTGTTGTTCACCCAGATAAACTTGCTACTGCGTGCCGCCGGTGAGGGAGCTGCAGCTACTTGCCTGTAGAGGACCTAGCTCGGACCTCTGAATCATTACTAAAATTATTCAGGCCACGTGCCACCTGTGGGTGTACGTGAACGCATATTGAGACAGGAACCCACATGTGGCAAACCTTCAACTGAGGGCACGCGCTTTGTACCCTGCACAATCTTGCAGTGCCCTGGTGTATAGTAGAACTACAGAGTCGCCGCTCGTGCCGCGCACACACACCACTTCTGAGCTCGACTCGTGTTTGGACATTCGACAAAGCCAGCAAGTGCAGACATAGCGTGCCAGATTGATCTCAGAGATTTTCTCGCAACTCAAAGTCGCTTGCAGGGAGGTGTATGCAACACAAACGTCAAGCTGCTGCCTAGGATGTGAGCTGCTGCCTGGCACCTGGACCCCATTGGCCGACCCCCAATGCACCCAGCAGGTTTGCAGCACATACCTGCTGCCTTGTGTGTGAAACTTACAACCATTCACGAAGGATCTCATTCATCACGATGTGACCACGACATAAGCGTACCTCTGCCATACTGTGTGCCGCACTCGCAGGTCTTTATCCAGCAGAAGCGGGGGACAGCACAGGCGCCTGCGATCCTGAGGCTGCGAATCACTCAGTAGAACACAGCCATGCGAGCGGCACCTCAACTGCAGACTCCTGCGACAGAGAGGAAACGAAGTGTCCCAAGCATGACAGCTTTCAGCTCGATCCCAATGCCGCACCGCGAGATGACCGGGCTGGATCAGCTCAGGCAGCGTACGAAGCCAGTTTGCGTCACGTCACGCTGATCCTGGAGTGTGACACGGCATGGGAAACGAGGGTGAGCAGCAAACCAGCTGCACCGTGCACAGTTTGGAGTCTCTTGGGAGTGAGCAGCGCCTGGCCATGGCTGACCCCGGCATGTGCCCTGGTGCTATTTGCATACTCTGCCTTTGGTCGGAATCAACATTCCTCACACACTGGTCTGACTTAGTCCGTTTTCTGATATCAGTGGCTTGTAGGGACAATGCGAGTCATGGTTGCCCTTGGCATGGTGCTGCTCATAACGCAGCTCATCCTGAAGACTGTCAAGGACGGGGACTCCTGGTTCAAAGAGCGTCGCTTCGCTGTAATGAACGTCGTACTGGCCAGTGAGTGGCGCGCTGGCAATGAACATATTGTGCGCCAGTCCCTGCGAGCATGCCCAGCTTGCAAGCATCAGGTCGCCCATGTCAGCGTGTATGGTGGGTGTGCGTAGGTTTGTGTCTGGCGGCCATGAGCGCAGCCAATGTGGTGTGCATCCGACACATGTGGCGTGCCCGCAAACTACAGTGGTCCAAGCGCCGGGTCCGCCTGGTGGCAATCTACTATGCAATGCTGAACATTCAGGTACACTGAGTATATGAGACACCCAGTGTAGAAAGTGTGCTTCATCCTGTGCAGCACAGGGTGCTGCAGGGAGTGCAGGTCTATCATGCTGGCGTCACTGTGTCCAGCACCAATACTCTCAGTGACCACACGCTGACTAACAACTTCTGTAGAGTACACGCAACATCTGAACTTGTATCCTCGTCCTGCAGATGGTGAATGCTACTTGCTGGCTGGCGCCCAATGCCCGGCTGCTGCACAACAAGTGTTCATGGTACTCCAACTTTACAGATGTCAGTGGCTTCGTCCGCTGGTGAGTGGCAACTTGCACTGGCCTTGCCTTTGTGGCGGGTTCACACGGGACGGGAGCGACCCTTCTGGCGTGTGCTGGCCTATCAGTGCCAATTATGGCCAACTCAATCTGCTTCCTCCATGCACAGGACATGCTGGAACACGCTGTTCTTCCTGCTGACCGTGCTGTCGCACTGCTCCTGCCCTTTGGCCAAAGACCGGCGGTGGTGGCACTGGGTAGTGCGTGTCTGCAAGAAGCAGCCGGCGCCTGCAGGTCAGACATGATTGTTACTGCGTTGGGCTGCAAGCATGCTGCTTCGATGTGGTACTGAGTGGGCTGCCAACACTCTAGCTGCATGCGCAGCTGCAGGGAACAACGGTTCAGGAAGCGTGGGGCAGCTAGACGCGCAACTGACGGTCAGCTCGGTGGCTGTCACCACTGAGCGTCCGCTCACGCCACTGGACACCATCTCGGGAGCGGATGCCCAGCTCGTCTTAGATGCGCCCATCTACTATCATTGGCCGCCCGGTATGTTTCGGTGGCGGAAAGCCAAAGTGTGTAGCTGAGTCACTCTGCTGCTTGCCGTCATGCAACAAAGTCGGGCTGTGTGCACTGCAGCCATTGTGTGGCTTGTGCTGGAGGGTGACCTGATTTGGCAGAAGACGGTGAACAGTGGGGACAGTACAGGTCAGACCAACTCGGCATCACTCTCAGAAGCTTATTTGCTATGCCTGGTGTCCAATGTGCCTGAGAATACCGCCTGTGATTCCGTTGTGCTGATCCCTGATGCCCTGCATCGATCAAGATGTCGAACGAAGAGTGCTGCGTCCTGCAGATGCAAACGGCGAGGGGTGTGATGCTCTCATCGCACATTGTTATGGTGACAATGCCGACCAACAGACACAGACGGCTACCAAGTGGGTGGCTGTGCAGATCCAATGCAGTCTACGAAGTGGACAACGAGAACAGGCAAGCTGTAGCCACCACACGAAAACAGTGCAACCGCTGCCTTGCAGGCTGTTGGCCGTCTTCTTTGCGCTGTATGCCGTGCTGATGATCTTCTACAGCTTGACTACATTTAGAGCGCTAAGAACATCGCCATATCATACTTTTAGAACAGGTAAGTCATGCATTCAGTATCTGCCGTCTGGTGCAGTATCTGCCGTCTGCATGCTCCATGCGCAATGTAGTGATCATGACATGTATTGTTTGACACTCCACAGGCAACATCATTGCGCGCATCCAGGTCTGGTGGTGTATGTTCTTAGCACTTGTGCTGTGCGGTGTGTCTGGTCACATACACATGTGTGCTGACTGATGTTTGCCGTGCCTGCAGCGGATGACAGGTCGCTTGACCGTCTGGTGAGCAGCAGCCTGTTTCCTGCTGATTCAGGGTCATATATCGTGACCAGAAGTTGCTTGCAGCTGCCTGGTTTGCATCGTTGAGGTGTGCTGCACATGTCAATACCATCAAACACCCGAAGGAGCACCTGTACACCTCCGCAGGTTTATGTATGTGGCAACAATTTGCCTGTGGTTCATTCATCCCGAGAAATGCTCCAGCTATGTGAGCAAGTGCAGCTGTGCCTCGCGTCTTGGCTGTGCCATAGGTCTTGTGAATGTGCATGCTGTTGCCAGCTTTCATCTTGATCTGGCCGTCATCGCCCTGCAGCTGCAAACTTGGTTGGGTTTGGCGCCAAACCAGCTGGTGATGTCAACCTCGGTGATAGTCATGGTGAGTCCTGTGCAGCGCCTGCTTCTGTCATGTCGTCGACCGAGGCATGGCAGCACATGACTTGCGGCACCCTGAGTCCCTGAGCTGCTGCCTTCTCTACGATCCCAGGCCATCTTCTTCATGCCGCGGAGTGCTTCAGACCTGAGCCCGCTGCGCAAGGTCTGTCACCACATGGCGTCAATCTAATGCACGGCCGTTTAACAGCGCTCTATGTGCCTTGGTGCGCACGGAAGTTGTGCCGCAATGGGGCTTTGTGTCCTTTGCCCTTGGCATGGCGTAGTGATTGCCAAAGTTCAGATCCGTAATGTTGCGCAGCTGCTCCTGCAAGAAGTGGCATGGGATGAGGGCAGCAGGGAGCACAGGCGAGCTGAGCGGGCAGCTATTATGGCCCAGTACAAGGAGATCGGCGACCTAGAGCACGAGCCGCTGTTCTGTGCTGAGACGGCCCTGAAGGTGGCCCGCAAACCCACGCAGCTGCTCTGCTGCCTTGCTATGCTGTTGCACGTGTTTCCTATTGACGGCGCCCGTCCCAGTCACCTCCCTACCGGCATGAGCATCTTGCCGGCACAAGTGGTAGGGAACATTCCAGGATATGATATGATGCGGTCTCGCTGCAGGCGTTCCACTGGACGTTTTTGTCATATCGATATGAGGAGCATGCGGGCGCTGATCTCGAGGCGGCTGATGGTCCAGGGGATCCAGACGCCCTTGAGGCAAGTGTCACACAGCGATTGTCGTCTGTGCCAGACATATAGTACAGCATGCATGTCTCGGCTGTCCCTCCCCTTGCTTGGATGATGATCGAGTCCAGCAGTTTGATATGGCTGAGCACACCCAGTGCCCAAACCTCTGGAACATGTGCAGGGGGGCGTCCCGCTCGACCCGCGGGTTGGAGCAGCGCTGCAGCTGCTGGACCTTAACACCATCAGCATCATGCGCGAGGCGACGCACGACACCAAGCTGCTGCTGGCGAGCGGGCCAGGCGCCATCATGCTGTCGTTCCGGGGGACGTCTTCAGCCGCCGCCGCCTGGGCAGACTTGCAGGTAGGTAGGGAGTAGAAGCCAGGTGCTGGTGCTGGTCACCTGCTAAGCTTGACGTGGTGACTGTCGCTGCACCAGTGATCAGGGGCCTCATGCTGACATCGCTTTCGAGCCTTCACTGGGCTTACCTTGCAACAGCGCATGTCATGCGCAGCTGCTCCTGGCAGCCAGCGGTGTGAGGAGATATGTGCCTGCGGCAGGTACTGCCAACCCGGCATCCCAGGCAGCCAGCACAGACGGGCCACAGCTGGCCAGCACTGGTGCACAAGGGCTTCCTGGCTTGCTGGATGGTTGGCGGCTTCAGGTGCTGCTGCGTTTTCCCTTTGGATCGGGGCTGCTGCAAGAACAACAGTTTGATGTTCTGGATGTCCTTGCTGGTGTCCCGCCACGGCTTGGGTGAGAATGCACCGAGAGGATGGCACAGTGTACAAGTGTACAAATAGCATGGCACCATGTCTCGAGTCATGTGAACATGTGGAATTTGCAGGAAGCGTGTGCTGGGCAGGATACGCGGTCTACTGGACGAATGTGGCAAGGGTCCGACGCCACGCATCTTGATCACAGGTGAGCCGAGGAACCCTGCGTCAACGGTCTGTTGCTACTGCGGCATGCACTTCTGGCATGACAGAACACCCTTCTCTCGCAGGGCACAGCCTGGGCGGGGCACTCAGCATCCTTGCAGCCTACGACATCCAGGCAGAGTTTGACCTCCCGCTCCGGCAGGTGCAGGCCTCGCAACATGATCTGCAGGTTGCAGCAGCACCTCTGCACCCGGTAGCTGGCCGTCGGATATGTTGTTGTGCCAGCAACCCAGCTGGCGCTTGAGCGCAGGTGGAGGTGTACACATTTGGCTGCCCCAGGGTAGGGAACGGCAGCTTTTCGACCGCATACGACCAGCTGGTGCCGGAGACCTGGCACGTCATCAACGACAGGGACACGGTGAGTTGTGCCCAGACTGGCGTTGGCCATGCAGCTGTTGCCCATACCCTGCCGTGCCATCCTTTCTGCCCTTTCAAATATTGCCGGCAAACCCAGTTTGTCGTCCATGCAGATCACCCAAGTCGGGAAGTTCAGGGTGGGTGCATAAGGCTGCATTGATCACGGATGACATGCGGCTTTGTGGTTTGCACACCTGATGTCAAAGACCATTATGTGATGCTCAGGTGTACAAGAGGACAGGTCAGCAGATCATCGTCAACCCTCTTGGCGACATGATGGTGCGGTCCATATGCCTACGTGAATGTGGATCTACTTAGCAGTGTACTTGCATACGAGAGTAACTACTAGTGCCTGTCCAGCTGTGTGCTGAGGACTTTGGCAGGAACACTACAAGCATGACCGCTGTGGTAACTCATCGAAAGACCACGACCAGTCTGGTGCTGAGAATGCCCCATGTTGCCGGCCTTCGTAGGTTCGCCCAGCCCCAATTGAGCGTCGGCTGCATTTTTCGGCCCAATGTGCGATCTCCAGCGGTGCCTCAGCACCATTCCGCAAACACTGCAGCGCAATGCATCTCAGACATCCCAACCCAGCACATTGATCAGCTGCCCATTGTCGATCTGCAGGGGCGGGGCTGGTGGGCGAATTCATGTTCGGTGCCATCGATGCCTTCCGTGCGTGCCGCAACGCCAGAAGCAACCTGCGAGACCATTTTTTGGCCGAATACGGCTTCTCGCTTCTAACTGTGCTGGCTGCGCAATTCACTAATAAGGCACGCTGCTAAGTGCCGCTGATGAACGTGTTTACATGGCTTGCGGCCTGACACGTCGCTGATGATGAACGTGCTTACATGCCTCACGAGTTGACACGCTCTTGTTGCATGGGCGCAATTGTTGAGGACCTGGAACAATGCTGTCTGCTGTCACTCGGACAGGGGCTCGTGGGCGGTGGGCAGGGCGTTGTAGAGATGCTGAAGGGTGACACCCTCCGGTACATCCTGGAGTCCGGCGGCTTTGTGCTCGCAGAAGTGCTGGCGGATGCAGGCTTTATGCTCCAGGTTCGTAACCGCTCCACACACGTGCTGTGCTGAGCTTGCAGCAGTGCGCTGGAGTGCAGCACGCTTGTGGACCTGCTGAGAAAGTCTTATGCCAGGCACTCAGTTACCTTGCCGTGCACATCGCCTCAGGAGGACGGCGATCTGGCAGTCTCGGCCGCCTCGAGCAGCACCATTGCATCGAGCGCTTCGTTGGCTAATGTTTATAAGCTCGGCGAGAGGAGGTGGCGCCGCAGCAGCAAGAACCGGGAGGCCTGTGCATACATCGCGCCATTTGCGGCCGTAAACCAGCGGTGGGGTGGCGAGGGAGGCACTTAGCAGGATGCTGGTCACAAATAGTAGTTATGGTTGCTGCAGGGCCTCTCTTAGATGCAACCTTTCAATGTACCCTACTTGAACTGCTTGACTGTCCCATGACCATTGAGTTGATGTTCTTGTAGTTGGTCTGCGCCCGCCGCTGAGTTGGTCTTGCGACATCTGGCGCACTCCTTGGGTAGTGACGATCACGTGCCACCCGTGCGTTGAGTAAGTGCATACAGACTGTCAGACAAAGCCCACATGGTCAGCAATCTGTTGCACGCGCACGGGATTGCGCACCGTGTGTCGAGTGATCTCACTATGTAGCAAGCCCACACTTCAGCCTTCGAACGCCGGTCACGCGCGGACGCACACTGCTGGTTTGCTTGGTGTATATGCATGCCATCCGCAAGGCCAGACTCCGCAATCAGAGTGTCTCAGCCTTGCATCGAAACCTGCAGGCAGGCGCTGTCTGTGCTTGAGCGCGATGATGCCGTTCTTCTGTGCGGAAGGTGCAGAGGTGCCTGTGTAGGACATTGGCAGCACGCTGGCGCACAGCAGTTTTGATGCCCACAGCAGGTTCGTTTTGACGACCAGTCACATGTTGTATGTGCGTGCAACCGGGTAACAATGCAGTGCTGAGGTTGACATCCCACATGCAATGCACGCCTTGCACACGCGCAGGTGTAGACACAGAGTCAGCAGCTGCGGATGGCGCAGTTGCCTGCGACACAGCAGTGACTGACACATCAAGTGCAAGCCGCTCCGGGAAAGACAGCCATGCGAGCGGAGGGTCGACTGCAGACTCCTGCGGCAGCGCACAGCCCGATGCGCACAGTGGCACTGAGCTTGGGTCCGCTGGTGCACCGCCAACCGACAGGTCAGCTCAGGCAGCGTACGAAGCCAGTTTGCGTCACGTCACGCTGAGGCTGGAGTGTGACACGGCATGGGTCACGAGGGTGAGCTTGCATCGTACATTGCTGGGGTAGTTGTGCCACGGGCGGCCTTGGTCATGCCCAGCTGACTGGTGTCTGTTTGCTGTGTATCTGTGAACATCCATCGCCAACAGCTTCGCACGCTGACTGGTATGTGTCCCTGTGTACTAGTGGCTTGTTGGGACGCTGCAAGCCGTCGTCGGTCTGGGCATGGTGCTACTTGTGACGCAGCTCATCCTCAAGTCTGTCAGGAATGAGGACGCGTGGTTCAGAGAGCGTCACTTCGCCGTGCTGAACGTCGTGCTGGCCAGTGAGCGAAGAGAGACCACATACTGTCACCAAGCATGTCTGCATGCAGCTGTCGTGTATCTGATGGCCATGCGGTCACCTGTGCATGCTTTGGATGCATAGGTCTGTGTCTGGCAGCCTTGAGCGCGGCCAATGTGGTCTGCATCCAGCACGTATGGCGTGCACGCAGACTCCAGTGGTCCACACGGCGAAGCCGCCTGGTCGCCACCCACTACGCAATGCTCATCATACAGGTGCATCTCAAGCTCATATGAGGGTGTGCTGCATATCCTGCAGCGAGTCTGTCTCTGCATATTTACTTACTTTTGCTATCTCACCATGCTGCATCGCACATGACGAGCGATCAGCGGTGTCAGTACAAATCAGCTTGTGGGACAACAGCAAGCAGATCATGTGTACGTTGTGCAGATGGTGAATGCAATATTTTGGCTGGCGCCCAACGTTCGGCTGCTGCGCTCGCAGTGCGCATGGTGCGTCTTACACCCTGCATCAATGCGATTTCGTGCTAGGGACATGTTTACTGAGAGCCTGCCCTGATGACATGGTAATGTGACGTGGTTGCTGCCAGCGCAGGTTCAGCGACTTCACAAACACATGTGGGCTCATTCGCTGGTAAGCCAGGTGGCAACACGCTTCTGTCATGTCGCAGCCCAGCACGGGCTGTGGCCCATCTGACCCAGCTGCGTCGATATTGCATCTCATAGCGAGTGAACCATTGCGCCAATCTTCACGAGCAGGACGTGCTGGAACACGCTGTTCTTCCTGCTGAGCGTGCTGTCGCACTGCTCCTGCCCCCTGCAAGGCGACCGGAAGTGGTGGCACTGGTTACAGCATGCCATCAAGAAGCACCCAGCTCCTTCAGGTGAGGGCCCAGCTCTGCCTTGCCTGCCGTAAGAGAGAGGGGTGATGACCCAGTTCATGTGCAAGCGTCTGCACAGCTTGCGCAGCCGAAGAGAAGCGTGGTGCAGCAGGCCTGGAACAGCCACATGCGCAGCGGACCGAAAGCTCAACAGGCCTCGGCGGCGATCGAGCAGTTGCGCCCTTGGACACCATCTCCGGAGCTGATGCTCAGATCGTTCTGGACGCGCCATTCTACTACCATTGGCCCTCAGGTGAACAGCGTGTCAGCGTGCCATGGCTGTGGCACTGTGTGCACACAGTCACTGCTGCAGCCGGTGGGACCCGAGCGACGTGTGTGCGTGCACTGCAGCCATTGTGTGGATTGCGCTGGAGGGTGACATAATCTGGCTGAAGGCGGCTTCCGGGGACAGTGCAGGTGGAACACAGCAATGCAGTGCCACTGCATGTGCAGTAAGGCTCAAGCCATGATCTGACGCCTGGCGCCCCACCGCGCCTGCGCATTGTTCAAATGTTCATTCTGTCGGATGCTAGAGACTCCGATGGTCAATGTCATACGCCTGTGTTCATCCCGCACCCTGCTCCCTGTTCTGCAGAAGCAGCGGACCCGGGCTGTGACATCTACATTGACGAATGCTATTCTGGCAGTACGGATTCGCGGACGCGCGCCGCCACCAAGTGCCGTGCCTGCTATTGCACAACCCGTCTGTGTGCAACTGAGCTCGCTGTGTCGCCCAAAGCTATCACCATCTTGAAGCCATTGTTTGCAGGCTGCTTGCCTCTCTTTTTGCGCTGTACGCCGTGCTGATGATCATATACAGTTTAAAGACTTTTCGCGCATTGCGAACTTCGGCCTACCACGCTTTCAGAACAGGTTGGCTGAGCCTCCACCAGTTGCATCTGTCGTAAAATACCCTTGCAATGATCCTGATAAACCTCTGCCGCACACAGGCAACATGATCGCACGGATCCAGGTTTGCTGAAGTCAGCTCCTTGCATGCTGTTCACATGCTGTTCGTCCCTGCTGACGGCCATGTAGCAATCATTTATTGAAGATCATTTGTCATCCTGCAGCGGCAGACAGGGCGGGTTGCTGTCTGGTGAGCATGCTGCTCACGATGCGTCATCTGTGATTAGCGGCTACTTGATGCACCTGTGTCACCTGTGTCAGCCGTGCTCTGCTGTGGATACTCGCGCCTGCAATGATATCACCTCAGAAAGAGCACGTGGGGCCCTGCGCAGGTTTTTGTATTTATCAACAATCTGCTTGTGGTTTGTGCATCCTCAGAAGTGTTCCAGCTATGTGAGCGGCCACCCATGTGTTGCCTTCTGACAGTCATGTCATGGCCATGCTGGCGTGCTGAGAACCGCACTGATTGCTGCTGGCATCGACTTTTGATCGCAAGTCAGACTGGTCCTCTTTGCCTCGCAGTTGCTCACCTGGCTGGGTCTCGCACCAAACCAGATCGTCATGGCGACCTTGGTCATAGTCATGGTGAGTAGCATGCAACCCCTATCTGCGCTCCTGTCCGAGGCTCTTGCGCCCCAGCTCAGCACAGCAAGCATGCTGGAAGTTGGTTGCCATGGCCTCCTGCCCACAGGCCTTCTTCTTCACGCCACGGACTGCCTCGGACCTGAGCCCACTTCGAAAGGTGACATTGCGTATGGCATCTGTACCTGTGGATGTGTGGGAAGAGCTGAACGCGCCGAAGGCACAATGGATCGGTCATCCTCTTGGGTTTCTGTATACTTCCTGGTGGGCAGCGCGCTGTTGGCAGCCACATGGTTTGCCAACGGTTTCGATGTCCCACAATCTGGTGTTGTTGCAGCTGCTGCTGCAAGAGGTGGCGTGGGATGAAGCCAGCAGGGAATGCAAGCGAGCTGCACGGGCAGCGGTTGTGGCCGAGTACGAGGACATCGGCGACCTTGAGCACGAGCCGCTCTTTTGTACTGAAACAGCCCTCAAGGTGGCCCATGCACGCAAGATGCAGACTTGTGTGCTAGCATGCCCTGCTTCTGCAGTCTGCTGCTTTGCCCCCCGACATGATGTCCATGCACACTGTCGCGGCCGAAGCGCTCGTGCGTGGCACGAACACATGCAAACAGCAAACCAGGTCAATGCAACACGCTGGTGACATGGCGGCCAACGCCACAGGCGTTTCATTGGACGTTTCTGTCCTACCGCTTCGAGGAGCATGCCGGCGCTGATCTTGAGGCGGCCGAGACTCCAGGGGATCCGGACGCCCTTGAGGCAAGCACCATGCTCTTGTGACTGGTGGCACTGATCAGATGCACATGCCTTCTCCCGGTGCCGGGGCCATGCCCGCCTTCGACAGACATGTGCACATTGATTCGACAGACATGTGCACGTTCTACTGCATGCACAAGCGCAGCATCGACAGGTTGCCCAGGCGATATACTAGACCCCTGTGTACCCCGAATACAATTGAGAGTGCATGTGCAGGGGGGCGTCCCGCTCGACCCGCGGGTGGGAGCGGCACTGCAGCTGCTGGACCTCAACACCATCAGCATCATGCGCGAGGCCACGCACGACACCAAGCTGCTGCTGGCGAGCGGGCCAGGCGCCATTGTGCTGTCGTTCCGGGGGACTGCTTCAGCGGCTGCGGCCTGGGCAGACGTGCAGGTGTTCAAATATTGGCACGTTCAGGGTTCAGATGCTGATGCTTGACCCTGCTGCCTTGTCGGTACAGTTTCGAGCACCAGGGTCCTCGATGCTGGTGATGATGAGGTGTCCTGGAGAATGTCGCCTTGGTTATGCACGTGTCCTGCCTGGTCCTGATGCAATAGATGCCAGCAATGTTAACTTTACATATGACTATCGCAGGTGCTGCCAACCCGGCATCCCAAGCAGCCGGTGCAGGCAGGCCGCGGCTGGCCAGCGCTCGTGCACAAGGGCTTCCTGGCTGCCTGGACCGCTGGCGGCTTCAGGTGCTGCTGCATTGTCCGTTTGATCGGGGCTGCTGCAAGAGTACACGTTCGATGGTCTGAATGTCCTTGCTGGTCTCCCGCTGCGGCTTGGGGCAGGATGCACCGAGAGCATGGCACAGTGTACTAACAGCATGACATTGTGTTTCGAGTCATGTGAATATGTGGATGTACAGGAAGCGTGTGCTAGGCAGGATACGCAAGCTACTGGACGAATGTGGGAAGGGTCCGCCGCCGCGCATCTTGATCACAGGTGAGCCGAGTAGGCATGCGGCTGTTGCGACGCTGCCCTGGCACTGGTAACGCTTGACGGTCTGATCCTACTGCGGCATGCACGTCTGGCGTGACGCGAGAGAACTTGTCTGCAGGGCATAGCTTGGGTGGAGCACTCAGCATCCTTGCAGCCTACGACATCCAGGCAGAGTTTGACCTTCCGCTCCGGCAGGTGCAGGGCTCATGGAACAATGAGCAGGTTGCAGCAGCACCCCCGCACCTGGTTGCTGGCTGTCAGATCAGTTCTTGTGCCAGTAACCCAGCTCGCGCTTTGGCGCAGGTGGAGGTGTACACATTTGGCTGCCCGCGGGTGGGAAACGGCAGCTTTTCGACCGCATACGATGAGCTTGTGCCCGAGACCTGGCACGTCATCAACGACAGGGACACGGTGCGCTGTGCCGTGGGTAGCTTTCGCTCATGTCTCTGTCATGCATGCCGTGTCACCTTCATGCCGTCGCTCTCAAGACAAACGATGTTGAACTCTGTACTATCCCTGCAGATTACCCAAGTCGGGAAGTTCAGGGTCAGTGGCAGTTCGGTTGGTGAATCATGTGAAGATGTGAAGACTGCGAGCCCCTTGTGTGTAGCCCTTTCCCTATGGAAAATGTCGCACGTTCTTGCTCAGGTGTACAAGAGGACAGGCCAGCAGATCATCATCAACCCTCTGGGCGACATGATGGTGCACCCTTGTCTGGCTCCTAATGTGCTTTCCGACTTGAATGTGTGGTCCATGTAAATGCCTTTGGGGGAAAAGGCTTGCCATGGCAGCCTGCTGAACCATAGCATCATTGACATCCCTGCAATCCAGGCCCAATGCGTTGTTTCATGCCTTGACAGGTTCGCCCAGCCCCGATTGAGCGTCGGCTACATTTTCATCCCAATGTGCGCACTTCTATTTCTGGCGGCCCCCAGCAACGTGTGCCATTCCCATGCATCAATGCAAAAGAGGATTAGGGATGTCCCATGTTGTCCGGATCACTTCTATCTTATATACTTTGCAGGGCTGGGATTTGTCGGCGAAGTGATGGTTGGCATCATCAATGGCTTCCGCAATGCCAGAAGCCGACTTTCCAACCATTTCCTCAGTGAATATTGGCACTCTTTGCTCACGGTAGTGGCCTGTCAGTACTCAACTAAGGTGACAGTCGGGCTTGGAATGGCTGTGCAAGTGTGGCTGAATGGCTCACATCCCGATCATGCCTGCTGACCGTGCCGGTTTGGAGCCGCCAGCTATGTGGGAATGTGCAGGGTCTAGTGGGCGGCGGCCAGGGCGTCATCGACATGCTAAAGGACGACACCCTCCGGCACCTCCTGGAGTCCGGCGGCTTTGTACTCGCAGAGGTGCTGGAGGATTCAGGCTTCTTGCTGACGGAGAGCGTCTCCACAAGCTAGCTATCGATAGGATATCAGGGTGTAACACGGTTCGACGTGTGACAGCAGCCATCTGCTCCAGGCTGCCGGCGAAGCTGCAGTGCTGACACTTGCAGGAGAGCGGCAAACTGGCAAGCGCAGACGCCTCGGCAGGCACCCTTGCACTGGGTAATGTATACAAGCTGGGCGAGTGGCGCCGTGGCAGCAGAAACGGGTAGGCCTGTGCTTACATCGCGCCATTCGCAGCCGTAGCACACGACAGGGATGGCGGGACGAAGGAGGCGCTCACCAGGATGCTGGTCACTGAAAGATGTGTTGTTGCTGGGTCTCTGAGATGCAACCTGTCATTGTACCCATACCTGAACTGCATGATTGTCCCACTACCATTGATTTGATGTTCTAGTATCTGGTCCGCGCCCGCCCGCCGCTGAGTGGGAATTGCTGCAAAGTGACATCACGTGCCACCCGTGCGTTGAGTAATGCACAGCATCAGATTGTCAGGCACAACCCACGTGGTCCACTCTGCTGCACGCGCACAGGAATGCTCAGCGTGTATAAAGTAATTCATTGAAGTAGCAAGCGCACATTTCAGCCTCTGAACATCGGTCACTCGCATGCGCACACAGCTGCTTTGCATGGTGTACATGCAAGCCATCCGCAAGACGAGGCTCCGCAATCACAGTGTCTCAGCCTCGCATCGACACTTGCAGGCAGGCGTCATCTGCGCTTGAGCACGAAGCTGCCGTTGAACTGTGCAGAAGGTGCAGAGGTGCATGTGTAGGACATTGGCAGCACGCTGGCACTCAGCAATTTTGATGCCCACAGCAGGTTCGTTTTGACGATCAGTCACATGTGGTATGTGCACGCAGCCGGGCAACAATCTAGTGCTGAGGTTGATATCCCACATGCAAAGCACGCCTTGCACACCCGCGAAGTCAGCAGCTGCGGATGGCGCAGTTGCCTGCGACACAGCAGTAACTGACACATCTAGTGCAAGCCGCTCCGAGAAAGACAGCCATGCGAGCGGACGGTCGGTTGCAGACTCCTGCGGCAGCGCACAGCCCGACGTGCACAGTGGCACTGAGCTTGGGTCCGCTAGTGCACCGCCAACCGACAGGTCAGCTCAGGCAGCGTACGAAGCCAGTCTGCGTCACGTCACGCTGAGGCTGGAGTGTGACACGGCATGGGTCACGAGGGTGAGCTTGCATCGTACATGGCTGGGGTAGATGTGCGCATGTGCCACGGGCGGCCTCGGTCATGCCCAGCTGACTGGTGTCTGTTTGCTGTGTATCTGTGAACATCCATCGCCAACAGCTTCACACGCTGACTGATCTGTGTACCTGTGTATTAGTGGCTTGTTGGGACGCTGCAAGCCGTCGTCGGTCTGGGCATGGTGCTACTTGTGACGCAGCTCATCCTCAAGTCTGTCAGGAATGGGGACGCGTGGTTCAGAGAGCGTCACTTCGCCGTGCTGAACGTCGTGCTGGCCAGTGAGCGAAGAGTCGACCTACACACTGTCACCAAGAATGCATGCGTGCGTTCTTCTGTGCAATCCGTTGGCCATGCTGTCACCTGTGCATGCTTTGTATGCTTAGGTTTATGTCTGGCGGCCCTGAGCGCGGCCAATGTGGTCTGCATCCAGCACATATGGCGTGCACGCAGACTCCAGTGGTCCAAGCGGCGAAGCCGCCTGGTCGCCACCCACTACGCGATGCTCACCATACAGGTGCATCCAGGCGGCATCTCAAACTTGAATGTACTGTGTTGCATATCCTGCAGCGAGTCTGCTGTCTCTGACCGCATATTTACCTGCATTTGACATCTTAGCATGCTGCACCGGTGTCAGCATGGATCAACTTGTGGGACAACAGCAACCAGATCATGTATACGTTGTGCAGATGGTGAACACAACATTCTGGCTGGCGCCCAACATACGGCTGCTGCGCTCGCAGTGCGCATGGTGCGTCTTACACCCTGCATCAGTGCTTTACTGTGCCAGGGACGTGAATCATGAGTGCCTGCCTGGATGGCATGGTAAGGTGATGTGGTGCTGTCAGCACAGGTTCAGCGACTTCACAAACACATGTGGGCTCATTCGCTGGTGAGCGAAGTGGCAACACGCTTCTGTCATAACGCAGCCTGGCACGAGCAATGGCCCATCTGACCCAGCTGCATCGATATTGCATCTCATGGCGTGCAAATTATTGCGCCAATCTTTACGAGCAGGACATGCTGGAACACGCTGTTCTTCCTGCTGAGCGTGCTGTCGCACTGCTCCTGCCCCCTGCAAGGCGACCGGAAGTGGTGGCACTGGTTACAGCATGCCATCAAGAAGCACCCAGCTCCAGGTGAGGATCCAGCTCTGCCTTGCCTTGCCGTGAGTGAGTGGGGTAATCAGTTGACATGCCAAAGTGTGCACAGGTTGCGCAGCTGAAGAGAAGCGTGCCGAAGCCGCTGTGGAACAGCCACATGCGCAGCAGACGAAGGGCTCAATAGGCCTTGGTGCCGATCGAGCAGTCGCGCCCTTGGACACCATCTCTGGAGCTGATGCTCGGATCGTTCTGGATGCGCCATTCTACTACCACTGGCCCTCAGGTGAACAGCGTGTCAGCGTGCCATGGCTGTGGCAGTGCTTGCGGTGATTCAATGCTGCCGGCTGCAGCCGATGCAACCCGAGCGATGTGGGTGTGCGTGCACTGCAGCCGTTGTGTGGGTCGCGCTGGAGGGTGACATAATCTGGCAGAAGGCAGCTAACAGTGGAGGCGATGGAGGTGAGACAGCAGTGCATTCCTGCCGCATGTGCATCGAGTCTCGGGTCATGATCTGACGCATAGTGCCTCCCTGCGTCTGCGCATGTTCAGTCCTCTTGGATGCTCGAGTCTCCGACGGCTGATGTCGTCGGCCTGTGCTCATCCTGCACCCTACTTCCTGTTCCGCAGACACACCGGGCCAGGGCTGTGACGTCTTTGTTGAAGCATGCTATGCTGGCAGTGTATCTGCGCAGACGCACATCGCCACCAGGTGCCATGCCTGCTGCAGCACATGCTGCTCCTGCACACCTGAGCTGGTCATGTCGCCCACAGCAACCTCACCACGTTGAAGCCGTTTCCCGCAGGCTGCTGGCCATCCTTTTTGCGCTGTATGCCGTGCTCCTGATCATATACAGCTTGAAGAGTTTTCGCGCATTGCGAACTTCGGCCTACCACGCTTTCAGAACAGGTTGGTTGTGGCTCCACTGCTTGCAGTTGTCACAAGCACCCTTGCAATGTTCCTGATATAGCTTCTGCCACACACACAGGCAACATGATTGCGCGGATCCAGGTTTGTCGAAGTCGGCTCCATGCATGCTGTCCACACGCTCTGCTTGCCTGCGGACAGCCGTCCAGCAACTAATCACTGAGAAGCAGTTGTCATCCTGCAGCGGCAGACAGGGCGGGTCTCTGTCTGGTGAGTCTGCTGACGAGTACTCAAAAAACGTGTATAATCTGAGCGTCTACTTGTCGCCCCTGTGTCACCAGCATCAACTGTACCCTGCTGTGCATACTCACACCCACAATTTGACCTCAGAAAGAGCGTAGGGCCCTGCGCAGGTTTTTCTTTCTATCATCAATTTGCTTGTGGTTCGTGTATCCTCAGAAGTGTTCCAGCTATGTGAGCGGCCACTCATGTGCTGCCCTTATGACAGAGTATCCCATGGCCATGCTGGCTTGGTGAGAACTCTACTCGTTGCTGCTATCATCTACTTTTAATCGCAAGTCAGACCGCTCCTCTCTGCCTTGCAGTTGCTCACCTGGCTGGGTCTAGCGCCAAACCAGATCGTCATGGCAACCTTGGTGATAGTCATGGTGAGTAGTACGAAACCCCTGTCCGCAGTCCTAGCAGGAGCTCATGCGCCCCAGCTCAGCAGAGCAAGCAAGCTGCTCAAGGTGGTTGCCCTGGCCTCTGCCCACAGGCCTTCTTCTTCACGCCACGAAGTGCCTCGGACCTGAGCCCGCTTCGAAAGGTGACGTCGGCTGCGTGTGGAAATCTGTACATGTGTGCATGTGTGGGGAAGGCTGCACGCGCCGAAAGCACGATGGATTGGCACTCCTCTTGGTTTGTGCATAATTCTTGGTGGGCAGCGCGCTGTTCGTGGCCACATGGTGTGCCACTGGTTGCCAATGTTACAACGTGGTGTTGTCGCAGCTGCTGCTGCAAGAGGTGGCGTGGGATGAAGCCAGCAGGGAGCGCAAGCGAGCTGAGCGGTCAGCAGTTGTGGCCGAGTATGCGGGCATCGGCGACCTTGAGCACGAGCCGCTCTTCTGTACTGAGACAGCCCTCAAGGTGGCCCATGCATGTGAAACACAGACTTGTGCTAGCACGCCTTGCTTCTGTAGTGTGCTGCATTGCACCCCGATATTGGTGCCCGTGCACACTGCCTGCACCCGAAGCGCTTGTGCGTGGCATGCACACACGCAGATAATAATTTGCTTACTACAGCACCCTGGTGACATGGCGGCCCATGCCACAGGCATTTCATTGGACTTTCCTGTCCTACCGCTTCGAGGAGCATGCCGGTGCTGATCTGGAGGCGGCCGAGACTCCAGGGAATCCGGATGCCCTTGAGGCAAGCACCATGCTTCTGTGACTAGTGGCGCTGGTCAGATACAAAAGCCTTTCTCCCGTCATGCCAGGGCCGCACCCGTCTTTGACGCATATTGATTTTACTGCATGCACAGGAGCTAAATCGGCAATTTGCACAGGCAACGTTCCAGACCCCTGTACAACTTCCTGTACACGCTTGGGATGCATGTACAGGGTGGCGTCCCGCTCGATCCGCGGGTGGGAGTAGCGCTGCAGCTGCTGAACCTCAACACCATCAGCATCATGCGTGAAGCCACGCACGACACCAAGCTGCTGCTGGCGAGGGGGCCAGGCGCCATTGTGCTGTCGTTCCGGGGGACTGCTTCAGCGGCTGCGGCCTGGGCAGATGTGCAGGTATTCGAACCTCTCAAGCTTACAAACTTCAGGTGCTAAAGCTTGAACCTGCTGAATTTTTCGATGATCAACAATGGCTGCATTTTGAGCACCAGGGTCCTTGATGCTGGTGAGCGATTGGGTGTCCTGAAAGAGCCATGGCAACGCATGTGTTGGTGGCTTCTAGACGCCCAAATGCTAGCAATGTCAAGGTACATATGACCATGGCAGGTGCTGCCGATGCGTCATCCCAGGCAGTCGGCCGAGGCAGGCCACGGCTGGCCAGCGCTCGTGCACAGAGGTTTCCTGGCTGCCTGGACCGCTGGCGGCTTCAGGTGCTGCTTGCCGCTCTTGAGCTTGCTGATCGCAGATGGGATGATGTTGGGCACACTGTGTGACAGTGTGGATGTCCAGTTTGCGTGTTGATGTCGCCTTCCAGTTGGCTTGCAAACCTGTACTGGGAGTATGCTCCGGGTTTGTTCTGGGAATTCGCCTCTGGGGTGTGAGCCAAGCAAGTACGTTGAACTGCAGACAGCGCGTGCTAGGCACGATGCGGGGCCTGCTGGCTGGCCGTGGCAAAGGGCAGCTGCCACGCATCCTGGTCACAGGTGAGCCAATCAGTTGCGGTATTCATGCGCCGTCAAGCTGCCACTGGTAGATCTCGTATATTTGCTCGGTCTGCTGTCACACACAGTCCCGTGCATTGTCCAGCCGTCACAGCTGCATCCTTCGAGGGCAGCCCTTCCCTGTGGCAGGCCACAGCCTGGGCGGGGCACTCAGCATCCTTGCAGCTTATGACATCCAGACAGAGTTCGCCCTCCCGCCCCGGCAGGTGCAGGCCTCGCAAACGGATCTGCTCAGGTTGCAACAGTGCTCAGTTTGCTACAGCACCTCTGCACCTGGTTGCTGGCTGTCGGATCGGTTGTTGTGCCAGCAATCCAGCTGGCGCTTGAGCGCAGGTGGAGGTATACACGTTTGGCTGCCCGCGGGTAGGCAACGGCAGCTTCTCGACCGCATACGACCAGCTGGTGCCCGAGACCTGGCACGTGATCAATGATAGGGACACGGTGCGCGGTGCCGTGGACAGCTTTCGCTCATGTGCGTGTCTGTCATACATGCCGTGTCAACTTCATGCCGTGTCTCTCAAGACAATGATGTTGGCCTTTATACTGTCCCTGCAGATCACCCAAGTCGGGAAGTTCAGGGTCAGTAGCAGTCTGGTTGGTTAACCATATGAAGTACAGTTGCAAGCCCCTTGTGTGTAGCCCTTATTTGACGGAAAATGTTGCATGTCCTTGCTCAGGTGTACAAGAGGACAGGGCAGCAGATCATCATCAACCCTCTGGGCGACATGATGGTGCACCCCTTTTTTCCGGATCCTGATGTTCCCAACCTTGAGTGTGTGGTCTGTGTAGATGCCCCTGGGGCTCCAGGGCTTGCGATGCAGCCTGCTGAAACCTAGCATCCCTGCATCCCTGATGGGTGATGCGTTGTTGCATGCCTTGACAGGTTCGCCCAGCCCCGATTGAGCGTCGGCTACATTTCTCATCCCAATGTGCGCACTTCTATTTCTGGCTGCCCCTAGCAACGTGTGCCAATCCCATGCATGAATGCCAAGCATGGAGGATCAGGGTTGATCCACGTTGTCCGGATCAGTTCTCTCACACATTTTACAGGGCTGGGATTGGTCGGCGAAGTGATGGTTGGCATCATAGATGGCTTTCGCAATGCCAGAAGCCGTCTTTCCAACCATTTCCTCAGTGAATACTGGCACTCTTTGCTGTCCGTGGTGGCCGTCCAATTCAGCACAACAAAGGTACTGTATCTGACACGTCCTTCTCAGGTCTGCTCGTGCAAGTCAGCTGCAAAAACCAGTTGACCTGTGTATGCGTACGAGATGTTAGCAGCGGCGAACGCAACTACGCATGCCTAGCAGGGCGTTCCGGGCGGCGCGCAGGGCGCTGTTGACCTTATCTCCGACAGCCCAGCCATCCGTTCAATCCTGGAGTCCGGCGGCTTTGTACTCGAGGAGGTGGTGCGGGATGCAGGCTTCGTGCTGCAGGCAAGCGTCTCCACAAGCTAGCTTGCGATAGGATATCAGGGTGTAACACGGTTTGACGTATGACAGCAGCCATCTGCTCTAGGCTGCCGGCGAAGCTGTAGTGCTGACACTTGCAGGGGAATGGTCAACTGGCAAGCGCAGACGCCTCGGCAGGCACCCTTGCGTCGAAAAATTCGCTGGCTACTGTGTATCAGCTGGGCGAATGGAAGTTGCGCCACACCAGCAGTAGTTGATAGACATGCGCTCGCACTGCATGCACCATTCGCGGCCATGAGGCGGCGATGGCGGGTCAAGGCAGGCGCCCAAGATTTTGGTCCCGAGTGAGATCTGTAGTTGCTGTTGGTCCTTGATCTGCGCATAATCAATTGGCTATTGTATTGATGCTTGTATGTCAGGTTGCTTGACTGTGCCAAAATGACAGACTGCCATGCTCTTTACATACCCTGTACCGCTGCTGCAGTAGCAAAGAGTGGTTCAAGATCTGGCATTCTTGGATTGTTTGACAAGCAGTGCTTCTAATATGTTTTGCAATGTCATCCTCACCGACGCTGGTACGCACTCTTAGAGCAGACTCGACCCGATGTAGTTCTAGGGGTAGTCAAAGAAGTTCTTTAACTCCCCTAGTACTTCTCGGATGGTGGGCATCACGTGCCCACTTATTGACTAATCGCATCTCGCATGAGAGAAAGACAGCCCAACAAAGCGTCGCACCCAGGAACGCGCTCCATGTCCCGTGTGCCGCTGTTGGTAGGCAGACCCAGCAGCCGAGGTCCAGTGATCCTTGCTTGCTTGATGCGACCATACACGTGTGCATGACGTGAGTGCAGGCCTTGCAGAGCGTGGCTCTGCAGGCGATCAATCCAGCAGTGTTCAGCTTCGAGACCTGGCAACTGTCAAGCTCATGCGAGCTGCGTGTGCCACACGTCATCACTATGATGTATAATTTGTGCGCTATGTTCTGCTGTTGCCAACACGGGCCCATAGGCGGACAATGATGCGCACAGCAGGTGACAATCGCCCGTGATGTGCGTTGTGTGAGCTGACACGTACGGCAGACGCTGTGGTGCTCAGTTCCCTCGCCCGATGCCGTAACCAAATTCTCCGCCCTCCTGGCGCGTGTGTTGCAGGCGTACCTGTGGAGCCGGCACCAGCGGATGGTGCCATTGCATGCGATGCGGCAGTTGCTGCCACTGTCTCTGCACAGCGCTCGCCGCCGAAGGACACCTGTGCAAGCGGCAGGTCGTCTGCGGACTCCTGCCGCAGCGCACAGCCCAGGTGTCACACACAGACCGGCGCTGAGCATGCAGCACTGCCGCCGGATACATCCGCTCAGGCTGCCTACGAAGCCAGTCTCCGACATGTGACGCTGACGCTGGAATGCGATACGGCCCTTGAGACACGGGTGAGCATGCATGCACCAACCGGCGGGAACTGCTGCTCAGAGCCACCGGCATGGCACAAGCATCGGCTGAACACTCTTCCTGCCTCTTACCAGAGGCTAGTAGGGACGATGCAAGTCGTCGCTGGCTTTGGCATCGTGCTGCTCATCTCGCAGCTCATCCTGAAATCCGTCAAGAACACTGACGCCTGGTTCAGGCGGCGTCACTTTGCTGTGCTGAATGTCGTCCTAGCCGGTGAGTGGCATCGTCCGATCTGCACTGTTCATCAAGCAGCTCATTCGCGCAGTCTCCCGCGCATCGTGTGAACATGTGCTCATCGCATGTGTCATGTGTATGTGCAGGTTTGTGCTTTGTGGCCATGAGCGTGGCCAATGTGGTGTGCGTCCGACACATGTGGCGGGCCCGCAGACTCCAGTGGTCCAAGCGAAGGATCCGCCTGGTTGCGGTCCACTATGCGATGCTCAACCTTCAGGTGCTTCCGCGGGGCCTGTCAGATCTACAAGGAAGTACATGCATGTCCTCCGGTGCAAGAGCATCAGTCGATTGCGATTACGCCTACAGTAGCCTCTTGTGTGCCAAGCTGCTACTGACAAGGCCTCACACATCCAGGCCTTGAACCCCGCAGATGCTGAACGTGTGCTTCTGGCTGGCGCCCAACATCCAGCTGCTGCGCGACCAGTGCACATGGTGCGGCACACGTATCGCATGAATCGGTAGATGCGCGGTGGACTTGACTTTTGGGTGCCCACAGCAGTCGACCTGTGACAGACATTGTGAGTGTGCAGGTACTCCAAAATCCTCGATAACTGCGCCTTCGTGCGCTGGTGAGTGGCACAACTGTCCTGTGTCTTGTTCATGCAGCAGCGTGCACTGTAGGGAGAGACCTGTCACATTGCTTCGGGCACTGTCACCATGCATGCGCAATGACATGATGCTGGTGGCCGTGGGCAGGACGTGCTGGAACACGCTGTTCTTCCTGTTGAGCGTGCTGTCGCACTGCTCCTGCCCTTTGAGCCACGACCGTCAATGGTGGCCCTGGATACGCCGGGCTGTAAAGAAGCGGCTGGGCTGTGCAGGTTCAATGGCATGTCGACCTACATCCTGCTGCCCCGCCTGGAGTGCAAACATGCTGGATGAATGTCTGTATCAGCCTGCCACCTTGCGTTGCTCATGCGGTTTGCAGAGAAGGGCGCAGGAGCACGTGCTGAGCAGGCACATGCGCACCAGGTGGCAGTGTCAACAGCCTATGCTGCAGAGCGAGCAGTCACACCTCTGGACACCATCTCTGGAGCTGATGCACAGATCGTTTTGGATGCGCCACTGTATTACCACTGGCCCTCTGGTGAACCTGTGAACACACCCTAGCATCCAGAGTGATGTGCGCTGGCTTCTAGCCGCTGCTGTGAATGCTTGTGTGACCTGACGTGTGTGCATTGCAGCCATCGTGTGGATTGTGCTGGAGGGCGACATGATCTGGCAGAAAGTGATCGGCAGCGGGCAAAGCTTAGCGGACGCAATTAATCTAAGTGTGGCACCCTGTGTGAAGTCTTGGGCCTTTTGCCTGCGCCTGCAGCTCAATGGCTGCGCATGCTGAGCGCCATGCTCAAGGTGTTTGCTGATGATGCTGCTGCTCGTCAACCTGTTCGAGCTCCGAGCACTGCTGTCTGGTAGGCCCGAGCGACCAGGGCTGCGACGCCTTTGTTGCCTTCTGTTATGCTGGCGCGGACAACCTGCAGACACGCGATGTCACCAGGTTGTCAAGCCAGCTGCAAGATATCAAGGGTGCAGCAGTGGGCATTGCCATGTTGTTCAAAGCAGCTCGACCACCTTTGCCTGCTGACTTGCAGGCTGCTGGCCATCCTGTTTGCAGCGTATGCTTTGCTCATGCTGATCTACAGCTTGAAGAGTTTCAGAGCGCTGCGAAGGTCGCCCTATCACGCCTTCAGAACAGGTTGGCATAGCCTTCACACCTGGTCACTTCCATGTGTACGCTCGTAGTGATGCCTTTGCCAAGCTTGCATGTGCCTGCGCTGATGACCCTGTGATATTGTGCAGGCAACATGATTGCACGAATCCAGGCAGCTCATGTCATCTTTTGTATGCATGACATGTGCTGTATTTCTCTGTCAAGTAGAAGAGATGTGTCTTGAGACCAGATTGCTCAACTGCACTTGCAACGCCTGCAGCGGCAGACAAGCCGGCTGGCAATATGGTAAGCGTGTTGCGCAGGAATGTCACCCCATCATGATCAGCCACATTCTGCGCTGTTGATTTATCTTACAACAACCACACGCCATGCTCTGCTGCTCGTCATTCTGTGTGCAGTCTTCTGATCGAGCACATCCACCCATGCGCATTCTGCACAGGTTTTTGTTTATGTCAACGCTTCTATTATGGTTTGTGAGTTCCGGTCGGTGTTCCAGCTACGTGAGTAGACCCAACTATGCTGCATGCTGCCTGTTGCACTCGCTTGCCATGTTGTGCTTGCTGCTGCAACCGTCGGGTTGCACAAGTGCAGAAGCCTTACTTCGCTGATCTGCAGCTGCTCACTTGGTTGGGATTGGCACCAAACCAAATCGTGATGGCAACCTTGGTCATCGTCATGGTGAGTGGCCTGGACCAGTCTAAGCTGCCAACTCATGCGCCTCAGCACCTGAGTGCAAAGCAAGGCATACTTTTTGTTCTGCACATCCCTGTTGTCACTGCCCACAGGCCTTCTTCTTCATGCCTCGGAGTGCTTCAGATTTGAGCCCGCTTCGAAAGGTAGTGTTGCCCCTCAAGGCTTCATCCATATTGATCGTGGCTGCAGCATCCAAGCGCACAGTGCAAAAGGCATGTCATATGCTTTATAAATCACCCACCTATGCGCGGAACAGCCGCTTGACAAATACTTCATATGCCACTTTCGATCCTTCGCGGGTTGGTGCAATGCAGCTGCTGTTGCAAGAGGTGGCATGGGATGAGGCTAGCAGGGGGCGGAAGCGAGCTGAGTGGGCAGCCATCATGGCGCAGTACGAGGGACTTGGCGACATGCAGCACGAGCCGCTGTTCTGTATGGAGACTGCTCTGAAGGTGGCCAATTTATCTGTTGCGTGATGTGGCCTTGCAAACTGCTGAATTGCACCCTGAGTGTGCACATTTTCACACTGCTGCATGCATGGCAATCAAGTGCACATGCCAGCGCAGTCGTGCATGAACCTACACCAGGTGATGACTTGAACGCTGATGCCACAGGCGTTCCATTGGACGTTCCTGTCGTACCAGCATGAGGAGCATGCAGGCGCTGATGTGGAGGCGGCAGAAGGTCCAGGGGACCCGGACGCCCTCGAGGCAAGCGCCATGTGTGACTACAAGTATTCCACGCCACCTGCGCTGGCCACTGCCATCTGCAGCAAGCTCTGCCTCCGTCTGTCTCCGTCTGCGGAGTATCATTCCCTGCAGCACACAAGGGGGTTGCGTAAACAAATGCCCTACACGGTGCATGACCCCGACAACTCACTGTGCAGGGTGACGTACCCCTTGATCCGGAACTGGGAGCCGCGCTGCGGCTGCTGAACCTCAACACCATCAGCATCATGCGCGAGGCGACGCACGACACCAAGCTGCTGCTGGCGAGCGGGCCAGGCACCATCCTGCTGTCGTTCCGAGGCACGTCCTCTGCGGCAGCGGCCTGGGCAGACTTGCAGGTGGGCACGATTCGGAAGATGCAGAGTGGCGCTCTTGCTGGACCTCGCATGCCTCATTCTGATGGCTGAGCTGCGCAAGTAGCAGAGGTGCTTGGTGCCCAAAATGCTTGTGTGTCCTTGGGGGTATACCTTGCCCTGCCTACGCGCAGCCTGGGCTGACTGCAAAGATGTATCAGCAACGTCAGAAGATGCGTGGGTTCGGCAGGTGCTCCCCACGCGGCATCCCCGGCAGCCAGCACACACAGGACTCCGGCCGTCCTGGCCAGCGCTCGTGCACAGAGGGTTCCTGGCTGCCTGGACTGCTGGCGGCTTCAGGTGCTGCCCTGCGCTGCCTGGATCCGGTATCCGCAGGGCGTCACAGTGCAGGCCTCTGTGGCGCTGGGACAAACCAGTTTCGCGTCGAAGTGGCTGCGGACGGAACTGTGTTGCTGAACCCAAGACCTGCCTTCACACTTGAGCTGAACGAGGGCGTGAGCTCTGCAGAGAGCGTGTGTTAGCCAGGATACGAGGGCTGATTGATGACCATGACCCGGGTCCGCCGCCGCGCATCCTGGTCACGGGTGAGGCCCTCGCTTGCAGCATCTTCAAATGCTGCAGAGTGGCCAGTGTTGTTTGTAGACAACCGTCTGCACAGGTGTCGCAGGGCCTCCACGTGGAAATGCAACGAATGGCCCTGTTTGTTTGCAGGGCACAGCCTGGGCGGCGCGCTGAGCGTTCTTGCCGCCTACGACATCCAGGCAGACTTCCAGCTTCCTCTACGGCAGGTGTGCAAGCACACAGCTCTCCACAGAGTGCACTCGAGAGGCACCCTGTACCGTTCTATGGTGCCACACAACTCAGCTCTCGCCCCTTGCAGGTGGAGGTATACACCTTTGGCTGCCCCAGGGTAGGAAACGGCACCTTCTCGATAGCATACGACGAGCTGGTGCCCGAGACCTGGCACGTGATCAACGACAGGGACACGGTGTGTTGTGCCCAGACTGGCATTGGCCATACTGCTGTTGACCATACCATGCCATGCCGTGCCATCCCTTCCACCCTTTCAAATATTGCAGGCAAACCCAGTTTGTCGTCCCTGCAGATCACCCAAGTCGGGAAGTTCAGGGTGGGTGCATATGGCTGCGTTGATCACTAAGTACATGCACCATTGTGGTTTGCACACCTGATGTCAGAGACCAGTATGTGATGCTCAGGTGTACAAGAGGACAGGCCAGCAGGTCATCGTAAACCCTCTCGGCGATCTCATGGTGCATCTCCAACTTCTTCCCTGCTTGACCTTCTGCTGTCAAGGCCTGACGTGCATGAGTGCGGCGCTGCAATCGCAAGGCTGAGTGTTATGTTGCAAACCATGCTTTGTCGGCTGTCCGACGTGACAGGTTCGTCCAGCCCCGATTGAGCGTCGGCTGCACTTCTCCTCCCAATGTGCGCTGATTCTCCGCAAAGCTTGCATTTGACGAAGTGTAGTACCGAGGAGGGAGGCTGTCAGGAGGGCTCACATCATTCAACTGCAGTTTGGGTGCATTCGCAGGGCTGGGGCTGCTGGGAGAGTTTACAGGGAACATCCTACGTGCTTGCTACAATGCCAGGAACCGACTGACTGACCACCTCCTCAGCGAGTACGGGTTCTCTACCCTGACCGTGCTAGCTGCTCAATTCACAACCAAGGCGAGTGGCCAAGCACCGCTGCTGAACGTGCTTACATGCCATCCGACTTGGTACGCCGCAGATGAACGTACTTACATGCCTCACGAGTTGATACGCTCTCATTGCATGGGCGCAATTGCTCGGGGACCTGTAACAATGCTGTCTGCTGGCTCTCCTGCAGGGACTGGTGGGCGGCGGCCAGGGCGTCGTCGATATGCTCAAGGACGACACCATCCGATCCATCCTGGAGTCTGGCGGCTTTGTGCTGGCGGAGGTGCTGGAGGATGCTGGTTACCAGCTCGAGGTACCATACCATGCGCATGCAGGGTTGCACCAGTAGCCAGATTGCAGGACTGTGTCACCTGCAAGCAGCAAAGCTGCAATGAGGCTGTGCTGTCGGACAAACCACACTGCATGCAAATGCAGGAGGATGGCCAGCTGGCAGTCTCGGTTGCAAATGGCGCCCTCGCATCAGAGGACACGGCGCTCGCCAATGTCTACAAGCTTGGCGCGCGAAAGTGGCGCCGCAACAGGAGACATCGGGAGCCGTGGTCTTGCACAAAGACACTCACGGCCATGAAGCATAGATGGCGGAGGAAAAGAGGTGCCCTCGGCGAAGTCGCTGAATAGAGCATAGCACCGAAGTTGCTGAACCAATGATGGCAGTAGAATCAGCCAGAGTTCGTAGCAAGCTGTCTGACAAGGTAGATGCAACACACCACCAACTGGGTCCGAACTCATCAGGAGGTCTTGTGTTGGTGTACTTGCCAGTGCGGCGCCAATGCGGCGCGAAGGAAGCATGTAGACCTGACGGCAGCGTATGTGCTTTGAACGATGCCGCAACTGTTTGAGCCAGGGTGTGCTGTATGTTGATGTGCGCCCATGTTTCATGCAAAATGTTTAATGCGACAGAGCAATATGTCCTGCTTGAAAAGGAGGAAGCTTCATCAGCAGGACGTCTGTTGTCGCCTGGCACCAGTCTGACATACAGGGCAGCGCTCGGTGGCAGCACGCTCGAGCAGTTGCAAAACGTTCTCCTGAGTACGAACATATGGGCCACATATCAGCAGCGACACTCCAATGCAGCTCTTACAGCATTGCACCCCACAACTGCCGTCGTGACTGTATGTCAGAAGCCTTGCGCTAGTACGATACTGTACATGATGCACACAACCGACCCTGTTTGTTGGCACCGCCCAGTGTCCCTCACACCTCGCGTCACTCTCCAAATGCAGATGACACCCCACTACAAGTACGGGAGGCCTTGATGTTTGTGACACCCCTCCGCATCTGCTGCAGTACACCGCTCATCCAATCCCAGTGGGTGTCAGCCTGCTCTGTAAGATGGTCAACCCTTAGCTGTGAGGTTCACTAGCTTGCGGTGCGCACACAGCTCTTGCAGCAGCCCTACAGCACGCTCCGCAATCTTGTTTGATGTGGGGACCGACACTTTGTACCCTGTAGACATGTTGAAGCGCAGTGGTTGTCAGCCGGAGAGCTTATGCGTGATCCAGCCATCAAACGAGTGCCATACGAAGCTGGTGGTGCTAGGATTCACCTTCGTGAGAAGTATGACTACCGCAGGGTCAGGGGTGGGAATGGAAACAGCATCTCCCACCTGTTAAGGCACCGCTGCTAATGGTGACACCTTTGACTTGCCCTCCAGCCATATGCGCCCCCTTGAACACCTCATCCAGCAGCTGCAAATGGATGCCAGAAGTTTGGGGCCGACACTCGACATTTGGACGTGTTTGTAGATGTCACGAACTCAGCGTGCTTGTGCACAGCGTTCTCGGATGGTGGGCACCAAGCGGGGCATGGCAGTAGTCCCGCATGAGGACCGCTTGGCAGCGCCGATATGCTGCGCTCCGTCAAGGCCAGTCACATTAGGAATAGATGTTCAGACGGATCAGAATGGTGCTGGCTACGGAAGTGAAGAGCACTGATTGTCAACCTTGGAGACAGGCAGCACCCAGGCTGGACGGTGCATGGCTCCGCCATTGTATGTCGCAGTGCTGCAGTTCTGGCAACCCCCAGCCTCGCCTTGTGATAACACACACATGCGAGTGATTGGTTTTGTCAGCATCTGCTTGCAAGCTTGGAGTGCATGTTGTGGTCAACTAGATGTTTGCAGGGTAGATTGTCGAAGGCTGATGAGGTACTGGTGGGTTATTCCACGGATTGCGGTGTTGCCTGATCGTTCCTTCCTTCACTTCCTTCACCTCCATCCATCTTCACCAGCATCCTTTCGCACTTCCACTTTAGTAAAGTGGTACTTGTGGATTTGCCAGCCAACACATCTCAAACTATCATCAGAAATCAGATCCTCGTAGCAGCCAACCAGATCATCGCAGCAAGCATGGAGCCCCAGCCCAACCAACAGCCCCAGAATCAGCAGGCAGTCAGCCACGAAAGAATGGCGGACTCTTTCAGCACCTTCGCACACGCGGCCTCACTGCCATGATGGATTTCTCGTGCTGCTCAGCGTGAGTGTGCTGGCACACCAACAGAGCCACCAGCATGCTGGTCATTTCAAGGCACCATTCTGGCGGGGTCAACTTGTCGTTACCTTGTCTATCTGCTGCGGTTGTTGCTGGTGCAGGTGTGGCATGTGGGAGGTGGACGACGTTCGCAACCCAACAGACACAGGTATCGATATGAATCTGTATGCACTGCCTGCCGCACTGTTGGCGCCAGCATGTGGATGCATCATAGGTCTTCCCTGCTGTGCAGATGTGCATCGATCTAACAGGGTGGCACCAACAAGTTCGCATGGAACATGTAGTGCATGGCTGTGCCACAGGATACGTGTTCTACCACTTCCAGTCTGCGCTGAAGATTCAGCAAACGGGCGAGGTGGGCTGACACCACCACAAGTCGATACACGTGACCCCTCGGCTGGCTGCACAGCGCTTGGAAGGCTGCAACGAGCGTGCAACGGCTGCAAACGTGCAGGCCACCTGGTGTACACTGACAATAGATTGCCGCTGTTAAGCCTCGATGTTGACACATGGTACACTGTCACGACCTGACGGTCCCAGAGCATGACTGGTGAGGCTTGCAAGTAAGGTTGGTCATAACTGCAACCAGCTTGCCTGTGATGGCGTGCAGGGTGGGCATGCCATACGAGTGGGATGGCAGCGGCGACACCCGCATCACACTGGTCAATTTGGACAAGTCGGACTTCATCAAGCCCTTTGACATCATCCTGGAGTACCCGCCCGAGGTGTTTGGCGGGGAGCGCGCAGCTGGTGCGCAGTGGTCTGGCACATGACAGGGTATGACAGCACACACGACAGTTACGCATCAGCGCTGCTGGCATCCCTGGGGTGTGCCCAGCAGAGCACGCACCCATTTAATCCAGAACTGTGGCAATTCATCCTTGAACCCAATATACCAGTTGATTGTTGCTTTATGGGCAACATATGCAGTAACACTTGTTCAGCATTTGCAGGGCGCTTCAGCTTTTGTGGTGGAGCACCGGCAAACATGGTCCATTGCATGGCCGCCTGATGACAAGCCTGAGCGTGCTGCATGCAGTTGTGCGCACAGAGGATGGGCGCTCGTTCCTCCACTCGTTTACTGACAAGGACTTCAAGCACACCTGCGGCAACGGCCGCTTCCCGTGCGCTTCTTCGATGTCGTACATCAGAGCAGACTTGTGTTGCCAGGCTACTACAGTAGTGCGACTGCCTGTAGCCTGAGCACTGCACAACGAGCTCGTTCTGGGTGGCGATGTCACTTTCTGTCGACAGCCCCATCCGCATGTCTTGAGTGCCCATGTGACCAGTGCAGGTGCGAGGGTGCCACCGGCCCTTGCCTGCACGTGCTATGATGCGTGGAGCCACCACGCCTGGGCACTGACCGGCTACCTGGGCTGCCTCCAAACATGGAGGCTCGCCAAGGCACTGTCAAGCGCACAGCATCAACGGTTGCAGCGGGGACAGTACGTCGGGCCTGCTTGTCAGCGCAGCATGGCGCCAACAACAGTACGCAGACGTTAGGCAGCCTATGTGATGCAGCCAGCGTTGTGCAAAGGCGCAGGAATCAGAGCAAGAGTGTGGTATGTTGAGGTGCCTCATCACCACAGTAATATCTCAATACAGCCGTCTGCCTTGCTTGATACGTTCATCGTTGCCTTGCATCGGTTTGGCAGCGCTCGGTGGTAGCACCCTCAGCAGTTCCAAACAGTCTTGTCAATACATGAAGATTCACACGCGCTCATCAGCAGGCATGCGGTCATGAAGTTCTCACAGCAGTGCACCCGACAACTGCTATCGTGACTGTCAGAAGCCTTAAGGTCGTACGGTACTGTACACGCAACCGAGCCTACTCAGTGGCACCGGTCAGTGTTTTTGCTCACACACTCACGTCACTCTCCGAGGGCAGACGACACTCCACTGCAAGGATGTGACAACGTGATGTTCTGTGACGCCCCTCCGCATCTGCTAGTACAACGCTCACCCAATCCCAGGGGTTGTCAGAATGCTCTGTACTCGATGGTCACCCTTCTGCTGCCGACTCCAGCAGCTTGCGGTGTGCGCGCACCTCCTGCAGCAGCACTGCAAGACGCTCCGCAATCTCGGTTCATGCGGGGACCGGCACCTTCTTGCCCTCTGAGGGCACAGCCGCCGACGGTGACACCTTTGGCTTGCCCTCCATGTGCGCGCCCTTGAACACCTCGTCCAGCACCTCGGACAGCGTGGGGTGTGCGTGCACGTTGAACTTGATGTCGGCGACGGTCTGGCCGGTGGCGACAGCATTGGACGCCTCGTGGATCAGGTCCGCCGCGTGCAGCCCAAAGATGCGCACGCCCAGGATCTCGCCTGTGTCCTTCCTGTAGATGAGCTTGGCCATGCCCTCGCCCTCCTTCTCGGCCAGGGCCTTGCTGTTGGCCTTGAAGGACGTCTTGGAGACGGCGATCTTGTCGGCCCAGCCGCCCTCCTGCGCCTTCTCCCGCGCCTGCTCCTCCGTCATGCCCACAAAGCTGACCTCTGGGTGCGTGAAGCAGGCGGCTGGCACGCTGAGGTGGTTTAGCACATGCTCCCGCCCGCACATCTGCTCAACCGCTGAGATACCCTGTGCGCTGGCTGCGTGGGCCAGCATGAGCTTGCCGTTGGCGTCGCCAATGCAGAACACGTTCGGGATGGCCTTGCCGGCCTTGTCCAGCACCCGCATGTGGTCGTCCACGGGGATGAAGCCGCGGCGGTCTGTCTCTGCGTTGACCGCCTTCAGGTTGAGGCCCTGGGTGAAGGGGGCGCGCCCGGTGGCCACCAGCACCGCGTCCACCTCCAGCGTGTCCACATGCTGCTTGGTCTTGAAGTCCGTCAGCTCCACCTTAACGGGCTCCACGCCTGGCACTCCTGGCGTGACCTTGGTGGCGAGGACGCCGGTGTGGTAGTCGATGTTGCGCGGGTTGATGAGCACCCGCTGCGCCAGCTTGGCCACCTCCTTGTCGAAGCCCGGCATCAGGGTGGGCAGCGCCTCGATGAAGGTGACATCTGAGCCAAGGGCTGTGTACACGTCCGAGAACTCGAGGCCAATGTAGCCGCTGCCGATGATGGCGATCCAGTCGGGGATCCAGTCCAGCTTCAGCGCATGGTCAGATGTGAACACCGTCTTGCCATCGATGGGGATGCCTGGCGGCACAAAAGGCACGCTGCCGCTGGCGATGATGATGTCCCGTGCAGTCACCGTGCCGCCCACATCCACACGGCCCGGCAGGTCGTACTTCACCGCATGCGGGCCGGTCAGCTTCCCGTTGCCGATCAGGATGTCCACACCAATGGCCTCCAACGAGCGCTTTAGGTTCAGCTGGATGGTGGACGCCAGGTTGTTGGCGTGGTCTGAGATCCCCTGCCGGTCAAAGCTCACGGAGCCCACCTGGATGCCCATGGATTTGAGGTGCTGGTCATTGCGAAACTCCCGCACGCGGCCAGACGCCGCCAGCAGCGCCTTGGAGGGCACGCAGCCGCGGTTGACGCAGGTGCCGCCGATGTCGTGGCCCTCGATAACCGCCACCTTCAGGCCCGACTCGACAGCGTGCAGAGCGGCGCCGTGGCCGCCGACGCCGCAGCCGATGATGACCAGGTCGTAGTCAAACTCCTTGCTGGCCGCAGCTCGCACAGCAAGCGGGCCCCGCCGCTGCGCCCTGGCTGCCTGACACCTGCGTGGGCTGCTGTGCAGAGCAAGCAGCTGCCATGAGCTGCCGCTGCTGCTGGCTGTGCTGCTGGAATGGCATTGCCGCAGGCCCTGGAACGCGGGCAGATGGCCCGCATTAGTCTGAGCTGCATGCACGCCTGCTGTGAGCATGGAGCAGTGCATACCGCAGCCCAGCATGATGGCCACGGCCGCTGTTGCTCTGGCAATGCAGGCGCTGCTGTCGCCCTGCCAGTACTGGTGCTGGCAAGTGGGGATATACAGCGAACGGTGCCCACGCGTCGAGGGCTTCAGCTCAATGGTCGGAGCAGGTCCTCTTGCATAGGAAGCAGGAAGGGCACGCACTGCTTCCTCAGTACACAGGGCCACGAGTGCGACAAGCACTGCTCAGTGCGACAAGCCGCAGGGCAGCGTATCGGAAATGCACAAGGGTCATGAGTGAGCAATCGGAGTCTGCCGCTGAGGCGGCAGCCGACGAGCAGCGACAGCAGGAGTCCGATGACCAGGTAGTTGCAGTGCCATTTGAATGGTGCACCAGTTGGTACATGCAGCGATGCTGCGTACTGCAACCCGCGATGCAGCGTCCAGTGCGAATTTGAGTTGATGCAAAGGTCTTTCGGTCAACTAGAAACCATCACATATGGGGTTGTCACTCGTCAGTTGTGTCAGTTCCTGCAAGCCGTGCGGCGCAGGCTGCATCCAGCCGCGATAACGAGCCGTCGTCGTCGGATGAGGAGCTCAGCCCAGAGGAAGCCCACGCCGCGGTGCTCTCAGACTGGCGGACCGCAGCAGTCGTGCACTTCACGCGCTGCTTCGGCGAGGTGCTGGGCATGGCGCGGCCATTCCCCGCTGAGAAGCTGGAGGACGCCCTGGAGCAGCCCACGGAGCACCTCATGTTCTTAGGCGAGCTGGTGCACCGGCTGGTGACCAGCAAGCCGTATGCGCCGGACGCCGCGGAAGCGGCGTGGCCGCTGCTGCAGCAGGCCGCCAAGTCGCGCCTCGGCATGCAGCCAAACCTGGACTTCTTCGGCTTATCGCCCCTCAAGCGGGTGCGTGAGCACGGCTGAGCGTGCTGTCGACTGCCGCAAGCCGCTGCCACTGGCTGCTGATTGCTAGCATTGAAGTCGCGCAGCTGCCATTGAGCCTCGGCAGCTGACTCCTGCGCGGTGGCTTGGCGCAGGTCAAGCTGCTGTATAACCTGTGCGAGTGGCGCCTGGAGAACGACATGGAGTTCAGGGAGCACACCAGACGCGCGGTAAGTTTCCAGTCTTGGGCAAGCCATGCAGAAGGAAGCTGCACCCAGTGTGTTGCACCTTTGCACCTTGCATGTGACGCCGCCATGCGCATCCTTGTGTACCAATTTGGCAAAGTGCGGACGCACCACACACCTATTGTGACTGGCTTCAGCAGCGAGGAGATGCATGCGAGCTGCATGCGGTAGTGCGGAGGCGTGTTGCTGGGCGCAGAACTCATCTTCTGCATGCACCCTGCATGCATGCCGGGCTCGAGCATGTGCATGCATCTGCACACAGGAGCTGGGCGGCGAGCCGGATGCGGGTGAGCTGCGGGCGGAGGCGCTGGGGCGCGATGCGCGGGGGGCGCGCTACTTCTTCCTGGCCGTCGGGTGGGAGGACTGCCGGCTGTACCGCGAGGAGCCGCCCCCACGCGCGCGCAGGGACCGGAAGCCCAGCGGCCGCGCCGACACCCCCAAGTGGGAGGTCGCCTGCTCCAGCATCGAGGTGCGGTGCGATTTACCATCTAAATACACCCGGAAACGCATGCAGACTGTGCCGTGCCTTCTCTCGTCCCACGCACTTGCGGGCAAGGTGCTCGCCAAGGTGTGCAGCAGCCAGGCTAATTAGGGCTTGCCATTCTGCTGCCTGCAGGAGATCACGGAGCTGACAGAGCGCCTGAGCGGCTCGCGCAACAAGGCGGAGCGCGCGCTGCGGGACGCGATATGCGACGGCGTGCTGCCGGAGCTGCTGGAGACGGTGGCCGCCCGCAAGCGCGCGTCCGAACGGCTGGCCGCCATCGAGGCCGCGCCCCGCAAGCGCTCCTCCCGCCTGCAGGTGCGCTCTTTCGTGCGATTACGAGTAGCTCACTATAGTTGCTGATTGGTGAGGCGCTGCCGTGCAGGGAGCCTGCTTTGGGGCCACTGAACGCTGCTGCTCTGTCAGTATGTCTGACCCTGCGCTCAAGCTGTGTTGCTTTGAACATTGAGAGACACCTACTGTGTCTATCGGCCCATGTCTTGAGAATGGTAGACCGGCAATCTGTTTGCTATAGCCTGATGCAAGGCAGCACGGTATATGCAGGACCTGGAGAAGCAGCGGAGGGAGGAGGAGAGGGCGGCTGAGGCGGCTGCAACCCGGCGGGCGGAGCAGGCGGCGCGGGCGGCAGAGAAGCGCCGGGTCCAGGCAAGCTAGCGGCTTCTTCTCCCTGCAGCTGGCTGGTGCCACTGCCATACAGCATGTGTCCAGTCACGGGGGTTGTTTGCTCAGCAATGCACCTTGCAAGGCGGTGCGTCTGCAAGGAGCGATGCCCTCTCCACCTGAGTTTGGAATGTCCATGGGCTCTCTCTGAGGTCTCACCGTGTCTGCCAGGAAGGAGCGAGCAGCTGCATCATCGCTGAACTAGGACTAGCCTCAGAGGACTTTGCGCACTATGTTCCGACTCCTTTGTACCTCTGTCCACAGGAGAAGGAGAGCCGGGCGCTGCGGTTGCTGCAGTACAACCAGCAGCGGGAGCAGGCGGCCCTGGAGTACCAGATGAAGGCGGCTGGCCTCAAGGTCCGTGCAGCAACTGTAGCTGGTGGACTGGATCAATTGACCGCCAGAACCATATGACGATGCTGACGCTTCATGCTGAGTAGCTGGTGTTGCTTGTGCTGCAGGACGGCCCATCGCGTGCAGAGCGCATGCAGCAGCGCCAGGTGCCTACAGACTGTTCATGATGTTAGCAGTGGGCGAGACTCTGCGTGGATGCGTGTCGGGGCATTGTGAGTCACTATTGTACCTTTGGTTGTGATGATGACTTAACCCCGTTCGGTGGTTGTTGCAGGGTACCACATGGACGTCTGTGAATGGGTCCTCACACTCTGCCGGCCCCAGCTCCGACAGCGAGGGAGACGTGCGGCAGCCGAACGGCGCTCAGCACGCGGACGGCAGGCAGCCTGACGATGCACAGCAGCATGACCAGCATGCGAATGGCGTCAACGGCTCTGGCAGGCCGCGGCGGTCGAACGCGGGGCAGCACTCGCAGCGGCTGGCGGACGCGCAGGCTGAGGAGCTGCGCAGGCACGCGGCAGCCAGGGACGAGCACACCAGCAGCCCGCTGGCGGACGGCAGGGCGAAGACGGGCATGCTGCATGGCGCTGTGCAGGCGCCGGTGAAGGCGTCAGCCCCGCTGCCGGAACTGCCGCCTGACTTCCAGCCGAGCAGGTGCGCAGCACATCCGCAAGCCAGCAGTGGGGCTTGGTGTGTTTGGTGGGCGTGATTGGCATTTCGTGTGCATGATTATCCTGACTGTAGACCCCTGACGCCAAGCCAGTGATGGGCCCCGATGGCATGCTGCACATGAGCGCAGGTCAACACGCAGCGGCCGTGCAGGCGCAGTGCAGCTGCCGCTGCCTCGCCATAGCGCCAACCACACAGCAGGTGCACGGGCTGTGATCTAGTCTACGAGACACATGGCTACAAATGCTGGCACATATTGAAAGCGCTGTGCAGAGCCTTGGTGGGGCAACTTTGGCCTGGTGTCAGCCACAGCGCTCAGATCTCGTGCCAATCAGCCTCGTGACCCTGGCACAGGCTGGTCGCCCCTGGGGGTCAGCGTGCCGCGGGGCAGGCGGCGGGGCCGGCGGCGGCACCCGCGCCGGGACCTCAGGCAGCTGGAAGCAGTTGCAGGCTGGGCCACTGCACGGTCGCGGCCGCGCAGCGTGCCTGCTGCGCTGCCGGCGCCACGGGAGTCTGCAGACCCCCAGTCGCCAGGCCGCAGGCAATCCAAGCGTCAGCGCACAGATGGTGTTGCGGCGGAGCGACTGCAGCAGCAGGACGGAGACGGCCGCGCTGCACAGCACCTGCGAGGCGACAGCTCAGCTGCAGCCGCGCAGTCCAACGGCTTGTTGCATGGCGACCTGACACCGCAGCAATATGCTGACGCACACCCGCAGACGGCTGCATGGCAGCACTCGGGAACATCCGCCCCGCAGCAGCTCCCCAACGGCACGAGACAGTCAGCCAGTAGGCCAGGAGCGCCAGGGCACCAGCATGGCATGCAGCAACCCCAGCAGCAGCAGCAGCAGGAGCATATGGCAGCGCAGAGCACCACAGCGCTGCCGCCACCAATGCAGCAGCAGGCAGCAGAGTCTCTGATGGGGCAACTGCCGCCAGAGCACCGGGCTGCGCTGGCGCGCATGCCGCCGGCGCAGCAGGCTGCTGCGCTGCAGACACTGCGGCAGCGTATGGGCCGCCAGCAGCTGGGGCCCCATCCAGATTCGCAGGTGGGTGCAAGTGGATGATGCTGATGATGCTCGTGTATCCACATTGCGACCATGGAACGGGGAACTCTGTGCTGCATCTGCACGGCCAGCATTGGCCAGATCTGCCCTGCATCTCTCGTCTCCTATGTCTTGGCATTTACAGTGATGCAAGCAGCTTTGATCTGATGGTGCTGATACGAGATGATGCAGGTGCATGCTGCGCAGCAGATGCTGCTGCGACAGCTGGTGGCGCGGCTGCCCCCACAGGAGCGCATGCGTCTGCAGCAGCTGCCGCAGCCTCAGCGGTCAGACGCCCTGCACCAGCTGCTGCGTCAGCATGCGGAGCAGGCCCGGCAGCAGCATGCCCAGCAGCAGCACCTGCCATATCAGCAGGGGCCTCTGCAGCAGCATGCCCCGCAGCAGCATACAGAGCAGCAGCAGCAGCCGCTGCTCCATCAGCAGCAGGCGATCCAGCAGCAGCAGCAGGTATGTGTGTCATCAACAACATTGACACTCCTTCTGGCTTGTATGATCCGTGAAATTGATGTGCTGACTGGCATATCAGCGATGCTGGGATCGGGCATGGACAACGGCACTTGGTTCACTGCAGGGACATGACCACGGCGCATGGCACAGTGGCGACAGTGCTGGCTATGCACAGCCAACGCAGGATACAGCAGCAGCAACACCGAATGGCCCAGTGCAGGGCGCAGAATATTTTGTGCACGGTGACGGCCGAGCCGATATGAAACAGCAGTTCTGATGCCAACGTGCAGACCGGCGCATATCTGGATGCAGGCTTTTTGCAGCCGAAGTGAAGCTGAGCTTGCTGACATATTCATTGGCCGTGTGTGGTCGACAAGTGGTTTGTTGCTCCAATAGCTGTAGAGAGGCATTAGCAATCTGATGATTTAGCAGGAAGAAGTGACGCTGTGGAATGGCGAATTGTGGATGTCAGGATGCGGTACCCATGACCTGTCTGCAGCTTGCTTTGTTTTGAGCATTGCAGGCACTGCTCAACAAGCAGGTCCTCAAGTACGACCACTGGCACACGCTGAGCATCGAGACAATCCAATCATCCACTCTCTGATATAAGGGCGTTTGGTGTGGAGCCAGTCAATTCTCCTTCTTCCCCATAGCCCGCCGACTTACCCGCACTACATCATCAATGGTTGGCAGCGCGAGCGCCTCAAGGTTGGCTGCATAGGGCATCGGCACCTGCATGCATGTGCATATCATATGCCGTCGTCATCTGGTGGATTGAGCTCGACCTGCACGTCGGCCAGTACTCGCTGCTATGCCCACAACACTGCGGGTTGCTCTGGCGTCATCAACATCATGACGCCAGAGCAACTCCTGATCACCTCTGCGCCTGTGATGCGCTCTGGCGGAGCGTCCAGCTCGTCAAACGCCTCCTCCGTCACGATCGACACGATCTCTGCAGTGCACAGGCACAACAAAATGAGGAGCCGGGTGCTGGTACTGCATTTCAAGAGCAACGTGCTGAGTTGATGACATGACACCATACTGCAGCAGAAAGAAGGCCCGAAAACAAATGACAAAAGTGGCTGTGCCTGCGCCGACGCCGGACTGCGGCCAGCCCTCCTCGACGCACACCACCCGGTGCGTCTTCGACACCGATTTCACGATGGCGTCGCGGTCGATGGGCTTCAGCGTCCGCAGGTTGATGACCTGCATCGATGTCTCACAGTGCTTCTGAGACTTGAAGTCTTCGATCTGTTGACATGTGAGCATCGGCACATGCGCTTTACTATTCGCATGACGATGCGACGGCAAAGTGTACACACAACTGTCGAACCACAGCACCAGCTGCAAACCGCAACATGGGAAGGCACCAGAACATACATTACACTGGTCTATCAGCAATCTACCTCAGCATCGATGCCCTCCTCTGCCAAGATCTCAGCTGCCTTCAGGTTGTACCCCACCAGCTTGCCGAAGCTGATGAGCGTCAAGTCCTTGCCTTCCCGCATGACCTGTGCAGCGTCGAGCACAGTGATGAGCTGTGTCACCGGCTGACTTTCAAAGCAATGTGCCAGTGTGCCAGAGCATTTGTGGGATGGATCAGCAGGCGCTGATTGGGCACCTTTGCCTTGCCGATCGGCAGTGTGAAGTCTTTGTCTAGCACTTTGTCATCCACCTGCAAGGCGGCATTTGGGGAACATGTCGATCAGCAGCGTCAGGCAGAGTTGATGCTAAGGCACCTGCCAGTAAATGCAGCAAATTCGGAGACTGTACTCAAGCACCTGGAACGTCTCGCCATACAAGATCTCGTTCTCGAGAAACACAACGGGGTCGGGGTCCCGGATCGATGCCTTCAGCAGCCCCCGTGCGTCCTCAGCATCATATGGCGCAATGACCTGTGTGACAGACACTGCCTACTGGTTCTTGTGCAGTTGTGAGCGGGTAATATGCTGCCGCTCAAGTTGCAACAGTGCGCAAGAAATGCGGGGTTCTGGCATGCTGATGAGATTCTGCGCTAGGACGAGGGGCACATGAGGCATTCGACAGCGCGGCCGGCGTGGTCTCCCGTGATTGATCCGTCACATGACTGCAGGCTCACCTTTAGGCCCGGCACGTGGCTGTACCAGGCTGCGAAGCACTGCGAGTGCTGGGCTGCCACGCCGGCGGCCGCGCCGTTTGGCCCCCGGAACACAATGGGGCAGTTGATGGTGCCCGCTGACATGTACAGCGTCTTGGCCGCCGAGTTGATTATCTGATCGATGGCTTGCATCGCGAAGTTGAAGGTCATGAATTCGCAGATGGGCTTGAGCCCGCTGAACGCTGCGCCAACCGCAATGCCTGTAAACCCCGCCTGCAGCAGATTTGGGCGGTCGTGTGGTCGTGGCAATGTTTGCCTTCACCCTGCACCATCTCAACCTCACTTCAGCCGTGCTGGTGATGCTCAGTGAAGACCAATCCACCTCTGTAATGGGCGTATCCCGCACTCTCTCTGCGCCGTACTTCTGCAGCAGCCCCCGTGTGATCTGCAAGCAGAGCCAACCCTTTGGCGCTTGCCGATGCCATGCACGCATGTCACCGGGCCACATACGAAGTGCGGATGTGACACCACAGCAGGTCAGGTACCTTGTAAGCCCCTTGGTACTCCCCAACCTGCACGCGGCAGAATCATAATGATGTCCTCGGACTGGCGGGGCGGGGGCGAGGCGGTATGCTGCAATGCGTGGCATCTGTGACTGACAAACCAGCGCTGGGCTTGTATGCGCAGACCTACCTCTTCGCCCAGGATGAACACATCCTTGTCCTTCTCCATCTCCTCGTCCATCGCTGAATTGAGGGCATCCCTAACCGTCATCTGCGCCAGTGACAGGCTACTGTCGAGGCGAGCTCTTTGTCTACGGTCTGTCGTGCAACCACATGATGATCGATATGGCGTCCATATGTGTTTCGCGACCCGCAGGCCGCAGGTGGACCAACCTCAGCATGCTGTGTTGCAGACACTGACAAAGTCCTGCTCCATTGCGCGCTGACGGCCGCCCCATCAGCCTGCACATACGATCAGGTGATACAGATCCTACTGTGTGAACCCTTGAGGCGCATGCTGCAGCCAGAAACATGCCACTGCACCCCGCTCACTGCTCTGTGTAATAGCTGCCGCCCAAGCCTGGCAAGCATCGTGGGTCCACGCGCTCTGAGCCAGTTCTAACTCCTTGACCGCTCCTCCGCACCCTCGACACAAGGCACCGGCATTTCCAGCGGCCTCATACGCGTCTGGAGCCCAGCAGAAGTGCCAGCGGTTCTTGAGAGAGCGGGCCCCGCCATGAGCAGCCACCCTCGCTCACGTGCCTTATGCTTGAATTTGGCGCAGGTGCAAAGCGTCAAAGTCTCCATCCCACCTGTTCCCACCTGCACTAACGACCGCAATCCTTTTGCTCGCTGCTCATACATCATGCGCGACATGACGCCCAGCCGGAGCCAAATCGAGGATGCCGCGGAGGCTTGCAAGCAGCAAATCCTCAAACAGAAGGAGTGAGTGCTGACATGATACGAGCGCACTGCTGAGTGTCGCCATTCAGATGCCCTCGGTAGCATCCAAATCTATTACGTACTCACTATGCTGATTGCGTCGACCCCTGGCGCACCAGTATGGCGCGGTTTGCACGCCCCCTTGCCATCCTCAGCATGTACCTGCCCTGACGCCTGGCCATTGCGTCTTCAGTACGATGACAATGAAGATCGCTCGCGGGATGCTGGAGACGCGCATGGAGCTGCCCGCCGGCAGCCTCAAGGCGGTGAAGGACACCGTGGCGCAAGTCATTGACCAGGTGTGTGTTGGCAGTGCCCCTGCTGCTTGACGTCTGCTTGCCAACACCGAACAGTCTTGATTGATCTGTCTGATATGGTCACGTGTCCACAACATGACACACCCTGGCTGTCCGAAGTCAGTGGCTGACGTGCTGTGCATGCTGTGCTGTCCCACAGCTGCTAGTGAGGAGCAGGGAGCCGGTTGAAACCACCTCGCCAGCCAAGGCAGGACAGCGCGACGGCGACGGCGACACGGACGGGCAGCAGTCCGTGGATGAAGACGCGGATGGAGACGCAGATGAAGACGCAGAGCAGAACGAGAATCGTCCGCCTAAGCGCCAGCGTGATAAGCACCCTGAGCCGCGGCGCAAGGCCAAGAAAACGCCCGCAGCGGCACCCGCAGGTATGTGATTCTGTGTGCGAAGACGTGGACCCTGCACCTCTTGGAAAAAGCCAGCATGCTTGTGAGCGCTGCTGGAAGTGCTTTTTGGAGCAGCATGCTGGGCGCCTGCCAGCAGGGAAGGTGGCAGGCAGCTGGAAGCTGGAGGCGCTGAAGGCAATCTGCGCAAAGGCCGGCATCAGGTGCGCAGCCCTTGCAACTGATGTGCCCCGCTGTGCCAGCTTCACCACCGCAGGGACTGTATGTATGCTCAACTGGTGCTCTGCACCCACAAGCGCAGGCCGCCGCCCAGCGTGTACAAGCAGGCGGACGACGCCGCCCGCGTGCGCGCGCTGGAGCAGTTCATGGAGGGCAAGGGGCTGTCGCGCCACTCCACGCCCGCCGAGATCGCTGTGCGCTGACACACCGCAGCGCTGTTTGGTAACCTGACATTGGCATTCCAGATGTCCATGTTCACATCACAGGTCGTGGGCATGTGCTGAATTTTGCTGAAGCCCTGCAGGCTGTGAAGCAGTCGCTCGAGCGGGAGAAGGATCTGGAGGGCATCGACACGAGCAACATCGTCAGCGGCGGGCGGCGGGGCCGCCAGCAGGCCGCAGCGCAGCCCGTAAACTACAGGCGCGCCACTGCCCCACGACGTGCGCCAGTGGGCTCGTCTAGAACAGCACCACATGTTCGCAGCTGCTCAGCCAGCGGTGGAGTGCATCGTGCTACCGTGTCACCAACAATGGTGGTGAGGCGTCAGTGTGCGTCATGCTGCAGGGCGATGGTCGGCAGCGACTCAGAGGCGGAGAGCGAACCAGACAGCGAGGCGGATGAAGAGGTGAGCAATGGGTGCAGCTGGCCAGAGTTCGACGGGCACCTGCTCAAAAGCCTCGTTGCGTCGCTGCTCTACTGGCGCCAACAGGGGCCAGGACCTCAGTTGCTTAACAGTGCAAACTTGATGCATTTGCTCAGGATCCAGCAAGCCAGCCGGCAGACAGTGGCGAGCCGTCCGAGGCTTCAGCCCGAGACGGCTCTGACGCCAGCGCAGCCTCGCAGCCCAGCGACAACGACAGCGATGGCGACTCAGCGGGCGGCCCGCCTACAGTCTTACCTGGCTCAACATCTCAAGGTTCACATGTTCCTGGACATGTCTCCTGGCCTGAACGATCTTCATGCAGGGGCTTTCACCGGGATAACCTCAAGCCATGAGCAAATCACATGCCTTTCAACCATTCAGGGGCCAAGGACGAGCACTCGCCAGGCTTCAAGGAGAATGCGGGCGCAGCAGCTGGCACATGCGACGCACCTGAGGACGATGAGGGTGCAGCCGATGAGGCAGAGGATGATGCGCCCAGCCAGGCGCCTCCAGCAGCAAAGCGGCGCGCGGTCATATCAGACAGCGATGATGACTGACATGCCCCTGGTGAGGGTGGGCCGCCGCACCTGCGATCGCAGGCAGCACCGACATGCGTTGGTCCGCAGACCGTGCTGTGGTAGCTGACCATCAAATAGATGCCAGTGCATTGCCGGACACTTGCACAGCAGAAATGACGGCGGGCGGCGCATCTGCCAGCGTGCGGGTCAGGTTGGCATGCCGTCCTGTTTACTTCTGCTGGCTGTGCTGATCTGTGCTTGACAGATGTAAGCAACCCAGGTGACGCTAGGGCACCCTGCTCTTCTACGGCACTGGTACTCTAATCAAGGTATATGCAATTATGCATCATGCTGACGGGGCGGAGGTGGCACATGACCATTTGGCCATGCTGCACATTCCTCAAAATCGCTTGGCAACTGAAGCATAGTTTGGACGTGTCGGGTAGGCCACATGTTCAAGAAACACCCCAAGCCCGCTGTGCGCGCAGATGCTTCTTTAAGCGAAGAATCCTGCTGATCTGATCAGATCAGGCGCGCAGGGCGCATGGTCTCCACGCGTGCCAGCGTCAGGAGCAACCTCGAGCCTGCTGCTATTGTAACGCCCCAGCTGTCAGCGACCGTGCATCCTGCGTCCGAGAGCGGCTTGATCAGCAGTCGTCATGCGACCGCGCTCATCATTGCAGCGGCCATTCTCCTGCGGCTGCTGGTCGCCCTGCACCCATACTCAGGTAGGCCTGTGCTGCGCGGCTATCGAGTAACTAAGATAACATCAGCATGCTCAGGTATAAGCATCAGCCATACAGCGTGCACCCCCTGTGCAGGTGCCGGCGACGCGCCAAAGTATGGGGACTACGAGGCGCAGCGCCATTGGATGGAGATCACGATGCACACCCCCGTCCGCAAGTGGTACGTCGTACGGCTGGCGAAGCGCAGCACATGCTTTCAACTCACTCCGGCATCACCGCCTGTCATGTGGCTGGTGCACCAAACGCAGGTACAGTGCTACACCGGACAATAAACTCACATACTGGGGCTTAGACTACCCTCCGGTGACGGCGTACCAGGTGTGTAGCGCCTCATATATCATAGACTTCTGCACACCTGCAGTACTGCAGTGTTGAGCGCAGCAGCAGACCTAAAGCTGCTGTGCCTGCAGAGCTGGCTGTTCGGCAAGGTGCTGTCGAGGTTCGACCCAGAAGCATTTGCCCTGCACACGTCTCGAGGCTATGAGACACCTTGGAGCAAGCTGCTGCTGCGCTGGAGTGTGCTGTGCAGCGATGTGCTCGGTAAGTCGTGCAATCCACATACCACGCATGCATCGGGTGCTTCAGCACATGCAGATTGTTGCCACCAACCCTTGCTCAAGAGTGTGACAATGACGACGTGTTGCCACGTTTCCATGACACGCTTTGGCTGCAGTGTTCATACCGGCGGTGCTGCTATGTGCGCGGGCATTCTACCCTGGCCAGCCAGTGGCGCAGCGCACAATGCTGGCGGCGGCTTTGCTGCAGCCCGCCGCCATCCTGATCGACCACGGGCACTTCCAGTACAACAACATCAGCCTCGGCCTCACAGTGAGGACACCTCGCGACCATGCATGGCTGCTTTATTTCAAGCCGGCAACCCAGCAGCTGCTGATGTGCAGCAGCGTCATGTGCCGCAACACACGCATCGAGCACATCTGCCACGCAGGCAGCAGCCGCGGGGGCGATCGCAGGCGGCCGCCGACTCATTGGCGCCGCGCTGTTCTGCCTGGCGCTGAACCACAAGCAGATGAGCATGTACTGGGCGCCAGCCTTCTTTGCGCACCTGCTGGGCTGGGCACTGCAGCAGCGTGGTGCCGTGCGCAAGGTACCTGGGACGTTACTCAGTCAACACTGCTCTTTGATCTTTGTTGCAAATTGCATCTCCACCGGACACCACCAGACAGCGACCACTTTCGCCTCGCAGGTGGCCACGGTTGCAAAGCTTGCAGCAGTGGTGGTGGCCACCTTTGCAGTCTGCTGGGCCCCGTACCTGACCTCGGCAGCAGCTGCCATAGAAGTGCTGCAGGTAGGCACTGATATTGCTCACTCGCGGCCCCACAGCATGATCCCACATGTGCCCAGTTGTGCTGCATGGAGTGCTGGCAACCTTCCTCCGGCCATGAGATAAATTGGCACATGCTCGTCAAGGTTCCCCGACGCTGCCACTATCCATGGTGCAGCGGCTGGCACCCCTGAAGCGGGGCCTGTACGAAGACTATGTCGCGAACTTCTGGTGCTCCACCCACTTCCTGCTCAACTGGAAGCGCAAGTTCAGCCAGACGGCCCTGGTCCGGCTGTGCCTGGGTGCGTGCATGGTTTGTCAGGCGGCAATACATGCACAGTACACTGTTTGATGCATTTGAATCAGTCAGTAGCCATGCATACGCATACGTGGTGTGAGATCGTCTGTACGCCTTTTAGCTGCCAACAAGAGTCTTGGTGTGTGCATGCACTGCAGCCATCACGCTTGTGGGCCTGCTGCCTGCGATGCTACACCAGATCCGGCGCCCTTCCAACAAGGTCAGCACTGAGGTATATGCAGCGCCTGCAGTATCATCATGCATCTGCCCGGCGCATTGAAGCTGGTCGTGCTGCACTGCAGGGCCTCCTGTTGTGCATGGCCAACTGCGCCATGGTATTCTTCATGTTTTCCTACCAGGTGAAAATAGGCTGTCTGCACTGTGTACCGCACTTCGTTCCAGGCAACAAGAAGCAGCACACACATGATGCAGCGATGAGGCCGGTCTCATCTGACGCTGCTGTCAGCAGCATTGCCGTTGGTGGTTGAGTTGCAGGTGCACGAGAAGTCGATCCTGATACCGCTGCTGCCAATCACGCTGCTGGCACCGGAGCTGCGCCTGGCTCGCTGGATGCCGGCGATGGCGGTGTTCTCCATGGCACCGCTGCTGAGGCGCGACGGCCTGACGGCAGCATCGGCAGCTGTCCTGGGCGTTTGGGCGGCGGTGCTGGGACCCAGCAACATGTCAGATGAGGCAGCGAAGGGCGGTGGGCAGCATGTGGTGCCGGAAGATGAGCAGCACAGCAGCAGAACGCAGACCCACAGGAAACATGTCGGCAGTCGGGCGAGCTTGCGGGGGCGTTTGACCTCCTGGGTCGCCTGGCTGCACGACAGGACAGCCATGCTGGGCATATGTGTGGCAGCTGCGGTGTGCGTAGTTGTGGCTACAACGCAGCCGCCGGCGCGGTACCCATTCCTGCACGATGCTGCCTTCACATGCGTCAGCTTCCTGTTCTTCGTGGCAGCCATGTGCGAGCTGGCATACCAAACGTACCTGTCTTGAGTGATTGGGCGACATAGGTCATGGAAAACTATGTATCTGTGCGCTACTCTGCGCCCAGCAGCCTGCCCTGCAGCGGTGCAGCCCTGATCAGTCATGCTGCAGCAAACACCTCCACATCTGTCGCTCTCTAGTCTCTACTTTGCCCACACTCGGTTGCGGCCGCACATCAGTCTAGGCAGTGATCATAAGACTCTCTGACCTTGCGCCTGCACACGTGACGTTTCGCAGTGAAGCCTGCCATGTGACTGGCCAACACCGGCGCCAAGCAAATTAGCATTCGGCAACATGTGGTAACACACGAGCTGTCTGAGATGCACTGCAGCAAGTCGCTGCGCTGCTGGTCAGCGCTCGGGGTCCCCGAGCCACGATGCATGCTGCAGTCGACCGAGTGGCTGCGGCAGCCATGCACGGCGCACCGCCGTCGCAGCGTGCAGGGTCAAAGGCTGGCAGCGGGCTGGTCAGCGACGCGCGCAGGGCGTTCATGTGCACATGTAGCATCGACAGCAGCGCCTGCGGTTCTGGAACAGCAGCAGACCGCCGAAACGCCAGCAGTGAGCCTGCAGCGGCGGCGGGTCATGACAGTGGACTACACCACTCTGCTGGCGTGCGCTGCCGGGATCGAGACGCCCGCGCGCATTGAGCAGGTCAGATCAGCGTAGTCCAGACGGCAACCATCAGGGTTCTGTGTGCTACTTATGCTCGTCGTGAGGTAAAGTTAATGTCTGCCGCCGAGGACCGCTGCGCCGATGACCACCGCAGGTCGTGCAGTACGAGCAGCGTGCGGTCAGCATCAAGCTGCGGACGCCCAGCGCGGTGGAGCACCTGCACCTCTCGTGGCACCAGACGGCGGCGCGGCTGTCCCTGGGGCCGCCGCCGGATCGGGGCGCCGTCAGTGAGGCCTTCGCATTTGGTGAGGACTGGACAAATGCGTGCGTGTCCATGCGTGAACGTATGTGAGCTTGTGGCCATGGACCACATGTAAGTGGTTGTTCGTTGCCTCATGCGTATCGGCACCGTGGTATGCTGCAAGCTGTCATGCGGTCTGGGAAGGCTAGTTGTGTGTGCAGGGGAGCTGCTGCAGTCGCACCTGCGGGGCCTCATTCTGCAGGTGGGCCATGCTCGCCGCTCTTACCTTCAGCAGCAAACGGGTCAAGATCGGAAATCGCTGTTGTTTGCAGTCCTGTCCGTCACATGGCAGCTGCATAACAGTGACATTTGTCTTCAGGCTGTGACGCTGCCGGTGGCCTGGGAGCGGGTTGTGGAGCTGGGCTTTGGGCAGCGGCCCACAGATGCGCCCGGCCTGCGGCTGTTTCTGGAGGTGAAATTTTGGCACATGTGTGTTGTCGCTGCTTGTGTCACAAGTCCCATGAGCCAGGCCAGGCCGGGCTGACAACATTAGTACGTCTTTGGGCAGAGATATGAAGGGTATGCCTCTGGGCTGTGCAGGTCATGGGACGGCACTCCAACCTCGTTCTAGCAGACGGGGCCAGTGGCTCCATCCTAGCTGCAGGCCACCAGGTCCATGCTTTGCCCCATTCACAAGGTCCCCTGTTTCGTGCTTGGTTCGGCTAGCATACTGCAGGCTATGCACCTTGGGCCAGTTGTCCCAGGCCTGGCATGGGGGCTGCAGCTGGCTTGGGGTTCATGTGAGGGGCCTGCAAGTGCCAGGGCCTGCACAGGAGTCGTGCACTGAAAACATAGGCATGCGCGCCGCAGGTGGGCCAGCGGCAGTCCAGCATGCGGCAGGTGCAGGTGGGCGGCGGGTACAGCCTGCCGGTGCCCGCGCGGGGCCTGGCGCCGTCAGCGCACCAGCCCTGTGCCGAGTGGCGCGACATCGTCACCCGCGCAGCGCAGCAGGTGGTCTACTATCCAGTGGGGCGCCGGACGCCGGTCCCAATGGTGGTGCTTCTGCGCGTGCCAGCTGTGTGGGTGGATCGCCAGGGGTGGCTGCCCTTCCAGCACCGATGCAAGTGATCAACGGTGCTCCATGCGTGTGTTACAGGTTACGGAGAAGCAGCGCGGGGCCCCGAGCGTTGCTGCCGGCTGCGTGCGCGCGTTCCAGGGCGTGTCGCCGTCGCTGGTGGCGGACCTGTGCGCCATGGCGGGCATCAGTCCCAGCGACCCGCCAGACGCGCTGTCGGACGGCCAGTGGGCAGCGCTGCACGGCGCGTGGCTGTCCTGGCTTGGGCGTGTGCAGTCAGGTAAGACTCGCAACCCTGGTCCGCAAACCGTAGCCTTACAGCCGCTGATTAGACTTTCACGTACACCAGCAGATGCCTGTGTCATGGGCAGCACGCTGTAGTTCACAGTGGTCCTGGCAGAACTGTGTGCGCATTGCTGCATTTGGTGGAGCGTGCTCCAGCTTAGCATGGCCAACGGCAGCACATGACGACATCTGTGGCACTGCCTGCTCGCCCCGGCCTGTTGGCACACCCTCGGCCTCCACCAGATATGCTGTGGCAGCTGTCGGCACCAGCACGCACACCAGTGACCTATGCGTTACCTCGAGCACCATATCAGCATCACCAATGCCGTGAGATCTACTGAAATGGTTGTGGAAGCACACAGCATACGAGAAAGGAAGATTATCAAGCCATAACATACACTGTGGGTGTACAGGCAGGTGGGCGGCGGCGGAGCTGCCGGAGGGCCGTGGCTACTCAGTGGTGTTGGAGGGTGGCCACCAGCACCCGGGCGGTGCCAACGCCCTCGTGCACGAGTACTACAGCAGCGTGCAGGTTCATCATTATTAGAAAAAGCCCAGCATTATTACAATCGTTATTGTTGTTTTCTTTACTATCATTTATGCTAATTATTTTTTCTGTCATTTGTAATATTGTTATTGTTCTGCAAAACGATTATCGTAATTATATTATTGGCATCATATTTTTAAAAACATTGTCAGTATTGGTAGTATTGTTCTTATTGTTATTGTTCACGCCAGTGTGTATTACTGTTGTTTGATTCATACAAAGTATCAAGCCTGTTGTATCCTCTGTTCAGCAAGCTTCTACTGCGCGTGCTATCTGGTGCTTGCGACTTCTACTACCACAGCAGCATCTGCTTGTGCCACAGATGGCTACCCGCATGGACGTCAGGTGGTGGGCAGCATCTGCTGTTTGAGCGTGCAGGGCGCCGAGGCGTCGCAGCAGCTGCTGCAGCAGGTACAGCGGGCGCTGGCGCAGGCGCAGGCCAAGCTGCAGGCCAAGGCTTCCAGCTTCCGTGAGCAGCTGCAGGGGGACGAGACCGCTGTAGCCACCCAGAAGCTGGCGGACATGCTGATGGCCAACCTCCACAGGTGAGGCCATCACAACACAGTGTAGGCACATGCTGCATGGCGCGCTGCCTGTTTCCTGTCAGCTACATCGAAACACCTGCTGCAGCGGTCGCTTGCTGACAGCGCAGATGTGAGCCCCGGGCCAACAGCGTCGATTTGGAGGACTGGGAAACAGGAGAGGCCATCAGGGTCGATCTGGACCCAGCTAAAACAGCAGTGAGCAGCATATGACTGAGGGTTGGCTCATTGCTCAACTCCGCCGACCTCTCTATTGCCAGGAAGTGTGACTCGCCTCCCAAAAACCAGCTTCGTGCATGATCGTGCAGGTGCAGAATGCGGAGCGGCTGTACCAGCGGGCGGGCAAGCAGCGGCGGGCCGTGGAGCGCGTCAGGCCGCTGCTGGAAGCAGCAGAAGCCGAGGTGGGCTCGACCTGCACATCACACGTGTCACTTGAGCGAGTCAAGCGGCCTCCTCTATTGGGCACTGTCGTCCATTCAGGCTCCCGCAAAGCACCATAGTGATGTTCTGATTGCCAGAACATAGTAGGCATGAACCGTGATTTGTGCCAGCAGCTGGCATACCTCTCAGAAGTGGAGCTCAGCCTGGAGCAGCTGGACGTGCCCTGCGCCAGCGGTGACCTGGACACATTGCGGGGCATCAGGGTGAGCCCATGTGCAGCAGCTTCATTTCCTCCTCCTTGGCATGCGCATGGCTGACCTCAACATGTGGTTTTGCAAAACCCTGGCATGAGGCATCGCACAGACGGCATGCAGTACAGGACAGCAGGCGCAGCCGAAATGAGTGCTTGCAAGCGCAGGAGGAACTGGTGAGCGGGGGCTACATGCGGGCAGCAAGTACAGATGGATCCATGGCAGCAAAGGCTAAAGCGAAGACGCGCAAAAGCCTGAAGCAGCAGCGCCTGAGCGCCTTTAGGCAATTCCAGTCGCCCGGCGGGTTCCGGATCCTCGTGGGCCGCAACAATCGACAGAACGACGAGCTGACACACTCCATTGCAAAGCCCGCAGACATCTGGCTGCACGCCCGTGGAGTGCCAGGTGAGGCCACTCGCAGCACCAGCAGCCTGTGCAACAGTGCTGCTGACACAACCAGGACATTGCAAATGCAAGCGAGACAAGGGTTTCCTCCGATGCTGCAGGCGCTCATGTTCTGCTCCAGAGTCCCAGCGATAGGACAGACACCCCAGCGGACGACGATGTGCAGTGTGCAGCAGATCTTGCAGCGTTCTTCTCAAAGGCAAGTCCGTGCGATAGCGCAGTGTGCCAAGACGTTGCACAATAAACCTGAATGCGATGTGCCACCCACAACTCATGTCCTACCGCAAATTACCACTTTGGCAGAGGCGGCAGGACACCAGATGCGAAGTGATCTGGAGTTCGCCCAATCACCTCTCTCGACCAAAGGTGCAGGCCGCAGTGCAGCATATATTCGTGGCAAGCAGGGCTGCACACTGTAATTCTGAGTGACGAAGCATGCACGTGATGAGGCATGCTGTTCTGAGGATGCAGGGCGCAAAGCCAGGCCAAGTGAAGGTGTCGAAGGAGAGTGTTGTCATGGGGCTTCCTCAGCGTAGCCTGGCAACAGTCTTCGAGCCTAAGCGCTGAACAGTCACAGTGTATGCTGCATCGAATGCTAAGCACGCTGTCCACTCACTGGACCTCGGTTTTGTTTCTGCAGATCTGTTATCTCGTTGATCTTGTATTTTTACAGAGGTCACATGCAGTCCATCGTGCCAAAAAGCACAGGTGCTGGCTGCGGATCAATTCTCGTTTCGAAGTCGGTAGAGCAGGCTTGCAACAATGCAACGACCTTTGCATACCTGGAAAGAAAGGGCAGTCCATTTTCAGCTTTCGCTCACCCACCCATGCACACCTGTCGTTGCTCCTTTCGAGTCACCGCTGCTGCCTCGAGAAACTCTGCTGAGCTGCATGATGATCACCGCGGCGTCATGGTCCTCCAGCTCTGCTTCCTGGCACTGCTGGTGATGATCGCATGATGATCACTGCGGCAATCCCAGAGGGTTCAGGTAATGGTAAGCAAGTCAATGGACTCAGTATAAACAGGTGCATCTCATTCTTCAGCACGATGCGCAGGATTACAGCTGCTGCCAAGCTGTGCATGCAAAGTAGTTGCTGGGGGTTGGCCGCGTGATCCACGGCCTGCAGCATACAGCAGGTGACAAGTAAAATTAGTTGCAGAGCTAACATAGCATGCAGCAGCAATCTGGTACATAGTAACAAGCAACAAGCATGCATTCCGATTACCAAGTGTAGCTGCGTGCATGTCGGGAACATGCAGCTGCAGGGCATTCAGGACTGCAACATATTCAAGTTTGAGCTACATGTATGCCATGTCATGCTGCATGCGTGCGCATCCCTCGGCTACAAATGCAAGGGAACCATCCGCCTTCAGGGTGCGGTGGACGTCAGCGCAGGTGCACATCACAACAGGATGATAGCTGTGAGACTGCAAGTTATTGGTCAATTTACTTGCGGTGCAATTGGCTGCTGCCGCACTTTGGGCATACTGTTGCAGGTCTTCCTTAACGCCACTGGCAGATCAATCCCCCTGCAAGGAGGGAGCTTTCAGAGTTTGTTGCAAGCAAGCCTGTTGTATGTGCCATGCATGCGGGCGAGTGCACCCCTGACTGCGCCATGCTATGTGATGTTCACGCCTGCATTGATGAGCAGCCCCTCGATGAATAATGCGGCCTCCGGGTAGAGGACGTCTTCTTAAGCCTCGGCAGCCAACGCTGCTGTACCATCGCTGCACTCAATCTCCTCCTGTGCAGGAGGAGCCTGGGCAGTGATTTGTACTGCTGCCATCATAATAGCATGTTATGCTGCAGCAGAAGGTGTTGATCGCTGCTGACCCCGTGTCAAAACGGGCATGGCTCATGTGCTAGCTATCTGAACAAGATTTTCATTACATCGTAGGTCGCTGGCACGTAAGTGAGGGTGGGCGCGACTCTATCTGATGTAGGGGAACACCCAGCGCAGGGCAGAAATCAAGTACTATAAGGGCGTTAGCAGAGCCCGCCGATCAACATCCTCAATGCCACTCGCGGCTCTCAGATTATGAACTCGTGCATGCAATGGCCATCCTCTCGTCGGTGCTGTGAGCATGCATGCATGCTCATGCCCAGCAGAATGCAGTAAAACGCTACAGCAACGTTGTCTGGTCTGGTACCCAGCATGACAGTTCTATCTATAGCACTATTCCAGCTGCAGCCAACAACCCAACAAGAATTTTCCGATCAAAACTGCGGCGGCAAAATTTGTTCGTGGCATTTGTGGCATGTGTGCGGCATTTGCGGGCAGTCCGCCTGCCAACCCCAGACGATGCAGTGCCCAGCGTGTGCTTTGTGCGACTTGCGGCCATATCCTGCAATGTTGCAGACATATGTTGCAAGTGGCAGGTGGACCTGTGCATGTGAGTGGTCGCTGTGGATGGCAGTTCACGTACAGGATTCCGTTCCATTCGAATTGTCACGTTTTGCAAGAGTTCGGCAACAGCAGCCACGTATCAGCAGAACTCTCCAGCAGATGTAACCAGATGTGAAGCATCGCGCACCTGGTCCGCTGCAGCGGCCTCCGACATGAACGCCTGTATCAGCCGCACGCATTGGTTCTTCTGGGCCTTCAGCTGCGCCATCTGCAGTGCCACCGCCATCTGCTATATGTGAGCAGTCGAACCCCCGAGACTTCCAATCACTCGACATGTGTGCTTCATCATGCACAACGCATTGCAAGGTTGGCATGGCCCACAGATGGGCCAGCTCCTGCTGCACATAGCCCAGCAGGACTGCAGCCAGACACACAATGCAGCATGAAGCAGCGCCGGAGCATTAGCTGCACCTCTTTCTCAGGTTTAAGGGGGTGCGCACACCGACCAACCTAATGGCCGGATCGTAGTGGCATTGGGTCGTCGTTCCGCTTGATTGCTGCTCTCCCCTCTTCGACATACGCGTAGAACATGGCTCGAAACTGGTAGTAGCACTGCATCACTTGCTTCTTCGCTGCCGCCTGTTTGTTCTGCAGCAGTCTGTTGCACGCGTCATCAACCGCTCCAGGCGTGATGTCCATTGCGGCCAGCTGCGCAAGCAGCGCCTCCAGCTCCGCTTCCTGCTGGCTGCTGAGCTGCAAGTCTGCTGTCTCTGCGGTGCTATCCGCCTGGCTGGCAGCTGGCAGCAGGCTTGCAGATGATGACAGCACCTGCGGTGCAAACAACCAGCAAAATGTCCGCATGTCAGCAGCCCTTTACGATCACGACAGCCAGCATTAGCAGTGTTTCGGGAGATATGTATGTAACGGCGCGTCAAATCACACTGACGTCTCACCATGGAAGGTTGTGTCAGCACACTGCAACTGCACAAACCAGTCGCTCACCTTTGTTGTCATGCTGACAGATGTTGCGTATGTAGTCGAACAAGCACAGAAGAGCCTGAAAATTGCGACAGGCGTCGCACGCGTGTTTGCCTGGGCGGCGCGGATGAAGCGATTGGATGATGTCGAGCAACCAAATCACGTGTTCCTCACTCAAACAGCGCTTTCAGCAGATGCTTCTTCCGCAAGTAGCTGTGCAACTCAACATCGACTCTTCTCACAGAAAACCGTGTTGGCTATGCGAGGGCGATGCAAGCAGCGCACCATATGTGCTTCGGCACTCGAGCCTACATCCAGCATCCAAACCAACATGCATCAGAGCACTTTCGCGGTAATGCGTGCTCACAATAGCTGTTCGTCATATAATGGTCGCACAGTTGTGAACGGGCCATGTTCTGCTGGAACCACTGAATGTGAGACAGTGAGTCAGAAGACACTTTGCTTGCTCACAGGCTCATACACATCGGATCACCTTGCTTCGTCCGAAAACTCAGGCATAGTGCCGCGCTCTCTGTGCGAAGACAAGTCTCTGACGTCTGTCGCCACTGGCCCTGCTGACGGACAGCTAGGCCTCGAATGACGACCACAAAGGTGAGCAGTCAATGTGCTGACGTCTTGTCGGTTGATGACACAGCTGCTGCAAACTTTGTGAACTACTTCACAGTCTTGGTGCACTGGCATCTTCAATGATGCATGTCTGTAAAAAGCATGCGCATGCACATGGATGTGCAACACGTCTGACACGCTCGCTGACCGCGAAACAGGTGCTGTCACCAACTGCAAGCCTGCTGCCAGCTGCCTGTCAGACAGATAACACTACACAGCAGGTAGAGGTGGCAGTACAGCTCAGCGGTCAGCAGGAAGTGGAGCTAGATGCACTGCTTGCACAGCTGGCTGCAGCAGACATCACCCCTGGAGCAGCAGCTGACCAGAGCGGAGGCATGTCAGGAGCAGAGGCAGCAGCAAAGGAGCAGTTGCAGCAGTGCTACCAACAGTTGCGGTGCATGTACCACTCGCTACTGGATGAGTACAAGGCAGCCGCAAAGCGAGGCGTACCACTCAAGCAGGCCAAGTGCTGCTGTCGGTTGCAGGTGCGCATGTGACAAGCCAGCTGAGTGGCGCTATTCCATGCCTGCCATGATATGATGTCAATGCATCTGCCTACGATTGCACACTGCTTAGACATCTGCATATGAACATGGCAGCTCATCAACAATTGCCTGCAACACAACAGAGCTCCTAGCCATGGGCCAAGGAAGTGTCTGCATCTGGTGGTTGCCACTGCCACACCGGTCGATTGTATGGCCCTGCAGCTGCAGCAGGTTTGGGCGCAGAAGGACGAGTGCGTGCGTCTGCTGCGGGCATATATGTTCAAGTACATTCCGGTAAAGCAGGTGCCAGGGGATGTCTAGTCACTTTGAGACAGCATGTGCGGCTATTGCTGGCATTGGCGGAAATGCATTGCTGCAGCTTTCAGCTCCCACCTGGGAAGCCAGGTGGCTGCGGTGCGATACGAAAGACATGCTGTGCAACATGTGTGGTGCTGAAATGTTGCAGGATGCCAATACTGCTGCTGCTCGGCGCGTTCAGCAGCGCACGCTTGGCATCGTGGCATCTGGAGTAGGCAAACGGACTGCTCGGAAGACCATTCCTGCCGGCAACCGTGACGGCCGTCGCAGCATTGATCAAACGATTGCTGCAGCGCTGTTGTCTGCAGCCGGGCTGCTGTAGTAATACCATGCATTATGCGAACCATAGCTTGCAAGTAGGATTGTTCACTTACTAGACGATGTGGGTCAATGCTCAACGACAGATTTTCTTTTGGCATTATTGCTACAGTCAACCTCCTCGCATGGACTTTTGGTCGACAGATTTCACTCTCATCTGCAAGCCTCGAGTCTCGATGAGGAGATTAATTGGCGTTTTCCGGTTACTTGCACCATAATGTACCCTGTGATCGATGGTTTCAAACCCCCGGCAATACAATATCAACCTGAGCGGGCCTACTTCCTTCCATCCACTTCACCATTGCAGGGTGTTGTAGGCCCCACGAGACGTTGTTTCGCCTCGTCGGCGAGTGCTGCCCACGGAGCTTCCATGCCGGTCGTGACTCGTCGCCAACAGCAGGCTGCAGCAGAGGCTGTGACACAGGCTGCAGCAGGGCAGGCAGGCGCAGAGGCTAGTAGTGCTGCTTCTCAGACAGACAGCGATGCAGCCAGTCCAACTGCGGCACCTGTGGATGTTGCAGCAACAGATCAGTTCCTGGATGACTTCCTGATCCCAGGTAGGCATGGCGCACCGACAGCTGAAGTACTTCTACTAGTACTGCAAAGTCGTGACAAGGCGCTGCATGTGAGGTGCCCTACGCTGCATGCTAATACCTACAGCAGCATTGCGAACTTGCGCATGATGACCTGGCACAGAAGCGGCACGCGGACTGGAGCTTGTCGATGGTGCTGGTGTCCAGCATGTGCTGAAGCCCTGCCCGCAGGTTGGTCACGACATTGTGGAAGATGTGCCACACTGGCAGTTGTTTGTTTCAGACAAAATTCGGCTAATGACATGGAATGCTTGCCAATGGGTTCGGTAGCATGGCGCTTAGCATCACATTTGCATACAGGAAGGACATGGCACCATCATTGCAGCTGTACCATCATCCGCATGCATATGAAGGCCTGCCTGCATCACAAAAAGTTACAAGGCACATGGTAGCACCCAACGGTCAGTTTGTACTGCTGCTTTGCCTCAGGCCAACATGCAGCATGGGGCCAACCAAGGAACTGTGGCGTCAGTACCCCGGACCGCACTTGCCGATGCGGCTGCTGCGACTCCGCTGACGCCCCAGCAAGGATCATCCGCAGCAGGCCTGCTGCAGACCCCAGAAGCCGCACGCCGCACCAGGTTCAGTCTGGACCCTGTGGAGGAGAATGAGGGAGACACGTCTGGTGCAATTTTCGACACTTTATACGCACCTCGCCTTGGGGCAGCCCAAGCCAGGACGCCAAGGCCATGGGGATGCAGGCAAGCACCTGCATTGACATAAAGTGCAAGTTGCATGCAACCAGTCACACGTTCACGGCCACTTTCATTTGTAGAATAGCTCTGTCTGCTCAACAATTAAATGCTAGGACATGCCGCCTGACTGGTGGGCCAAGGTATGTCAATGCAACGTACACATGGGGATGTAGCATGCAGCCCTTCTTCAAGTCTGCGAATTACAGCAATGGAACATACACGTTGCATGCTACCGTCACGTTGTTGAACAACAGACGCTGCCTGCATGTCAGCACTGACTAGCTGTACACTCATGGTGGTGCAGCCCATTCCACAGCAAGACATGAGGGACGTCTCCGTCACAAGAGGCATGCTGAGCTTGGACGTCGACATGCAGGCGAGCAAACAAAACTGCAGGCAGTTGCCAACCTGGTATTACTCCGCCCGCATCCCGCAGGCAGAGCACTCTTTGAGCATGCATGTGAATGTGCACCTCGCAGCACATATGTGTCTGCAACTGTGTCAAACGAGTACGCTTGCGTCGCATGGCGGCAGTGCAGGTGGCATTTACCACGATGACAATGCTCTCCTGCCGCTGAAGGCGGTGCACGCATCACCTGCTGCGATTGCCAGTCAGATGCACGGTCAGGCGACCGGCGCTGCAGCAGGTCCGTCCGGCGTGCAGGTGCATCAGAAATCACGGCTTCGAATGGCTTCTTGTCATGGTTGATGGCCAGTCCACTGCCGAAGGACAAACAACTTGCTTGGCTGCTATATACAACCTCATGCATCTTGTGGCAGTTGCAATATCCATTGGCTCACCTGTTGCTTTACATGCACAGCACCACATATATCCGAGCAGCATGGTTTTCATTCAATGTCGATGCTAGTGTGCTGCATGCCAGCTGCAGAAGGGGCCGCAAAACGGCTGGAGCCAGGACAGGGTTGTGGACGTGCCGGAAGCAAAGGCACACACTCATGATACATCTGGGGGGCCCAGCAGTGGCTGAGAAGGGCGGTCCACATCGCAGATGAGCATGCACGTCTGGAACAAGGCGCATGCGTGACAAATTACCGGCGCAATCGTCTGATCAGGGATTTGCTGTAAGTGCCGGCAAGGTCCTGCTGCACATGTGTGCTCATATGTGTGCTCACGATTGTGCAGGCGGATTGAGCTGTGTCAAGACTGCGTGAGCCGACGAATCACGAAGTCATCAGCACTACTGTCAAGCTGTTACTACAATTTGTAGCACCGCCACCCAGGCTGACATAATGGACTGCTCCAGACAAGAATAGCCTTTGCAAATGTACGATTTTGGATGTCTTGCAGTCTTAGTACCTTACAATACTGTCACCATGCGAACTACACAAACTGGTACTAGTAAGTCGCTGATACTACGGCCACCTGCTATGCCCGTGCTGGAAGTAGCAACTTTGCGGCGGGGTGCAGGTTGTGGAGACCTGCGCAGGCACCAGCCCTGCATTGCAGCAGCCACACTATGCACTGGCATGGCTGGATACATGGGCATCAGCTGCAGGAACGTCCACGTCCAGATCTGGCGGCGATGTACCCACCTGCTATGCCCGTGCTGGAAGTAGCAGCTTTGCGGCGGGGTGCAGGTTGTGGAGACCTGCGCAGGCACCAGCCCTGCATTGCAGCAGCCACACTATGCACAGGCATGGCTGGATACATGGGCATCAGCTGCAAGAACGTACACGTCCAGATCTGGCAGCAATGTACCCACCTGCTATGCCCGTGCTGGAAGTAGCAGCATTTGCGGCGGGCTGCAGTTGGTGAGGACTTGCGCGGGTACCAGCCCTGCATTGTAGCAGCCCCATTATGCGCTGGCATGGCTGGATACCCGGGCTTCAGCTGTAAGAACGTACACGTCCAGATCTGGCAGCAATGTACCCACTTGCTGGGCCCGTGCTGGAAGTAGCAGCATCTGCGGCAGGCTGCAGGTGGTGGTTGCTTTTGCGGGCACTAGCCCTGCATTGCAGCAGCCACACTATGCACAGGCATGGCTGGAATCAAGAAAACGAAGGGCAGAAACGTATAAGTAACAAGTGTGGCGACTCGCTCTGCCCACCTGCTAATCAGGGCCAAGTACCTGCAGCGCATCGGTCCAGAAGTCTGTTTGCAACATCACACTAGCTACACTGAGCAACACGTGCCTCTCAGCCATGTCAGTACGTAGTTGCACGCTGTAGTGCACAACGTTATACAGTAGCCCAGCTGCAGACAACAACACTGCAGCAAATGTGTCATCGATGCTACGACACACAGCCGTCACGTGTGCCGGCAGCGGCAGGAATGGTCTTTCAAGCAGTCCTTTTGCCCACTCCAGATGCCAAGCTGCCGAGGCGAGCATGCGGTGCTTCAAGCGCCGAGCAGGTGCAATATTGACGTCAGCATAAACACGCGTGCTGCACAGCATTTCTCTCATATCCCATCGCAGCGACCTGGCTTCCCAATTACCAACCGAAAACTGCAGCCGTGCATGTCCGCTAACTTTAACACAAGCTGCATGTGCTGTCTCAAAATGGCTAGTCTTCACCTGGCACCTTCTTTGTTGGAAAACACTTAGCGTTGTATGCCTGTGCAGACGCACGCATCCGTCATTCTGCTCCCAAACGAACCTGCTGTAACCGCAGGGCCACACAATCATTTGAGTTGACAGTGGCAAGCAGAGGATGCGGACACTTCCCTGTTCCGGTGCAAACTGTGTTCCCATGAAGGTAACCCTTGAGCTGCTGTGATCATCTGCAGGTTCATTAAGCAGTGTGCAGTGGGCAGTCTTTTTTCCATATATACATGACATGTGAGCACTTCGTTTGTGCAGTACGACACAACCCTTCATAATGAGACGTAAATGTAATTCAACGCGCCAACACAGGAACAACGCAAGGAATTCTGCACATGATGGCCATCGTGATTGTAAAGTGTCTGCTGAGCATGCGCACATTGTGCTGCGTGGTCTGCTCCACAAGTGCTGTCGTCAGCCACAAGCCCGCTGCCAGCTGCCTGCCAGAAGGATGGCACTGCAGCGACATCGGATGTGCTCCTAAGCAGCCAGCAGGAAGCTCAGCTGGAGGCGCTGCTTACACAACTGGCCGCAATTGACATCACGCCTGGAGCGGCTGATGTACGCAGCAGCGGAAGGTTGCTGCGGGACAAACAGCAGGCAGCAGCGAAGCAGCAAGTGCTGCAATGCTACCACGAGTTCCGTGCTATGTTTCACTCGCTAGTGGAAGAGGGCTCAGCAGCCATGAAGCGAGGCGATGACCTGGCTGCAATCAGATGCAGCCATCAGGTGTGTGCGCCCAATTCTTTGGGGAAAGGAGCGGTGCTGACTGATGACTCTGCTTGATGCTGCAGTGGACTGCATACAGTCCTGGGGCATCATGCTAGCATGTGCAGCAGCTAATCTGGTAGCCGTTGTATGGGGCAATGCGCGGTGCATATGTGCGAAATTAGCCAAACATGGCATTGCAGCACAAACTGTAAAACCTTTCTGCAGGTGCAGCAGCTCAAGGCACAGAAGAACGAGTGCGTGCGGCTGATACGAGCGTTCGTGTCCAATTTTGCTGCAGAGAAGCAGGTACGTGCAGGTTTGGTGGTCCCTTGCTTTGTAGTAGTACAGTGATGTGGACCTACCTGCAATTTCACAGGGTTGTGCACAGCTGTGGTCAGCCCTGAGCTCTTACACATTACCATTGACAAACGCAGAGCTGGCAATTTCTTGCAGGAGGTGAGAACTATATATACCTGCAACATGGTGTGCATGTCTGCAGGAACGGTGCACACGGCGCATCAACTACACGCTTTCAACTGTGTCATCTGGGGTTAGCAAGCGGACCGCACCTGCTAAACGACGTGTCTGTCCTAGTATTGATCGGGATATTGATGTCATCTTGTTGACTGCAGCTGGATTGCTATGATTCCCAAGGTATAATCGATGCAGCTAGCATCATGCATGACATAACATCAACACGAAAGCGTGCGAACTAGTGAAGTGATGGAGGTGCACAATATGTACGTTGTCGAACGCATCGCCATAGGCGCCCAGCAACACGTGCATTGAGTTTGCGAGGAATGAAGACCTGCAAGCTTCACTTGACTGTGCAATATCAGCTCAGCTGCAGCTGCTGGAGCAGGCTGCGCAGGGCATGATTGGCCACGATACTGCCTTCCCCTGGCAGCAGCGGCTGCCGGCTGAGCGGATCCACTCCAGGGTTGGCCGCCAGCCACTGCTCCAGAGCTGCCCGCTCGAAGCTGTGGCCCTCAGTCCCGTACAGCACCGGGTCGTGCATGACCCTGCTGCTCAACGGGCAGCGCCACCACTCCGGGTCTGCTGCTGCAGCGGCGGCGGCGGCGGGCTGTTGTTTTGGCAAAGTATTGAGTCCCTGGCTGTCAAGGGCCATGGTGTCTGCTGCTTGAGATGCAACGGCCGCAGCTGGCTGCACAGTATCTGCTTTCGGCGCGCTTCCAGCAGCCTGAGCTTCTGAGCTGCCGGCGGAGTCTGCTGCGGGGGCACTTGCCTGGTGTGCGCCCAGTGCGCCCTGCGGACTGCGGCTGGCTGCGGCTGCCTGCTGTTTGGCTGCTTTCTTGCGGGTGCGCTTGGCGGCTCCCTTGCTGCTGCGCCGGCCTTGCGCTTCAGCAGACTGCTCCTCAGCCTGCAAACATCGAAATGATTTTCCAAACATGTTGCGACTTGCATGTCGTCATCTGCACGGCAGTGTGCGAGCAGGATCATCTGCTAATACGCGTCCACTTCAGTAGTGTCGTTGGTCACCATGCAAATTGCATCGACATCAACCCTGCAGCTCGGAAATCTGTTTGCAAATGCAATACACAGGAAGCACATAATAGTACAGCATACCAGCAGCTCCTGCATGGCGCGATCTGCCGCAGCAGCAGCCTCGGCGTCGGCAGTGACATCAGCGCCTGCTGTGCTGCCGCTTGGTGTACCGTGCCTGTCCACTGCACGGCCCCGGCGGCTGTGTGCCAGCACAGTCGTCACACTGCGCAGCAGCGCCTCCCGCTGCTCTGGCCATCCCGCAGCCAGCGAGTGCGGCGGCTGCAGGTCCCTACATCGCCAGGGACACGAGTAAAGTACACATGTGATCTGTAGTCAGATGCGAAAATGCAGACGACCGGCAGAGGGTGTGCAGGTCTTCATAGCTTGACGCCACCTGATGCGCTTGATCGCTGCATCCCAGCTGCCATCTCGTAACACAGCTGCACGTGCTGAAGCATCAGCAACGAACACTGCCTCCAGGATGTCGATGCCTGATGCCGTCCCGACCACAGTGGTCTGCCAGGATTTGATATCGCCAGCTTGCTCTGATGCAGATCCCCACCATGGCATCACCTGCGGCATTTGTGTGTCGAGCTCTGACTGGACCATGCTATTGTGTAACGTCCTGGTGAATGCATCAGCAGACTGCCGTAAGTGCAGGAAGGCAGTGTGTGTACATCATTCATGGCTTGCAATGTTGCAAACAGCGCGCACCAAGACTTAGTTAGGCTCCATAAGCCGTTCGGAAGCAGACCGCAGCTACATGCAACTCATGTCGAATGCAGTCACAGATGTCGGGTGATGAGCACACCTGCAGCAAGGGCCCCACAAGGCCTCTGTTGGCGAGGGTGCGGGCCACAGGCGGTGCCACGCCGTGAGTGAGGCCCGCTAAAATGTTCGCCCCACACAGCTGCGCCTCATACGGCTTCCGCGGATCCGGCTGCGGTGCCCAACTCGATGTCCTGGGCAAGGTTCGCTGCGCTGCGGCCTCCGCTTGTGCAAGCTGCAAGCTGCCAAGGGCGCCGCACACCAATGCTGCAACAGCATCGCTTGCCCATGGCTCACTCTCAGTAGCTGCAAAGCTGGCAACCTGCAGGCCGCAGGTGAGACACAGCACTGGACAAGGCACCACTGTTGCATGGTTCTCATGTGCCCCTGATGTGCAGAGAAGTAGTGTTCATCCACCATGCATGGAGCCGATCTTGCATGTGCACGACTGCAATGATCATTGGCGTGCAGGCTGCCAAGGCAGCACATGATCGGGTAGCAGCAAGCAAAGCATGCATAAGCTTGCGCAGCCCAGGCCCACCTCCGTGGCCATCAACAGTGCGCCTGCCGCGTGAAACAGCCCCGGAGCAAGGCAGCTGCTGGTGGACATCTCTGACGTGTCACTGGCCAAGGCGCGCACATTCCTGCATGGTGCCACCTGCAACGCAAGAACCGCATTTACCAGCATCTTCACACACAGCTACTCGCAAGCCGAATGGGTAGGATGCCTCCAAGACTTCATGAGCAGTGGCACTTGCAGGTGTGGCAGTGACGCCTGATCTGTAGGTGCTGCAGGTGTCATATGGACAGCTGTTCCGACAGGGACACCTGCAGTGCTGCCGCCAGGGCATCCACCGCCCCGGAACCAAAGACACGGTCCGATATCACCGAGCTGAACTTGTTGGTAGACGTCATCAGCTGACGCTGCAGCACGCACAGCCACAGGCAGTCACAATGCTCAGAGATGTACAAACAACAGCTGGGATGGCACGGAAGACATGGCGGCAGTGGATGCACAGACAAGCCGTGTCACTTACCGTCACTTGTCCAGCCAGCTGCAAGGCATTGACGTCAACCAGCATAGCCAGCTGCACAGCACAAGAGCACCAAGAGGTCGTTCAAACCGCCCGCCGTGCAACTGCCACCTGTGCAGCGGTTGCTGAATGAGCAGCGAGGGCCAGCCCTTGCCACTCATGTAGATGAGTCATTGACGAATATCAATCGATTCTTACTGCTGCACACCCATCGTGATGACATTGTTGGAGGGTGTTGCAATGACATTGATGAATCATACTGTGGCAGGCTGCACACCTGATCCGCGGGCGAGAGCTTAGGCAAGCCGCATGCTCGATTTACCGCTGTTCCACCGGGTGGCAGACCTGAGCGGACCCAAGTGGTGGCCAGCTGCTGAACACGGACAAAGTGCCCAGTGACGGTGGTGACTGCCTTCTCTCGGGTGCCGTCTGCAAGGCGGCCAGGCAGAGGCGTATGATTTGCGATCAATGGGTGCATGATTGGGCAGCTGTGCCCATTGCGGCAGCCCACCCTGCAGGACATCTTGCGGCATGGGGTGTTGCATGTGTTGTGTATTGCAAGCTTGCGCTACTGTGTAGTGTAGGTACTGTGTAGGGTGGCTTGGGCGAGCGACGACAGGTAGTACAGCAGCAGCAGGCGCCGCGGGGTCGCCAGGTGGTCCAGAGCAGTGCCGAGCGCCTGGCTCACGGCATCATGCAGCGCTGGTAATCCCGCGGCAGCGCAAGCTGCATCATCTGCAGTGACAAAGCAGCATCTTTGGTGGGTGTCCCTCCATGCGCGACTGCAAGGACATGTTGATGCAAGCAAACATGCTGGCCTTTGATGTTGGCAGGCAGCAGTTGCTATCAGATGCGGCACCTCATGCACATGACCAACTCACCCATGGTCGGCAGTATGGTCACGATAGTAATGTACAGCTGCCCCACGCAGAGGTCCGCTGATGGAGCGGATGGCTCCGCAGACCACAGACCCGCCGGAGCTGGCCGCGCCTCCAGCTGCTGACATGCAACGACCTGCGGAGCGCCACCGGGGGGTCACCGCCAGCAAGCCTCATCTCCATGGCCCGGTGACAGCAGCAACGAAGGGTCCCAACCCGCAAGGTAGGCATTTTGCTTCAAGCGCATGTATGTGCATTGTCGCATGCCCGCAGAACATGCACTGGAGTGCGTGGGCTTGGTGGGATATCTATTGACTGAGCACGTGCTGAATGGTATCACCCTATGTATTAGCTGCCCCAGGGTGTGCAGCAGCTGCCGCACGTCGATTGCGCTGCGGATTGGCTGCAACTGCACGCACAGCAGCAGGCTACCTGCTGCCGCTGGCAGCCAGATGCTGGACTGATGCAGCTCAGAGGCTGCGCGCAGCGGGCGAGCAGGCTGCTGCTGCCGCCGCTGCTGCTGCTGCTGCTGCTTTCGGTTCGGCAGCCAAGCGGCAGCTGCCGCCAGCAACCACTTGTCCAGCGAGTCAGCAACTGCACGCAGCAGCTGAAGGCATTTGGATGCCGCGTCCTGCAGCCAGAAGCGGATGCAGCATCAAAGGGCATACTGGTGAAGCATGGCCTGGCAAGTGCGAAGCCCCCCTTCATTGGGCTGCATACATGCTGCAAGCACTTGACATGGTGCCATCAGGTTTGCATGAAGGGGCATGGTAGGGAGAAAAAATTGACAGCTGCCCTACACATTCTTCTGCCGCTGGGATTTCTTGCTTCAGCACCGCACTGCCTGCTGGCGCACCTGACCCATGAGCGCCATCATTTCTGCCATGTGGGCGTCCAGCTGACCACCGAGCCACTGGTGCTTGAAGTGTGTACGCAGAAAGGCGTGCAGTAGACGGCTGGCTGCACACGCGCGCTGTGCAGAGCCGGGCGTGGCCTCATGCAGCTGTGCAACGGCCAGCGGCAGCAGCCGGCGCGCCAGCACCCCAAAGGCAAACCCCACGTGGCTGTGCATGTTGCGGGGTAGCCAGCGGCGGCGCAAGTCATCAACGGCCTGGATCAGGCTGTGGCAGAGGCAGATGGCTGCGTCTCGGTCAGCCCTTGCAAGCGCTTCCACCCCATCGTTGCCGCCGAGCGCCTTGAGGGCAGCCAGCACTGCGGATGCTCCGCGCGCCAGGCACACTGCCTCGTGCTGTGGCAGCACCTGCGGCTTGTCCCGGCAGCCCAGCCGCTCCGCCAGTCGGACCAGGTCCGCTGCAGCAGTCGCCTTGCTCTTGCCGAAGTTCTCCCAGTCAGGCTCCATGCACACTTGCAGATGGCTGAACCGCTCTGTGCAGGAACAACAGCTGTTGATGCATGCTGATCTGATGAGCACAGTATACTAGCCGTGATTCATGTGCCCAGCTTGCTCCGATTGGGTGCGAAAGCTGCCTCTGCCCAGCGCACCTTGCAGATTGGCCGCGCAGGCTTCAGCGGCTGCCAGCGATGGGAAGCACGCCGCGCACCACGCTGCGTCGCCTTCTTCTTGGACCACAATATCTCCCACGCACCCTGCAGACCATCGCAGCCGTTGTTGAGGACCAACACACAAATCGCACGTCGATGCATGACTGGGGGCTCTGGCAGGAACCTCCTGCTGCACGTTGATGCATGATGAACAATATGGCGGTCACCGTGTGCGGTAGCTGCCTCCCTTTCCTCGTCCCACTTCTTCAAGTCGAGGCCCCATAAGATCAGGTGATGTGCCATGGCGTCCAAATTGGATCTGTTGGCTGCCTGACCCACGTTGTGGGCTGACAGAAACGCTTGAAAATGTATGAAACTGCGTGTGCGCCGGCCGCTCACTTACTTGCTTACTCCTGGCTCACGAAAGATCTTTTGAAGGCAGCTTTCGCAGCAGTACGACCTCGCTAGTTGCATAAGAAAATACACTAGCCTGCCATCTAGCCGCGATCGAAGCGGTAGTCCTTGTCAGATGCGGGATCGAGCAAGCTGCTTGCACCAGCCCGACTTTGGTATCTGTGTAATTCGGCCCGCTGTTTATTTACAACGTTGGGCGCAAGGATATGAGCAGCCAGTGTTGCAAGCATTCCTGAGGCCGTTATTTAATCGTCTGAGGTGAGGTGAGGTGAGGTGCAGCTTGTTATACACAGTGTGTAGGGTGAGTAGGGTATTGAGACTACAAGGCATCCCAAATCTTATGTACGCAAAGGCTGTTTTGGTACGGAGCAGTCCATTATATCAGCCTGGATGGCGGTGCACGCAGATTGCAGTAAAAGCTCGACAGTGCTGATGACTTCGTGGCTCGTTGGCTCATTCTTGGCACAGCTCAGTTTTACGCAGCAACTATTAGCACAAGTATGAGCACGCGTGACAGCAGGATCTTGCCGGCAAGCTGCAACAGCGAATTACTGGTTAGAGTTGCGTTGCTGGCTCGTCACGCAGACGCCCTGTTCCAGCCGTACATGCTCGCCTATGATGGGCGCCGCCCTCCTCAGCTGCTGCTTGGCCAGCCGGCCGTGTTGTCAGTGTGTGACTTTGCATTCGGCACGTTCAAAAGCTTGTCCTGGTCGCAGCCATTCTCCCGCCCCTTCTGCAGCTGGCATCCAACACAGCAGCATGGACACGTGGCACAATCCATGCTGCTCGGAAACATGAGGTGCAGTGCATGTAACATAACATAGGAGCCCTAAAACACTGCAGCTGACAAATACAACGAAGATGCATGAGATCATGTATAGCAGCCAAGCGGGGTGCTTGTCCCTTGACAGTGAATTGGCCTGGCTATCACCTATGACAAGAAGTCGCTGGAAGACAAGACCTTGCTTGCGCACCTGCACGCCGGACAATCCTGCCGCAGCCTCCGTCGCCTGACCATGCACTCGGCTGGCGGCCGCAGCAGGTGATGCCTGCGCCGGGTTCAGCGGCAGGAGGGCGTTGTCATCGTGGTACATGCCACCTGCGCTGCCACCCTGCAGACGTGCAAGCGTACTTGAGAAAGTTGCTAGCACATACATGCTACGTGCTGCACTATGCTCTGCATTCAGCGTCTGGCTGAAATTTCGCCAGGCTGAGGATGCCTGCAGTTTTGCTTGCCTGCATGTGGACGTCAGAGCTCAGGATGCTGCTGGGGATGGAGATGCTCAACATGTCTACCTGCGCGATATGCTGCAGCATCATGGCATTATTCATGAGATGTGTAGCTGGCCTGTGCTGGCAGGGATCGTGCGTGCAGGCAGCGTCTGCTGTGCGCAGAACCTGATTTGGCAACATGCAACGTGTGAATGTGGTTGCTATCACTTGCATGCTCGGAGATGGACTGCGTGCTACTTCACCAGTTGTAAATTGAAGCTTCGCCAACAGGTCACACGGCGCGTCCTTAAGATGTGAAGCAGCCAGAGCTGGTGTGCATAAGCGGCCGCACATGATGAATGAGGGGCCGAGCACGCGAGTGACACTCTTTGCAGGTCAATGCAGATGCTTGCCTGCAGGCCCATGGCCTTGGCGTCCTTGCTTGGGCTGCCCCAGGGCGAGGTGCGGACCAACTTGTCGAAGGTTGCACCACCAGGCGTCTCTCCCTCGTTCCCCTCCGCAGGGTCCAGACTGAATCTGGTGCGGCGTGTGGCGCCCGGCGTCTGCAGCAGGTTTGCGCACGGCCCCAGGGGCGCTGATGAAGTTGTGGCAGCGGCATTGGTGACTGCCGTCGAGGCTGACGCTACAGTCCCTTGGTTGACAGCGTGCTGAATGTTGACCTGTGGCAGATAGTCGCAGCGGTAGTTGACTGACAGCCAAGTGCAACTTCTGTCTGGCCAACAGCATGGCATGCAGCCTGCCACCACCGGAGTTGCGCACATGCAATGCTGCATGCAATGCGAGACTATGGGGCCAGTCAAAAACTCAATGGCGTTATGCACCGAACGTGCAGATTAGAGCAGGTGTTGCTGATAAGATGACAGTCAGACTGCGTGGCGATGACGGACCTTTGGCCATGGCTGCTGCTCGTACACCTTGCCATCAGCTCCAAAATGGGGTCCCTCACCTGCAGTCACATTTGCAGTGCATGCCAATCAGACATGCAGCGCTGCGAGCTGGAGGACTCCGCACGCCTCAGCAAGCATGCAAGTCAGCTTGCTTGCTCTGTGCGCCTTGCTTACAGACCGTCATTCAGAATGTTGTCGATGAATCGCTGTCCTTCTGCAGCATCGTCAGCTGTCTTGATCTGCTGTGGAGCGTTGCCTCGTGCCTCAGCGTCAGTAGGTGTGCCAGCCTCTGATCGTGAATCTGCCTGCAGTGCAGATATTCCTGCAGTGTCCACTGCAGCCTGCTGTCTGCGTGTTACGACTGGCATGCTGCTGTTGTTGCTCGAGTGCACCACTGCTTGGTGGCCGGTGAAAAAAGCGTAGCGCTTTGCGGTAGGGCACGACATTGGCATTTGGAGATGGTCAAATGGACTTCTCCCGCTTCCTGTGGGTTTCCTCAGGGCAGGGTTATGGAAGGTTTCGCAAGAAACCGCTGTTGAAGATCGAAAACATGCTTACATAATTTCGAAAACATGCTTACACGCCTGCAAGACGTGGAAACATATAAATTATTTTTATTGCCATGTCCGTCAGGTGCAAGCCACCTCACGCACGGCTATGCATGCTTTTGCTTGCAAATAAAGCAGCATTAGTGACGTCATGCTAATGTTGTGGTGGTAGCTGCATGCTGCATATTGCGGCCAGGCCTACAGCAACCCAGCTGCAGTCAACAGCAAGCTAGTGATGCGTTGATCGATCCCACAATGGCCATCAGCAGGTGCGCTCGACTTGCGTGCGGTCCGCTTGCCAACCCCAGATGATGCTGAGGTGCCAAGGGCTTCCTTGGTCCGCTGTCTGGCCTGGTTCTGCAAGCACAGCATACCACGCATCTCACACGCAGGTGCACTGTGTCAACGTGTGTCAACTCTCAAGGTGCACATTGTGTGCACATGCCTGGCCAATGGTGGCACGTGCCTGGCCACCATTGGACTTGCAGTGTTGTAGCAACAGCCTGCATGGCGGCATGTCAGGATACGCGATTGTGGATGTAGAACGAATATTTCGGACCAGCAACAGGTTTGCCCTGGAGGAGTCTATTGGTAGCTGCAGCGCACCCGCTTCAGCGCCCAGGGTCTGGAATGGTACGCTCGTAGCAGACGCACGCACTCGTTCTTCTGCGCCTTCAGCTCTTCTGCCTGCAATGGACTGACATCCCGGGTATGGAGCGAGCAGGTGCATTTCGCCTCCTGCTGTCATGAACAATGCATCACTGTCTGCATTGACACAGATATGCACACGCTGCAGATGCTGCACCTGCTGGCAAAGATGTGCACCAGAGTCAAACAAGATCGCAATGCGGCATGAGGCGGCGCCAGCAGATACAGTCAGCTGCAAGGTCAAGGGCACACCTGACAGCTGTATCTGATTGGTGTCAGGTCCTCCCGCCGGCTGATCGCTGCTGTGCTCACTGCGAGAAGGGAGCAGTACATGTGCCGGAACTTCTGGTAGCTTTGCAGGAGCTCCTGCCTGGCTGCTGCCTCCTTCTCCTGCAGCGGTCTGCTGCGCGCCTCGGCGGCAGCAGGCGTGATGTCTGTAGCAGCCAGCTGCGCAAGCAAAGCATCCAGCTCCGCTTCCTGCTGGCTGCTCAGCTGCACTGCCATCTGCTGTGCAGTGCCGTCCATGTGGCAGGCAGCTGGCAGGCTTTCGGTTGATGACAGCACCTGTTCAGCGGTCAACATGTCGCACGTGTGTAATGTGTACGATCATGAAAAATTTGCCAATCCGAGACTGTGAAACACTTGCAGCTGCACATATACTCGGAGGACTGCGTGGCATCTGTGTGATGCATGCAAGCTATAACTGGAAGCTCTGTCAGCACAGCGCAGCGCAGCTGCTCGCCTGTGTGGTCATCTTTGTGAGGGCTAAGACGTCCGTCAACCAGGCTGCTGCAAAGGTCACAGACTAGTCGTCGCACGTTGAACGGGGCACCAGCAGTAGGTGCGTGACCTTTCGGACGAAGCAATAAGAAGCGATGATGGGAATGATGAGTCTGCACTCGTCAATCGATCGTAAGCAGTGTTCCTTTCTGACTCATAATCTCTCACTCAGCATACTCAGCAGAACCTGTACCTACAGTGTGCAGCCATTGTTGCCTGGATACCATGGCACAGCGGCATGGTCGTGCAAGGAAAGGCTAGCCGGTTGCAAGGTGTGCACAGAATGTTTCGGCACTCTGGACTACGTCCAGCATCCAGACCCTTGCATGTGTGGGCAAACAGTCTGTGGATTGTTGCCAGCAGTGTGCCAAAGCATACATATATCGCAGGATCGATCCTGGCTGCTGTACGCGGTGGATACATGTCTGGCTGTCGCATCGCTCCTCATCAGTGCACATGCGTGTCATTTTCGTGCCCAATGGTCTGAACCACCCTCTAGTCTCGCTGCCGTCAAGAGCAGAATTGACAAAAATAAAGGCTTCCAGCAGCATGATTGTATGTTTAGAGAAAATGAGTGCATGCTGTTGCAATCATGGTCATTGACCCATGCGGACGTGAATCAAATGCTTATCTAATTCCTCGGGATGCATCCCAGCTTCCTCTGTTTCCTAGGGCTGAGTGAGTTATTATGAACCAAAAACGGCCCTGAAGAAAGTCGTGCATGATGATATGATGCTTCGAATGTCGCAGTGGATTTTCGCATTTAGTGAGAGTCCAAACCGCCACAAAGAGGAAATGAATGAATGTGCGCAACACACACACGTAGGCCTTCCGCGAGCCCTGAATGCAGTGACAGTGGTGCCTTGCACACGACAATGCTGCAAACTAAAATTGCATCGAGCAACCTGTTTATTATCTAGCGAAGGCAAATTCTAAGGCACCTTGCAAGCAACTTGTATTTTAATTTACATTCCATCAAAATCGACCGCTGGGACTCTGCTCCGGCCGCAAACCCCAGTCCCCCATTCACCACTCTGGTGCACTGGCAGCACTGATGCTTGGCAGACCGTTGGTAATATTTCGTTTGCAATAGCACTCGCCGATCACCTTCAGCACTTGCTTGCTGCTGGTTTGCGAGATTGTCTGGTGCAGATTGGCGGTCGTGCATTAGGCAAGGATCAGGCGCGCGCAAGCTAGCAGCAAGCATCGAGCTGTATCAGAGCGTCACAATAGTCTGGCTGGGTGCTAGGCGCACCATCTAGCAGCACCTTCGGTGCGAGCCATGTGCACGCTTTGATGCAAGCGCTCAATTAGGGTGATGTCTCCCTCAGATCAATTTGAGCTCCAGATGACCATGATGCGTTTGCATTTGGCACGGGCTTAGCTGCGTACTGCAGGCACAAGGAAGAGGCTAGGAGGTCGCAGCGCTGGACAGCCGGACGTCTGCGTACTGCTCCAGCACCTTTCACCTCTGCGCGCCATATCAAGCAGCCAGCGGCCGACGGCGCAAGCTGATCGACACGCGTCCGCTCGGTGCCGCAGAGCGCCCTGACCGCCACCTCAGCGCGCATGGCTGCTGCGGCGGCTGTGGCGCCGCCGGCGATGCTGCGGCTCGCGGTGTGCGGCCTGCACCTGCGGGGCCACCCGCTGCACTGGCAGCTCACGGAGCTGGACGCCAAGTTCGTTCGTGCATGCAACAGCGTGAGCGCCTGGCCACCTGTGCGGTAGACATATTGACTACTGCACAAGCTGGTCAGCTGCAGAAAGGCTTCCGGTGTGCACCGCGCTGAGACCATGCAGCCGTTGACCAGCAATCACACTCCGTGTAGTGATTGTCCAGCGCCAGGATGCTCTGACGAGATTTGAGACGAGATCTGAAACCCTGGGGTGCGGCTCACCGCAGGCGCCCTGCTACAGGCTGTATGCGCTGTCGCCGCCCGCCGCGTCCCCGCCCGCCAAGCCGGGCATGCTTCGGGTGCTCAGCGGCGGTGCTGCGGTGCGCACCATGAATACCTAATAGTATAATTCTAGTACAAACACTGTCGAACTGTATGCTACAGACACATCTACATGTGGCATCCACCGGACCCGCATCATCGGCACAGGCGGCATGCTGTTGACTCTGACAGCGTCGCTCTGATCTCACTATTTTGCAGGGTGCTTGGGCAAATGACGGTCAGCTGTTGGTTGAACCTCATCTGCTGGATTTCACAGGTGATGCTGGAGGTGTTTGACCTGCCGCTTAAGAACGTGGGGTCGTTCCTCAGCAAAGTGAGCAGCATGCACAAAGGTCACAGTGTGCACGCACTGTGCATTCTGTGACCTCAAGTGCTCTGCACTCATGCGCGCTGTCTTGACATCTGCATGCTGAGGCAATGCATAACATCTGCAGGTGCCGCCGCCACTCGCAATAGGGTCTGTGGAGCTAGAAGATGGCGCCACCGTGAAAGGCTTCGTCTGTGAGGGCCACATTGCACAGGTATTTTGCTCTCATCGCCACTACACCTTTTGTTACATGCACAGAATGCATGCAGTATATGGTATTCATATAGGGTCATCAGCTTGCAGCATGACTTGTGTGGGGCAGGGCGCATGTATTGCAGCACCTAAGTGTTGCGCATGTGCCACTGCAGGGTGGACCTGGCATCGAGGACATCACACAGCATGGCGGGTGGGTGGCATACATGGACACTCAGGGCAGCAGCGCTGCTCAACTATGATGGCGCCCAGCTAATTTTGTAGCAGCACCTCTGCGGCTAGAGCGGCAGTGGATACCGTCTGAAACACTGTCTGGGATCTGGCTACATTGCTGCATTGCGGGTTCCAGCTGCCCATACTCGGTTCGTGTGTTGGTTTGTTGTTTTGTGCTGAGGCTCAAGCGATACCACCTCAGTATCCTTAGGTCCCTCGGCAAGCTGATGCTGGGCTGATGGCACGTCAAACCCTAGGTCAGCGGCGGTAGCATTGGCAGTGGAGTGCTCCCCAACGAAATTGAGCTTGCCTGCAGCAACAGGGCAGTCATCCATGCTGTGCGGTGACAGCACATGCCCTCCAGATACGGTAGGCGGCGCAGACGAACGCTGAGACCTCATGCAGTGACAGCCTACCTGTACCCCGGCTGATGGCCTGTAGCCGCAGACCATTCACCTGCAAGGGGAGGGGTGTGACCATCAGCTGCGGAAAACATGCCCTGCTACCACACCTGTGGACCCAGGGGACCCTGGCACCATCTTCCTCTCGGTCCACCTCCGTGAAGTGATTACGGGTGGCACACGCACCGTCTCAGCACGCAGGCTCGGCACCCCGTCGACCATATCCTGCACATGCGAGCATGGCATGTCCTGCAGGTTGCAAGGGTGAAAGCAATGAGATGACATGAAAGCATACCACACGGAGCACACCTCGGGCAGGATGAGTGCGCCTGGGCGTGGCCGGCCGACATCAGTCGAGCGCAGTTGCCCCGGGATGAAGTGGTACAGCATCACCTGCGTACCTGACAAAGGACCTGTCGGCACAGGAGCAGCAAAGATGGGCGTAAAATGTCACTTCATTCACATGCTTCTGCTTACCAGGCGCAGGCTTTCAAGGTCGTTGGTGTTGAGCTTGGCTTGTGGGAGACTCTGAAATGCCGCATTGGTGGGCACCAGCACAGTGATGGACGCATCTGGGTTCTGCAGCGCTGGCGTCAGACCTGGTACACCAGTGAGCCTTTGGGGTAACCACGTGACCATGCAGCGAGTTGGTGCTGGCATCGCGGCGTGTGGCAGGACACATCCACTTGTGCAGTGCTTCTCACACCAGGCTTGGACCTGTCTTGTTGGCGGCCGCGAGGAATGCAGAAGCATCAGGTCTCTTCTTCAGCAGTTCGTAAGCGGTCTTGGTGCAGCTTGCAGGCTGCACAGGAATGGAATTTGCTTTAGACATTCAGAAGACGATTGGTTTGGTCCCGGCCTGGCATGCAGGAAACGCGCTGAGTGCTGCTGCTGTGAGCTGCACCTAAGCATGCAGAGCTCCCCAGGCACAAAACTCAAGTTTGTGGTTCATCAGCGAGCACCTGTGGAACGGTGCCGTCTGTGAGGTTCCTGCCGCCCGGGGCCAGAGATCTTGATGCACTGTCGAGGGTGGCAGTGCTGGATTCGGCGGACACCGCCTCGGGCTGCTGCTGCAGCGTGCTGCCCGGCTGCAGTCAACATGAGAGCAGGCATCAGCGTGACTGCATTGCGGCAACCCTGTTAAAGGCCTGGCTACATGGCTGCATACCGAGTGTGATTATGGGTTGAAACGGTACCAGAAAACAAGGTAGGCATGTACCTCCCCAGTATACACCGGCGATGTGGTGGTGCTGAACTGCACAGTCGTTGGGTACTGCTTGCCGGCCTGCACAGGCGCTGTGACCGCGCCCCTGCAAATGATGAGCAGCAAGGCCGCTTGCAATTATTGTCATTGTCATGGGCATGTGCCCAGCAATTGCATGCAGCAAACCATGGTGCATGCACACCTTGAGATCAGCTGCTCAGAGGACTTGGCATCAGTGATGCGCAGGTCCCAAGGCAGCGGTGGCAGGCCGCTGACTTGCCATACGGCACCTGCGGAAACGGCATTGCACGGAACTGTCAGCCATGTTCATTGCTCAGTACCCTTGCAGCTGGTGAGGTGCATGCTACGTCTTTCGAGAGCATGCACAGGCGCACCATAGGCGTTGGTCATCTGCTGCCATCCATGAGACAGCGCCTGGATGATATCCGTGCCATTCTGCAGGCAGAGGTGAGTGTACATTGACGGCAAACTGCTGAACTGTGCTTGCCTGCAGTCACTCCTCAAAAAGCGACATGCTGTACTTGTGTTAGATGATGTGCCGGCCTGCCTGCGGGCTGGTGCGCAGGTCGACAGCGGTGAAGGTGCCCCGGCCGGCGACATTGCCAAATGTCATGGACACAAAGCCGCCAGCACTGGCGCGGTAGCCCTTGATCTTTGCAATGATGGGACCGGCCGGGTGGCACTCGACCTGCATGGTTCAGCCTGGCCCTCAGCCTGGATGGGAAGCGACATGCTGTACGCAGAAAACGAAAAGGCTCTAGGACAGGCATGGCAGTTACCTGCTGCCACTGCACTGAGACATTGCCAAGGTTTCCGCTGGCAATGCTGCAGTTCACAAGCCAAACCGTGTGATGCATGGTACACAGAAGTGCTGGGCGGGCCCACCATCAAGTCTGTTTTTTCCACTCATGATGTGCGCACATGCAGCGACAGGCATGGAGATGGCAGGATGAAGGCTGAGCTGCACTCTAATAATCAGCGTAACAGTCTCAGCCACTGGCTGAAGCGCTGGTATTACGTGCATGCAGGTAACTTACTTGCGTGTGAATGTCAGGTAGCTGAGGTTGATCTGTGTCGCGGTGCAGTTGGGGCAGGAGTCCACCACTTGGACTGTAATGGGTTGCGCGTCTGCTGGGCAGTTGGGCTGCAAGCAACACAAGCCTCGAATGCTGGCAGACACCATGCTCGTAAACATATACTGCCACACACAAAGACGTAGTTAAAGGAGAGTCACAATGCACAGCAATAGCGCACATCACTGTCGGCGCACACGACCTCGAGGCACTTGCCGCAGCCCGCTGCTGGCCTGTCAGCCTGCATGCACAGTCGCAGACAGCTTGCGGCTGCTACGAAGCGGTCCATCACATATGAAATGCACTTGACACGCAGACTGGGAACATGCGTCTGACAGCACCTGCGGTCCAGACCCGGCGGCCAGGCTCTTGTCGGCGCTGATGCCGGCCACTGCCCAGTAAGGCCTGCATGCACGACAATGTTGACAAACCTGCTGGACTTAGTGTGCAGAAGCATGCGAGATCACCATGCTGTCCGTATGGGCATGAGCTGTCAGTGTAGAAGCTGTCAGGAACGAGTGCAGGTGACCGCACCACTGGTCTTCAGCCAGTCTGCCGTAACCGCATGCGCCATCCACCAGCGCGCCAGTCGGCGTGTACGGGTTCTGCAGGTCCTGCATGCGTGGTCATGATAGGCATGTTGAAACAGTTGGTATGCAATTCATCAGAGCAGTCATGTCTGACTACAGAGCTGGACAGCATATTGCAAGTCAGACGACGGTCAAGGGACACAAGCCGCTGTGAACAAGTTGTAGCGCTGCAGGTGTTGGGCTGCTGACATGGAGCCTTTCAACATCGTCACCTGAGGGCCACCAAAGGCGGTGGCTGTGCCGTTCACCACAGGTCCCAGCGCAGCACCAGGCGAGCGGCTTCCTGCATAGCATGCATCTGCCGTCATCAGCAAGTCGAGCACCCGTTTCGGGATGCGAGCAGCACACGCTGAATCGATGAGCATCAAGCACACGACTCTGATGACCCATTGCACGCGAGTCGTCCTGCCGACTCTGTGCTGGTGGCAGGCTTTCGTAACGTTCAAGTAGCAGCAACCCTGCTGGTATGCAAGCACCGTAGGGCGTTGAGATCGCGTGGGCCGCCACCAGCAGGCAGCCGACGATCAGCGCCGTCAGCAGCCGCTGGTCAGCGCTGGCCCTGACAACTGTGACCGTCATCATAGCTATGTCGGACTGCCGATGAGTAAGGAAGACGAACAGAACAGCAGCGAGCTGCAGGCAGCGCTGGGTTGCGCAGTGCACTGTGATGTGAGGATGAAGAGTGATTGGTAGCGAAAGCGAGGAAAGTGAGGAAAGTGGCAGTGGAGGTTGCCTGCTGTGCTGAAAGCTGACACATACAGTGGGTTTGGGGGCTGACAAACCCTAATCGTTAGTCCCCTGGTCTGCCCTACACGCCGCGACGCTGCCCAGCGCTCTCACACACTGTCACTTCTCTTGCTCTCATTCCTCTCTTGCCTCTTGTTTGTCCTGTCTGAACCGCTTTGTGCTCCGCCAGCTCAATATCTGGCGGCTTAGCAGGTGTGGTTGCTCACAAGCAGGACGCTCGACAGCGCCGTCAGACTCGCAGTCGCCGGCGCGCGCGTGCGCGACAAACGGTGAGGCTGGCTGCTTTGTGTCCATCAGATGTGAGCAGAGCAGCCCGCGTAGCTTGTGCCGTCTCAAATCCGTGATTTGCCTCCGGTCAGACTGGTCAGTAATGGCCCTTCGGCTGAACTTCACTGGGGTCAGACTGCCACGCTCCGGTGCTCGCGGCCCGCGCAGCGCCTTGCAAGTCAGCGAAAGCTCTGTCCACTGTGATTTGCGTCTGTTGTGGCATGCGCGTGCGTGTCTGGGCATCTGCCGACAGGATGCCTTTTGGCACGTTCTGCAGCCGCCATGCCCAATATTGCAGGTCGCTCAAGGCGAGCGACCGATGCTGCCAAAGGCACGCCTGAATCAGAAACCAGTGCCCGAATGATGACTGTTCAGCAGCCGTTCCTGGGCACTTGACCGTCAGCCGTCACCCTGCACACGGGTCGCACGCTGCTGCATCCGAGCAACTGCATGACGGCAGCTGCCCTCGTTCTTGTTTCACAACCGAAGCATCTGTGCATTGCAAGTTGTGGAGATGCTGACTACGTACCCTGTGGCTCTTGCTGCTGCAGGCAGCGACTTTCAACCGTCAGCTACAGAAGGCGACGAGTGGTCGGCCCCTGAGCGAACTCCACCACCTATCGGCGCCATGGCAGCAATAGCACGGTCCCCAGTGCGATGGCTGCTGCTGGTTGCGGTGCTGGCTGCAGCGGCGCTGATGACCACACCAGTCTCCGCTGGCCGACGGCTGTCACAATGTGAGTCCCTGTGCTCTGTCTGCTGATGGCTGTGCCGCCTGCGGTGCAAGGTCATTATCATAGGGCATCTCTTCGTGCAGGGTCACTTGCTCTGTCTGTCACGCTTTCCCTGGGTATCATATATGTCTTTCTGCCCTAAATTCTAGCATGTCGCCATCTGATGACTTAGCTCTACATGTTGCGCTGTGCAGATGTCGCCACAGCAGACCCTCTGTGGCCGAACAGGTGCGCTGTTGTTCCTGCATCGGCAATATACTGCAACTATGTGAGGGTCCCAGGTGCAAGATGTTTGATATGCTGGCATTCTCCTCCTGCTGCAGGCACCCACAGTCGGACCAGAGCAATGCGACGACCGTGGGCGAGTGGAAGATCGCACGCAGCACTGCAGCGTACAACAACGATGGTGCAGAGACCACTTGCTTCACCTCTGCTTGACAACGAGCCAGTGGTATCGATGAACCATTCCTGTTGGTAGCTGACAGAGCAACAGGTGTGTGGACTGCACTGCAATGTTCAGCAAACTTTGCTGTCATATGCACAGGCATGCACCTGGATCAGGCGGCGTGTGCCTTCGGCCACATCTCCCCCGACCAGTGGGGCGGCCGCGGCCTGCAGGTGCGCACACCCACTGCACCCTGACAAGCTGCTGCCCGACCTACCATTGACCACCTGAACCGCACAGCTGCCACTCTGTTCTCGCACGCCGTGTAGCAGTGCACCGTGTGAAATACTGCCAACTATCTATCATCATCACTGCCATCGGTCTGTTGTTCTGCAGGTGGCGGCAGTAAGCGATGTCAACCCCGAGTACACCGGCAGCTGCGGCCGGTGCTATGAGCTGCGCTGCGCCAATATGAACTTCAGCGTAAGCGTCACCATGTTCACCATGCCCTCTTGAGTACTGAGATGCTCAAGATGTTCATCGTCACAGAACGCGCTTCGTTCCTGCCATCCAGGACGCCTTTGGCGAGTATATCCCACGAGACCATGCCTGCATCGACCCCACGGCCAGCATCGTCGTCAAAATCGTGGACACGTGCGGCTTGCAAGATTGCTACCTGCTGGCTGCACACACATGCTTCTGCTTCGCCTGTATGTCCTGCAAATTCTTACACCTCGCAGTCATCCCTGTGCAGGTGTCCGTGCAACTACCCAGGCAACTGGCACAGCAACAAGCGCTGGTGCTGCGGCGACATGGTGCGTCCTGTCTGCTGTGGCTCTGCTCTCCCACTGCCTTGCATGACTGTAGTCGGAAACCTCACCGCCAGTGCGCTGCTCTTTGCAGACCCACTTCGACCTGTCATACTGGGCCTTCCAGAAGGTGCGCCGGTCGACCTGATGGTAGTGATCACTGCAGCACCTGAATGTACCATGCACTCTGTTGTACCTGACACTTGGGTTACCTTCTCACCTTCTCATAATATACACCCATACAGATGGCCAACCCGAGGGTGGGCGTCATCGCGGTGAACTGCCGCAACGTCCCCTGCAACTTCGAACCCGCCAGGGACCTGGGCCCCATCGGCTGGCCCGAGGGCTGGCCCAGCTCCAGCTACTGTGAGTATGATTGATTGTCGTTGCAAGAATACGCATGCTGCACCTGCATGCTGTGCCTGATGCATGCTCTCACAGCGCCCGTGATGTTCACGCCACCTGATACTGCGTGCCTGCTGTACATTACACTGACCACTGTTGCCATTGCCTTTTCAGACAAGATGACCAATGGCATCCCCGACGACCAGCTGGAGTTCTCACAGCCGCCGCCGTCCGCCGTCGCGCCCTACAACTCGTCCTCCGCGGGCGACATCCCAAGGCGCAACTCCACTGGTGACTGCTCAGCCATGTCCGTGCTGCCTAAATATCATGCACCCGTGATGTAATACTGTCCTGCTTCCACATACAGCCTCCAGTGCACATTTTGTTTCCACAGGTCCAGCAGCTCCAAGGAATGCAACATCTCCAGTGTCACCAGCAGCGTCCCAGTCGCCACCATCTACCACGCCCGCCCCGCCGCCAGCAAGTGCCCAGGCTCCCACAGGTGCTGCTGATGATCAGCAATTGCCTTCTACAGATTGCTGTTTTCATCAAGCCTGCTATTTGGCTTATAATGCAAGGTGGTTTGTCCCTGCACATGCAGCAGGCCCGACTGCCGGCGGCGCCAGCTCAACCACCCTGTACTCTGACGGAGGCTACCAAAGCGGCTGCTATGATGCCAGCACCTCTGTTGGCAGTGCCAGCAACCCTCAGGGTACGTCCTCATGCCCACAACGTTCCAGTCTATTGTCAGCCTCATGCTGCATCCCATGTCAGAGCATGTATAGTATCCTGTAAACCCTGCGAACCAGCCCCACAGGGCCTGAGACAGGTCGCCGTCTTTCTACTGCAGGCAATGCCAAGTGCAGCATGGTGTACCCGGGCGGGGCCATGGGCGTTGGTGCACCCGGCGGCTTCTTCAACAATATGAGCGCTCTGGCGTTCAAGGCCCGTGCCAACGATGGTGGCGCCCCAAACCTCAGCGTCAACCTGGCCACTGACGGGGTATGTATTTGATTTGCTGCTGTGCACGTGTTGCTGTTTATGTGTCCTTCCACAACTGCGTGACTGCAGACCAGTGTTGACTGCAACAGGTGTCAGCTGCTCCAGGGCCACTCTTCAGCATGCATATCATTTCTTCTCTGCTGCTGCATGCACAAGATGCCCCACCATGCATGTGCTTTCTGCAGGGCGCCACCTGCAGCGCACAGAGCCTCGGTGGCATGGGCTGCACTGACGCTGGCGCCGGCTGGGTGTCGTGCAGTGTGCAGCTCTCCGTCTTTGCTGGCTCATCGGTGCGTCACAATGCCAGGCCTGCACCCAGCTCTGTCTGCTGCTGTCGTGCTGCTGGCATGGTACACGTGCAAATGCTGCTGCTTCGCTGTCATGCATGCTACATACGACACCCAGTCTGCTGGTTGGTGACGCTGCAGGGCAATTTTGAGGGCTGCGGTGGCGCAACAGCTGAACATGTGACCAAGCTGACCTTCAGCAGCCAAGACTCGGCACAACAAGAAGCCTGCATTGACAACATCAAGCTGTCAGCATGAAGATTTGTCATCAGGACGAACGCAAGTCCAAGCACCGCTGTCAGCTTCATTCGTGCTCAGCAGTGTACAACGTGAAATGTGGCAAATGCCGAAACCTCGTCAGGGGGATGTGAATACAGCAGCAGCAGCAGAATATTTGGATTTGGTCAGGTAGCAGCAAGCGTGAGGGGGCTGTTTTACACGGGTGTATCTATTGGGATCGGTGCAGCATTATTGACAAGGCGATCGTGCGCCAGTGATTGATTGTTTAGCGGGGTCTGTGACATGATCGTCGTGCCACCACACTGCAATGCCATGCAGTGATGTGTAACAACACCAGCAATTTGAGCGCGTTGGACAATGCCAGCAGCAGCAACGAGCGCCAACAATCACGCATGGAGCACAAGGTTCAGTCGGTCTGTAACAAAGAGGCCAAAACTCTGTATATGTAATTGATGGCGCGCAGAGATGCAGAGCGAAGACTACGGTGCAGACAGACAATTGAGGTCGACGAGTGCAGTCGCTGGGGCCGAAGCAGTAGCAGAGACTCAGCCTGGCAGGGGAACCTTGCCGCCGCTGCCGCCGAATGATTTCGGGCATTTCTTGATGGGCATAGGTGCCACTCTGCAGATGTTGTGCAGCATAATTTGGCTTGGCTCTGCAAGAGACATCTGCGCCTCATTATTGCACCACCACTTAAACACCACATCACGGCTGCATGCCGGCCATACTCAATGCAAGCTAGCTAGCTTGCTTGTCATAGCTCAAGCTGTGACACGCATCTTGCAAATCGTCTGCACAGCTTGACACCCCAAATCTGCACCAGGTTTCAACCTTGCAAATCCATACAAAAGCAGTTGGTTTCAGTGACATGATGCACGCCGGCGCCTGCCGCCAGCATCCACTATCATGACAGGCGTCATGCCTTTGCTGCGCTGCAGCAGGAGAAATGTTCCGCAGTCATTTGCACCGTTAAACGGCAAGCGACAGCGTCACTCACTCACTCACTCACTCACTTTCACAATTCCACCGACAGGTGGCGACCATGCTGAGCGCAAAATGCCCTCTGCAGCTCCCCCACAGCGGCCTCGTCAACCTGTGGACACTCCACGAGCTGCAGGCTGGCAAGGCTGCTGATCCGTGGCAGCTGCGCCGCCAGCTGCTGGGCCTTCAGGTCGTCGCAGCGCCACAGCGAGATGTGCTGCAGCCGCCGGCAGGCGCTGAAAGCCGCCAGGCTGGCACCATGCAGACCGAGCAGCATATCTGGCATGTCACCTGGAGCAGTGATCTCCAGGCGCCGCAGGTCTGGCAGCGATGCAGCTGCCGCCGCCAGCTCATCATCGGACAAGGGCCCCATGCACTCCAGGGTCAGTTCTTGCAGGCCCGTGTTGCGCATGGCTGCACCTCCACAGCTGGTGCTGCTCAAGGCAGTGTCCTTGCCATTGGCACTGCTCGTTGGTTCGCCACACCCTAGCAGCTGCAGCTGCAGGGGAGCGGTGGCAATGTTGTCGCCGCTCTGTTGCCTGTTGGGCGGGTCCGCTTCTTCAAGCAGCGCTGTGCGCCACCGGTCAACCGAGACGTGCAAGCTGGTGAGGCGAGTCAGCTGTCCGATGGCAGCCTCGGCGCCGCTCCCTGCAAGTTGTAAGCCATCTGTGACATTGCAGCTGTGTGCACCCTGCTGGCAGGAGGTTCCCTTCGCGACTCTAGCGTCCATGCCTGGCTTGCAGCAGCTGCTGCAGCCATTCACATCGTAGACAACAACAACACGAGCCGACACCCCTGCCTGTTCGAACTGAGCCAACAACACCTCCGGAGTGCAACAGTGCCGGCAGGACAAATGCATTGGTGCAGCCAGGCTGGTCACAGGCTCACCAGGCACCACGGCATCGTCAAGCAGCCTCAGCTCGCGCAGCGGCACCCGCGCCGCTGCCAGCGCAACAAGCCAGCCGCCGGTCGATTCGCGATGGAGGCCTGCATGGTCGTTAAACTGAAACTGTTGAGGTACTTGTGTTATTGTTTGATGGTGGCTGCACGAAATAGGGCAGTAGATGTTGCGCTCAACAGCTTGTTGGGCGCCCAACTGCGTCATCGTATGGCAGCGCGCAATGCACGTGGCATTGCCTCAATCCCGCATGCTTTGCATATTTGGCACAACGAGCTTGCCTACAAGCGTGCAGGACATGCCTGAATTACGTACGCATTACATGTTGTGCAGAGTGTACTCCTTTCCATGATCGTACTTGCTGTAATGTGCCAGCAGCAGATGGCATGGCATGAAAGCGGGAACATCAGGGACGGCGGGGCCATACACCAGGAGAACCCCCACCTATGAGAACCAGGCTGGTCAGGCTGCTGAGCGCTGACAGGCTGGCCAGCTCCTCATCACCAAGCATGTATGGTGGGCAGTGCAGCTCCAGTGTCCGCAGCCGTGTCAGCTGCGCAATGGCCCCAATGGCATCTCCCCACTCCATCGTATTGCCAAATGCCAGTCTTGTCAACTGTGATAAAGCCGTCAAGCGAGTTGCGTCCAGGTCTGGATATGACCCGCGAACCTGCAAAGAAGCACGGCAACCAACTCAGAGCCCACAGTCTCAGCAGAGGAGGGTTACACTGGGCATGTTGCATTCAGGGACCCAGCAACCTGCAGCTCTATACTCTGGATTCTTGTGATCATGCTGGCCAGTCCAATCGGTCCCACATCTGAGGGCACCTCTTTGTAGAAATTGATGATGTCGGTGACGTCAAGGCATCTGAGGGTCCGAGCAGCAGGTCTCAGCGCCGCCAGCAACTCGTCGCCACCCCTGGCATTCTGCAGCGACACGTCCTCCACGGCAACTGCCGCTGCCAGCAGCTGCGCCAGGGCCCCTTGACACCTGCGTCGCCACGCATCGTATGCACGTGCTCAACTCGGTCAATTAGACGAGTTGGTACCAACTGCACAATCCCCGCTCATTCAGAAGAGCCAGACGCTGTCTGCACCACCAGGGCTAGCGCAGCGCAGCGCAGCACCGACTAACGACTTCTCAGCCGCTAACTGCTTCAACAATGTGCTACGAGGGCATAGACTCACTCCGATGCAAACTGCAGCTCACTCGATGCTGTGCTATTCACTGTGTGGCTCACTCCTGCAAATGCAGCACGCGCAGGTGTCCTGCCACCATTGCGAGCATGGCCGCCATGTCAACACTAATATCGCAGTCGTACAGCCGCAGTTCCTGTAGAGCTCCGTACAGCGGAGCCGATTGCAACCTGCCGTTGCCATTGTACCTGAACAATCGCATGCAGATGCCTTGTTAGTGTGCTGTCTGCTGCTCGCCATACACACAACTGGTGAAACGTGCTGCAGGGCACGCATGCAATATTGGAGCTGACCCCGGACCTTGCTGCAAGGCCTGCATGCATGCAAGGCAGATGCAGTGGCATGCCATCAGCTGCATGCGCTGCATATGGCAGCCCCACCAGGCAGTATGTCAGCAGCTATCTGCAACCTTGAAAAACTCGGATGCGCAATCCAGCTCTCGATACTGGCCCAACAGCATTGCAGATTTACCCACGCCAGGGTTTCAGCAGCCGCATTTGCACTACACTAGGGCAGCCTTGAAGTTGTAAAGCAGAGCAAAGGGGCATCACAAGCAGCATCACCTGGCGTATAGTGGGAGTGTGCGTGGCTTAGCCACCAGCAGCAGGGCCGTCAGACAACGGAGAACGGGCAGCACAGCATGGTGTAAAGGTGGGAGCTCGCAAGCCACGCCACATGCGGCCTGCACAAGTTGCGTGCAGCTCTTCAGTATAGCCGCTCAACAGCGGTCAAAGTACGATAGCAGCCAAAGTCTTCAGCGCCAGCCAGCATTCGAACATGGGATCGCCATGCTGATAGTGCTGCATGAATAGCTTCAGCCAACACCCTGCACTTGCATGCATAACTAGCAGTGCAGGTGTGGTCACTGGCTGCAGAGCCAGCGCCTGTCTGTGCAATCACCATGGTATAGGCGTCAAGCAGCTGCGGGCCTGCAGAACTGGCGTCAATGCTTGCCCCCAGCGCCAGCCGCCTCAGACTTGTTAGCGGTATCAGTGCTGAGAGCTCGTCCAGCGCGACGGCCTGCAGGCAGTGCACGACAAGGTTTGATGGTGGTCATCCGCCTTGGCAGATCATATGCATGAGCATGGTTCACGGCGCGACACGTGTCTGCGGTCGAAAAGAGTTTGCCAGCGTGTAAGAATGACAGTGCACACCCTCGAGAATGATGTTACTCGGCTCTGTACTTGATCTGTATGAGTGAAGCGGCAATACTTGCCTTGGTGCTTGGGAGTGCGTCAGGGAGGCACAGCGCCAGGGACTGCAGGTGTGGCAGCTGGGCCGCCAGCACCGCAACACCTCTGGCACACCCCAGGTCCAGGTGCGTAAGCAGCCTCAGGGTTGAGAGGTGCTGTACACCTGCAGAAATACGGCATGCAGGGCGTATCTGGGCGCTGGCATGTGCAGGACAGGATGAATTACTGATACTGTCCAGCCCTGGTACACCGCTACCTCACTGCTTTTGTCATGCCCACCTGCAGCCCACAGGCACAGTGCTCCGTCGTCACTAAGCACGAGGGAATGCAGCGTCGTCAGACGCGGCAGCACGGCGAACAGCGTCCCGTGGTTGCTTCTCTTTACATCCCGCAGCGTCAGCCCTGTCAGCCTGCTGAGCTGCGTCCAGTCCTCCAGGTGCGCGTCCTCCAACATCCTGCATCTGCAGTTGTCAGCTCCACGGCTGAGTGCCAGAAATGTTGCGGGTGGCCACATCCGCAGTGCTGGTGCAAAACATCAAGTGTACCCAGGGAATGGCCTGGATCATACATATGCAACATAGCTCTGTGCCTCACGCTGACGCAGCAGCAGCAGCAGGCGACCCCCTCAATGCGCACTGATCTGCTGCAAGACAGGCAAATGCTTTCATCCAGGGGAAGCTCATGGAGGTGGTGGGGCCTTTTTCTGGCTTACTGCAAGTCGAGGCTACGCAGGTTCCGCAGGGTTGTAAGCGCCTCCAGTGTCGAAACAGCGGCGTGCCCGTGCAGCCTCGGCAGCCTGACAGCCCGCAGGCCTACGGAGTCGAAGGACACCGAAGGCAATCACAATTGAGCCGCAGCCTCTGTTTGGTGCACATGCGCAGGCTGTGCAGGCACTGCATGCATTACTGTGGACTTGCAAAAACGTCATCGGCACCGAGTGCGTAACGTATCACCTTGACAGCGGCTTGCGGTGCTGCGCAACTCAGCAGCGCTTGCATTGACATGGAATGTGGCATGTGACACAGTGAGATCCACAGCATGGCGCAGCGAGCGGCACACGCTGCGCAGAGCTGCGACGTCGTCCAGCTTCTGATCACGCTGCCAGGCTCCCTGTTGTAGATGTTGTACGATGCAGCCGAGCGCATCCGTTGGCAGATTGACGATCGTCATGCACGGTGCTGATTGATGTCCCATGATGGCGCAGCCACAAAGCTGCTGCTGGCAATTGCTCTTTCCCTACGGTCATGCACCCAACAAACACATCATGAGATTGTAGTTGTTCGCCCGCTGAGCCACGAAATCATACAAGGAGGATGAAGCCAGGTGGCCAAGTGCTGCCAGGTGAGAATTGCCCTGTGCATGCTGACCTGGCTTGCCATTGTACAGAATGACTGGGACTAGTGCAATTTGCAGCCGCCCAGCTCCACTGGAAACTGTAGATATGGGCACACGTTACGGTGATCAATCTCCTGCAGCAATAGCTGTGGTGATCAACATCGCAGCTTACAAGGTACCAGCTTGCCAGGGCAGTGCTGTCCTACGTACTGCCGCCACTATCCGCACTGCATCTTGTAGCGTGATGCCGCTGCATGTGAATGTCCAGACACTCAGCACTGCACCCTGCACACGAGAGGCGACCAGCACAGCCACGTATATGCCGTGGTTACACGTTGTCCATCCTCGGGCATTTAAGGCGGTTTGCCCTGTGTGAAGCTGTTGGCCGCAGACCTCCGCCATGGCTGCTGTGGCTGCAGCTGCGATAGTCCGCTACAGGCTGCGGCACAGCTGCATGCTGACAGCAACTGGTCTCGCTGCGGCCTGCCTGGTCACTAGGGCCGCCAATCCACCAGCAGGTGACGGCCATGCTCGGCATGAAATGCTGCCTGGAGCTCCCTGACGGCATTGCCGTCCACCCCGGGGCAAATCCGGACCTGCAAGGTGGCAAGCCTGGCAATGCGCGGCAGCTGCTCAACTAGCTGCCGTCCATCTAGGCAGGGGCAGCTCCACAGCGAGACGTCCCGTAGCCGGCAGCAGGCGCTGAATGCGGCAAGTCCGGCACCATGCAGCCTGGCCTGCCCTGGCCAGGGCAGGTAGTTTCGAACTTAGTAGACCATATATCTGCAATAGCTTGAGATCCGGCAGCGCCACAGCCGCAGCTGACAGCTCCTCATCGGACAGCTGCCCACGGTTGCACTGCAGTGTCAGATGCTGCAGCCCCGTGTTGCGTGCGGGAGGCAACATCGCCGCCACAGCCGCTGCTGGAGCAGCTTGCGACGCTGATACCGCCACAATGCTCGCCTGGCGCTGTGCCAAGCAGCTGCAGCAATGCGCGGCGGTCGACAGAGCTTATTGCTTCACCGCCCCCCTGTTGGGGGCAGGCTGCCGGCTTGATTGACAGGTCCAGGCTGGTAAGACGTGTCAGCCGTCCGATTGCGGCCTCAGCACCAGATCCTGCAGCAGGCAGCTACATCTGTACAGTCTAGCCACACATTGAGTGCTCTCATTGCGAATGTCTAATCCATCTGAAATGCCGGATGTATATCAGCCTGCTGTTGTTCTCACAACACAGCACTGTACCATGCCTGGACACCGCAGCAAGCGCACAAAATGCATGAGAGGACTCAACGCAGCTCAACACAGCGCTTAAGCGGCGAGAGCTCACCAGGCACCAGTTCGCACTGCAACTGCCGCAGCGGCACTTTGGCCGCCGCCAATGCTGCAAGCCAGCTGTAGTCGACGGGTATGCCCGCCTATCAGAGCAGCAGTGGTGGCCTGTCAGGCAGCTTGCTGGGCAGTGCCAGGTGCTCTGTTCATGTTTAACAACCATCTCAGCTGAGCACGAAGGCATTGCCGAGGTTTACCACAGTGTGCGCAGCAGGCGCAGCATGCATGTGTGCGCTCATGTTGAGCACTTTGATCATTGGCTGCATACTGATAAGCACACGGAGTGACGGGGTCGACAACCGTGGAACCCACCCAACTGTGATCTTAAGGCTAGTAAGGCTGCCCAGCGCTGACAGTTGCTCCAAGTGCTCAGTGCTGGAGGCTGACGGGTACAGCAACCGAAGATACCGCAGCCCCGTCAGCCGCGTGATTGCCTTGACGCCATCCACCAGACCCTCCCCGAATGCCAAGCTCGTCAGCGCTGTCAGTGCCGCGAGGTGCTCCAGGTCCGTGTCCGGAATCTGCATGAAGGTGGCTGCAGTTGATATAGGACATGACAATGAGGCATGCCCATCCGCCACCTGGGTTCATCATGCAGGGGCACGCACACTGTCGGTCAGCACGCGGACCAGCATGCCGGTGGCGTCATGCAAATTAGAGGGCTGCGCATCGAATGCACGCTGCTGGTATGCACCTGACCCGGCGCTTGCATGCCGCTGGCTTTTAGCACTCTGAGATTCCTGGCCGCGGGTCTCAGCGCTCCCAGCAGCCCGCTGCTGTACTAAGCAGCTTGCAGCGACACGTCCTCCGCCACGACCGCAGCTCGAAGCAGGTTGCGCCAGGTCCCCAGAGCAACTGCATGTTTCACACACTGACTCAGCACCCCTGGTGTTGTACGCCAACGTATGCTTCCCTGTGAGTGCTTCTTACGGACCGGCAGAACGGGGCCGCCTGCGTTTCAACGTGTTCAACAATGCAGCAAGGTGAAGGACAGGCTGGGAGCTTCTGTGTCTCCAGCAAGGACCCGGTCTAACGTGTCACCTGCGCTGCCGCAATACATGAGCACAGCTTCGCTTGCTTTTCCACCCGGCAAACAGCACTCCATAGTCACGGCAATGAAGCCCTAAATAAGCGCAATCCCGCTGAGTCTAGCTCCGCATGTCAGCCATCACCTGCATCAACGTTGTTGAGGCCGACCGTGACAACGCACGGCCGGGAGGATCGTGGTGCTGCGAAGCCGCCACAATGCGGCCTCAGGCCCAGCAGTCTATGCATTTGAATGTTCAGACTTCGATGATCAACAGACCCGCTGCCTCGGCCGCAGCCGGCAGCTCATGACTTGCAATCGTCTTGCAGTAGCTGAGTCACTCGCGCCGCATCGCCGGGGAGGAGTGCGAGGCTGACTCCCGTGCATCCGCAAGATCACATCGATCAACAGCTACGCTTAGAGCGACTGCAAATATGCGACGCGCCAATATGTCCGCTACTGCAGCACTTGTCGAGGCGAGCAGGGGAGTCACTTGTCCCTTGGGATGATCTTTCAGCCTGATAGCCTGACCATGATGTGCACCAGCTTGGCAATGCCACCTTGATTTGTCAATCCAGAACTGCCAGTCCCGTTGCCAGCAAGTGCGCAACGATGTGTGAAATGTGAGGTGGTAAAACTGAACATGTACATGCCCGATGGAGAGGGTCGTCGGACTTGTTTCGCAGGCATGGTGTGCAGGAGCGTATATGAGCCCCGACAACGGACGGGAACTGCTCGTGTCAATCGCTCCACTCAGTCAATCCGGTCGACCTCTTCGCAAGGGCAGTCATCTGAGATGCACGCCATCTGACTGATGATCGCCCTTGCAATGCTGCCCTCGTCCCTAGTTGTACAGATCAATGATGTGCCGGGTCGCGTAGACGAGCGTGGTCGTGCTGCACGGTGCCTGTTTGTCGGATTCATGCACATACACATCACACGGCCTGCGACGTCATGAAGATGCGGAAACCCCGTTCTGCATCACAGCTGCATTCTCAAGCCGTGATTCGCGAAGTCGCACCTCGGGTCTGGCCGCTCAGGCGGCTCTGCACGGCTCATGGACGTCACGTGCCGCTGCACAGACTGGAGGTGCAACGGTGCGCAGGCACGCGGCGCAGGGCCGCGAAAGGTTTCTACACACTTTCAGACAACACACCTGCCATATGAACGGCGCAAATGGACGCGGAAACGGCATCGAGGCGATCTGCACACCGACATGGCATGCAGGTGCGCCACTGACGGGTACGCGCACCATCGCATCGCTTACAAGCGCTAATCACGCTTTCTGAGGGCGTAGAAACATCACTGGCGACAGTTTGTGAGGTATGGGAAAATTACAGCGCCGGTGGTCGAGTCGTCGAAAGCCTTTCCATTCCCCTCCCCCCACGCCGTCACACATTAGGCCCCCAGATTAGGTGTTGACTAGGTCGATGGCTGCAGCGGGTCACTTGCCCTACCCTAGGAAGAAAAAATTCGTTCCCTCAGGAATGAATGGTGGTTATCACCCACATACTCCACTGGTCACACAGGAAGTGAATACTGGCAACCAAGAACTGTGGAGCACTAGTCTACACTGCAGGCCAATCTGTCCTGGATGTGCCCGAACAAGGCGGCAGGGCAACGAATGAAGAATGAAGGCGATTACATCCCATATACTCCACTGGTCACACAACAATCAATGCTGGTGTCCAAGAACTGTGGAGCACCAGGGTTTAGCACAATGGCCGCACCCTGGATGCACCCAAAGGCACACGCGGAAACAACTCAAAACCATCAAGGCTCAAATGAGTGCAGCCGCCGTGCATGAAGCAGGCGGCAGGCTCAGCCCGGCATGAGGAACCCGGCGGGCACACAGGCAAAGCATATATAGCAGGTGTCGGGGCGGCAGGGAATAATGAATGAAGGCGATTACATCCCATATACTCCACTGGTCACAGAACAATCAATGCTGGTGTCCAAGAACTGTGAAGCAACCAGGGGTTTAGCACAAATGCCGACACCCTGGATGCACCCGAAGGCACACGGGGAAACAACTCAAAAACCATCAAGGCTCAAATGAGTGCAGCTGCCGTGCATGAAGCAGGCGGCGGGCTCAGCCCGGCAGGCGGAACCCGGCGGGCACACAGGCAAAGCATAGCAGGTGTCTAGCAATATCACCGCCAATGAGCAATAAGCCTGATGAGGTGTGAAGGGCAGAATGCCTGCCGGCCGCAACACAGATGCATGACAGCGACACACCAAGCGAGCTGTAAGGGTGTGGGCGGCAGTAAGGTGGAAATGCGTGGGGAAATTTTATAGGAGGGTGGGCGGCGCAGACAAGGTGGAAGTGACTGCGCTGCCGCAGCGGTGAAGTAAGGAGCAAGCGGACACGCAGATAGGCATGACCTCTCTTTCTTCCCTCTCTCTCTTCCCTCTTCCCCCTCTCTCTTCCCTCTCTTCTCTCCTCTCTCTTTCCTCTCTCTCTTCCCTTCTCTCTCTTCTCTCTTCCCTCTCTCTCTCTCTCTTCCCTCTCTTTCCTCTCTTCTCTCTCTTCCCTCTTCTCTTCCCTCTCTCTCTTCCCTCTTCCCTCTCTCTCTTCCCTCTCTTCTCTCTCTTCGCTCTTCCCTCTCTCGCTTCCTTTTTCCCTCTCTTTCTTCTCTTTTTTCTCTTCCCTTTTCTCTCTCTCTCTCTCTCTCTCTCTCTTCCCTCTCTCTCCCTTTTTTCTCTCTTTTCTCTCTCTCTCTTCTCTTTTTTCCTTTTTCTTTTCTCTCTTCTCTCTCTTCTCTCTTCCCTCTCTCTTCCCTCTCTCCCTTCCTTTTTCCCTCTCATTCTTCTCTTTTTTCTCTTCCCTTTTCTCTCTCTCTCTCTCTCTCTCTCTCTTCCCTCTCTCTCCCTTTTTTCTCTCTTTTCTCTCTCTCTCTTCTCTCTTCTCTCTTCTTTTTTTCTCTTCTCTCTTCTTTTTCTCTTCCCCCCTTTTCCCCTTCTTCTCCTTCCTTTTTCCACCTTTCTCCATCTTGACCGCTTAGTTCAGTGGATTAGAATGTCGCTTTCCGAAGGCGAAGGTCGGGAGTTCGAACCTCCCAGTGGTCTAGCTTTTCGTTTGACTTTTTGCCTTTACCTTTTCACATTGTTCGTCCTTATTGCTCGGGTTTTCATGATTTCTCGTCTCACTTCTCACTTTTGCATTTTTCTCCCACGCCTAAATTCTGACACTCAGAGCGGGATGCTGTGTAGGGCACCAGGCACTAGTAGTCAGTGGCGGACGGGGAAGTCAATATGCCAGCAGGTCAATACACCGGCGCGCTTGCTTACACAGGTCCACACCCTGACAGCCCAAGGACACAAGCGGTATATGCTAACAATACGCAGCTGTAACGCATGGGGCAATCGAGCGCCTGACTCCGTGCAAACTCGCTAGCTGCTCTGCTCTGATCAAGCACAGTTGGTAGCGAGCTCTGGATGCATAGGGTGTATACAAACTATGCTGGTAGCAAGCATGTCACCAGAGTCAGGTATATTCTACTGCATGTTGCACTTGACACGGACCACCAACCAGATGTCCAAATCTCAACCCCGTCCAAACGTTGATGTGTCCCTCACTGACAACCGCTGACCCTGAGCAAGGCACATGACGCTCGCCAATGGTTACTACAACTTCCTGCTACCTGCGCCCTTGTCACCGGCTTTGCTTTCGCCGTGCAAAACTCGCCCATTTCACAACATTAGTTGAAGCCTCTCGGCCCATGCTTTGGCATCGTCACGCCTCCAACACCCGACAGGCCTCGCTTCAGCGAAAGCGGGTCCGCCCACGGCGAGTTGAAGTATCCAAGGTCCATGTCCGCCTCCAGCCGCTGCATCACATGTTTGAAGCTCTGTCAAGGAGCAGCCATACAATGCTGCAGCAGATGTAAGTGCTGAGACCCTGCTTGTGGCGACTCGCGTAACAGCACGACGAATCACAAGCCTATATCCAGCAAGCATGCAAGACTGATGGCAGTTGCACAAACGCTAGCATGCTTCGTGTGTGAGCCCACCTTGTCTTTCTCCTGCCATTGATAGTAGAATGCCAGCATCTGGTCGTACTCTTCTGCCGGCGGATCCTGCACAGGCGCACCAGATTTTGGCGAGCTAGCTGTGCCTCTGCAGGATAGAGGCAGAGTGGAGGGGGGTTCCATAGTGCACTGCCGTCCATGTCTATGTGAGCGTGGCTACAGGCACCGATGGCGAGGCGGGTTCAACGTCATTGTGCGACGTGCGAGGTGCAGGGTTTTAATGCGCAACATCATGTGTTTCATAACGTACCATGGACCTGGGAGGCGCGGGCTCCTTGGCGTGCTGGACGGTCACCACCACTCGCGTTTTGTTGTTGCTGCCGACCTCCGCTGCCAGCGTCTTCCCATTGTCCAGCTTGCGGTTGGCGACCCATAGGACCGCTGTGTCCGGCAGGATGTCTGCATGTATGGCCTGTGCATGGAGCGCAGTTGCACTTGGCAGACAAAAGGATATCAGAGCGCCGATGGAGCAAACGCCTCGGAAGTTGCACAGCGCATCCATGGTCAGGGGCCTGCTTCACCGTGCAAGTCTGCTGGCAGTGCATGAAGCTTCCATTTGTCGTGGTCTGGGTTGTGTGGGCACCTCACCTCATATGGAGCGGCCTCCTCGGCCAGGCACTTCCTGAAGACGTCACCACCGGTGGCCAGCGCCAGACATGCATCGTCCGCTGCGGCCTGGATGGCGCTGATCACTGCCCGCAGCTCCTCTGCAGTCAACAGCTGCCGCTGCGCCGCCCGCTCCTGTCTCAACAGGTAAGCATGCGCTTGAGCTTGGCAACTGGCCATCTGCTCTCAGTGCTGTTACACCCCGTCGGTCAGAAGCTTGAACGCCGTCTGCCAGCGTTATGGCGCTGCCCACAACCAGTAGTACGATACGTTGCAGGCCTCACCGTGACGATGAGCTGGGATGCTGCCAGCAGTGCCCGACACAGCATTTCGAACTGCCCGTCTGCTTCTGACACTGCAGGCAGTGTTGCTGCTGTCTCGGATGCGTCCGCTACTCGAGAGCCGACATCCTTTGCAGCTGCTCCAGTCGCCTCGGCAGCTGAGGACTGTGCACTGTGAGTGCCTGAAGCACCCACACTGTCAGGCCCTTCAGCATTGCGCCCACAACATGAGTCTGCTGTGGCTGACACCGTGTGTGCGCTGCTTGCAGGCTGCTGTGCTACCCTCATTGCAAGCTGCTGTGAGTCTGCACCAAGATTCGCGCCATCAAGTGCTGCTGCTGCGGCCGTCACTGCAGCACTGTCATCGCCAGCATCCTGGGCTGGCGGCTCACTGACAGGCCGACCTTCCAGGGCGGGGACAGCGACAGACTCAGCAATGGCCTCCTGGCGCTGCGGAGTGGCAGTGCCACCTGGAGCGTCCGTACTTTCGTCGTCAGAGTCTGCACGCTCCTGCTCCGGGGTGGGCTCCGAGGACTGCAGCACCTGATGTGCAAAGCGCGCGCCCTCGGCGCAGATCCTGCATCGGCAGATTACCTGCTCTGACCTGCTGCATACAAGACAGAGAACTGCATCATGACAGCTGTGCCTGACATTCAACTGCGTTCAGCACACCTCTGGATGCGGCGGATCAGATTGTGCATCTCAGCGGCCTGCGTGGCGACTTTGCCCACCAGCGTGACTGCCGGCACCTCGATGTAGAACTGCACTTCTTTGTCCCTCTGCATGAGGAAAGCCGGCAACAAGGCTCATCTGCTACAACAATGCGGTAGATCTGAGGGCTTTGCATGGTTGCATGCTGCATGTGCTGCGCGACTGCCCAGCAGTGCCCCCGTTTGCGATGTATTGTCTGGCCAATGCCTTACCTTCACATGCAGAAACACCATCTTGAAGTTCCACGTATATGTCTCGTCAGGCCACTGTCCTGAAGATTAAGCGGGCTTTGCAGTGCAAGCGTTGCATCGGTGCATCCTGTCTGGTGCCTCAGCACCTGTCAGTTTTGCAGCGGTTCAGAGGACGCAGCGCATGTGTATGATGCTTGAGTCGATGTACTACTTGCGTGGACACGTTACACGCGCTATAGGCAGCAGTTAGCCACGGCGCGGGCTGTCGGCCTGCCCGAGAGGAAGCTGTTGGCGGGCTGGCGGACTTCCTGCAGCCTGGCAAAGCTTGTACGCACCACTGCATCGACGGTAAACTACTTTGCATGGTTTCAGCGATTGAATTGACGTCCTAAGGTCTTGAGCACCGTGCAGCTGTTTTGCCAGGGCGCAAACTGCTTGGGTGCAAGTTGCATTCATCACTGGATCCCGCACTCGGAGGCAGGTGCAGCTGGTCATCCTGTGCCAAACAGTGCAGCGCTCACCGAAAGTCGGTTTCAGCGGCTGGTGTGGACCGGTTCTAGCAAAGTGCAGCAGTAGTGAACACAGTGTTGCTTCTCAGCCGGATGTCAGCACCGCGGCATGCCGCTCAGCCGCAGCTGGCAAGCCATATGCTTGAGGACGAGGAACCCACGGACGCAGACCTGGACAGCGGATCAGATGCAGTCCCAGACGAAGACAGCATTGACGGCGTCTTCCAAGCTGCAGCGGATGCGGTTGCGACTGCAGTCGCTGCCTCCCCTGCGGCGCTGCAGCAGGACGACAAACTGCTGCTGTATGGCCTATACAAGCAGGTGGGCTGAAGTCCACCATTGCAAGCACTCTGCGCAGGCCCCATACCCAGTGCACTTAGACGGCGTGCAGACCCAGGAGGCACCTGCCATGGACAGCAGTAGCTTTGGCATGCTGCACTGCAACAGCCACGGACAACATCATTGGCTCATGAGCTCCCGTCTGCAGGCGATGGAGGGCCCCTGCACATCACAGCGCCCGGCTTTCTGGGACATGAAGGCGCGGTCCAAATGGTGAACCAGTGAGTCCCCGTGTTGGGGCCAGACAGCCACGTCTGCCAGGCCACCATCTCAGTGTCGAGGAAGCTTGTCAGGACAACCTGATCCTCGGTAGCGTGAGCTGCCTAACCTAAGCGCTGACCTCAGCTGCAGCAGACTGTGATTTGGCTGCTTTGCAGTACAGGGAGGCTTGGCGGCGGTGGGACCAGATGCCAGCTGAGGGGGCCAAGGGCGCCTATGTGGATGTGAGCGTTACACGGTTGATCTCAAGTACAGTTTGATCATTTGGCAGCAACTGGAGGAACTGCAAATGCAGTAGATTCAAAGTAGCAGCATTCGCCTGTGTTCAGGCGGTGTGCCAACTCCTGAACTGGGATGCACCCAGCAACAATGCTGGGGTGGGGCAGCCGCAGCCAGCGGGCAGCAGACAGCCTGGCGGCGACATGCACGGCGGCAGCGGCGCCGGTGGCAGCAGCGGGAAGCAGCAGCAGGGTGGCTTCGGCCCAGTTGTCAGCACGCTGGCAGCCAGCGATGCTGCAGGCGCTGACGAGGTGCCGCAGCTGCAAGATGCTTGATAACACTGCATGTGCCAAAGACTGTGACATCACCCTCTGCTTGTTGCTGCATTCTCTGTCTTCAGCTCAGCCATAGGGTCAGCCACACAGTGGACAAGTGCCACACTCCACAGCGTGCTGTGCAGCAAGGAGTAGCAATCTGAGCATCCTGCAGATGACAGCATCCTGCAGATTCCCTGGATGTCAGTGACAGCAACGGCGGCTGTGCCAGGGCATTGGCGCTGCAGGCTGCGACTACTGCACATGATGCCATGCAACACATCTTGCGCCCCCACATGCAGTGCCAGCCATCACCACCAGTGCCCTTGCGCTGTCGCCTGCAGGCCGCCCCATCCGCGCTGCATGCGGCCGCGGCAGTGGACGACGTCGGCGCAGCGGTGGCGGCGCTCGCTGCGGGGTGTGCCGTGGACCTGCGGGACGGCGAGGGGGCCACGCCGCTGCACTGGGCCGCCGACCGCGGGTCCCTGCAGGTTTGTGACATCACACAAAGCACCTGGCAAGTGATATGGTCAGCCATATGTCAAGTCCACTGGCGGCATGCACAGTCGCTTGGGACCTCCGAGCAAATGTTTTATGGACGCGTTCTGGTAGATGAGTCGGAAAGCTGCTGTGCTCCGGTGCATGCGCAGGTGTTGGCCTTGCTGATCCGACGAGGTGCTGACGTCCAAGCCCGGGATGTAGATGCACAGACGCCTCTGCAGTATGCCCGGCTGTGCGAGCAGGTGACGGACAACCTGCCGTGCAACTGCCTGTCCAACGTTGGGGGCGTCGGCTGCCGGACTGCATGCTTGTGCGGGGTACCTTCTGGGGACATCTTGCCGTCATTCTGCGCAGCACATGACACCTGCCTGCGCCTGCAGGGCGACGCTGCAAGGGCGCTGTTGGCGGCGGGGGCAGTCGACGAACTTGCATCCTAGAAAACAGCCACTTTGCAGTGTTGCAAGATGATGTCTCGGCAATGTCGGGTGTGAGGTGGGGTGATTGCTGATTCGTTATGCAGCAGCGTCAGCTGTAAGACAGCCTGGCCGTGTATATGGGGTAGTTGTTACTTTGGTCAGACAGCGTATGTTGCTTGAAAGGGCTCACGCTGGTGCTCCTGCTGTAAATGTACAGACCAGCTTTGCTTGGCATGCATAAGTTGAGGCTGCAGATGATGCATGAATGGCCAGGTGATGTGCACCATAATATAAAATCGGCGGTTGGCACGACCCGTTTTGCCACTGCTCAAGATGGGTTCTCCTTTGAGTATGACGGGCAACATGTGCAGCCCTTCGGAAGTTGACAGCCACACTGACACGTCCTTCGACCCCATAATAATATGCAAGTACTGCGTCAAGGAGATTACAAGGTTGATGCAGGCTCTCCACACTGTGCCAGCAGACGTGCAAGCACAGAGGTCGCTCAGCCAGTTGTGCATGATGACCATACATGCCCGTTGCAGAAAGCTGCAGCAAGCTTTGCGTGTTTGAACGGCGAGTTGGCTGTGCCAAGTGAGTGTTTGCTTGAAAGCTCTCAGCTGTCAGCTCAGCCTGGGCACGATGGCTGAACTGTGGAGCGACTGCCTCGTGAGGCTTGAGAGCCTGTCACCCGCCGCCCAGCGTGGCGCAGGAGATAGCAGTCCTGAGGCAGATGAAGGTTGCGACCCTTGGCAGTCTGCATGCCTCGACAGTCGTGAGACCCTGCCGCTCCCAGAGCTGTGCCCCGCCCAGCAGCAGGCAGCCGGCGACCCAGGCATCAGGACAGCAGTCACTGCAACAGCAGCAGCGCCAGCAGGAGCATCACCACCACCACCAGCAGCAGCCCCGGCAGCAGCAAAGCCCAAGCATGCAACTTCGGCACAGCAGCATGCAAACAAACCCTCACATCCTACAGCACAGCGGGTGCTTGCACAGCGCATGGGAGCCCATAATGCAGGCCCTGCCCCAGGTGCATCTGAGCAGAGCTTGCCCCAGGGCAGAGCTTGCTGCCGTAGCCTTCCTGCACCTGAGCACCTTGACGACTCTCCCAGCTGCACGCATGCACGGTGACCTCCGACCTGCACACCAGACAAGCATCACATGTGCACACATATTCTGCTCCGCACACGCAGCAGGTGTGTGGCCAAAGCCGCACCGTCCCATGCATTTGGACAAAGGCTGCAGACCATCAAGGTGGGCCTGCAGTACTCCATCTCCGGTCGATGCTCAGCATCCTTGTATGTGCTGCTGCTGCATGTTGCACTAGTCTGCGGTGCTACACTTTGCTAATGGGTTGCTTGGTGCCACAGGAACTGCCGGCTGGCCCTCCACAAATGGGCGCAAGAGCCGCCGCCACGGCCAATCCGCCACTGGCAAGCATACCAGAAGACAGCAAATTGAGGGTGCCGCCAAAGCCGGTTTCAGAGGAGACGAGCCAAGCTCTGCGCGCTGCAGCCAGTGAGACCTCAAAGTTCCTGTGCCGAGTGAAGCCCAAAAACGACCTGCAGGCAGCCCAGCTCGACAAGCTGAAGGTGTGACCACGACCTGAGGCTGTGTTGCTGTGATAGCACCTGCATGCACTTGCAACGGCAATCCTTGCATCCCTGTATGACAGCACATATTTCAATGCGCTTCACCATCGACATAAACATCAGGACCATGATGCATTCTGCCGGAGCGTGCAGCAGGCCAATCAGGATGTGCATGCAGGCTAGCTGACACGGGTCCCCTGCGCTGCAGGACGCCACTTTTGCCGGCCTGGACTCGCCTCGCTACATCCGCGAGGCCGTGCAGCTGGCGGAAGGGTCCCCCGACGACGCGCTACCCAGCAGCGTGATGGACCGTGTCAGGAAGCACAGCGCCGCTGTGCTGCAGGCTGTGGCAGCTGACCAGGTAAACTGGGCCGACTCGATCGTAATGACAAGCTCCATCAACTCTGGCTGATGGGACTTGTGCCACGCAGATGATGTTGCATACATACATTAGAGTGCAGGTCACAGACTCTCCAAGTCGATGTGAACCAGACTGCAGTGAACAAGACTACGAACTGGTGTGCCTCACAGGATGATGACGCCCAGCAGGCAGCAGCGGCACAACCGGACATCCCACGCTGGGGCAGACGCCGACAGCGCTGAACTACATGGTCGTCCTTGGGCAGGTACCTCACATATGGCCGTGGAACCTGCATGGCAAGGCAGCGGCAAACTGATGTGTGCACAAGCTGTGCAAGTGTGTGCAGCAGCCATGCCACTTGTGCTGATGAGCAAACCTGTCACTTGCAGTCGTTTTCTGGCAGAGCCCTCTTCAAGAACGAGCAGCAGTGGCCGCACACATGGAGAGCAACAGCGCAACAGCTGAGCAGGCCAAGTCGAGATGTTTGCTAAAACAGCTTTACAGGATGTCGTCGCAGCCGTCGTCTGCTGCGCTTCAAGCTGAACTGTACTGTATGCAAGGCAGTGAAACCACCTATACGAGACCAGTGTACGGGATGATAGCCGCACACCGCAGGTTCTGAAATGTCTGCACCACTCACAGCACCACCGAGAAGGTGGTTCTTGCAGAAGCCATGTGTGTTACCAAGCATGTTTCTGACGTGAAGCTGTCCAGTGCTGATGAGTCTGGCGCACTCGTGCACCGTAGTTGCCTTCTCTGTCAATGGTAGCTGTGCAACTGTAACATGTATCTAGCCTACGATCTCCACGTCTGGATGGCATCCAGCTGCCGTAGTACTCATGGTGTATCTTGCAGTAGACGAAACCAAGCAGGCAGTGCACTCAATCGAAAGTGCAAACCTCCATGGTCATGCGCAGGTCACAAATGAAGCAAAGCAGCCTTGCATTCCTTGTGCTCACTGACGCAAGTTGAGCTACAAACGTTACAGCTATGTGGCTTCACTGCTGCACGCCTCTAATACTGTACCGCTTGACACACCATCAACGCTATGCCATGACACGGCCATCTCGCTCCTTGATGGTGTCTCACACGCTGGTCTGCTGAGTCGTCACCCGAAGCGGACGTCATCAGGGTGCAGCACCGCCAGGTGCGGTCCGCAGCAGCGGCAGGTGGAGGTGCCAGGTCGAGTGGTTGTGTCCGTCAGGCACACGTATGGCCCAAAGCAGTCTGCACAGCAGGCAACATCGGAACTGACAAGCATCCGCATGTCCATACATGCTTGTTCGATGTACACTTGCAACTGGATTTCTCGTAACAGCTGGTGCCAAGAAAACCTGCGATGGCCGTCTACATTCAGGCCTTGTTACTGTACCATAGCGCTGCATACAGGCAATATGTGGCCAACAGGCTGTATGTACTAGTGAGCAGTATGTACTAGGGAGCAGCCCACCCAAGTCCACACTGCAGATCCTGTTCTCAGCCAGAGTGCAGCCGCTCACTGGGTCGCACAGCAGATCCGCACCTGCAGCAGTGCAGCCACACAGCATATCTAGTCGATCCTTCAATCTCTGCCACTTAAGTATAAGGGCAGCCATCTATACACATACACACATGTGCAATTCCCCGTTGCTGCGAGGTGAGACCTTGCTGCCACTCAGGCAAGCGCACTTCTGCAGTCGCCGTCAAAGCCGCAGCTGCTCCCAAGCGGCACCTGCGATCATTGCAGTGCAACCAGGCATAGCAACCTGTTAGTAAGGTCGAACTGGCGAGCCCAGCAGCCAAGCGAGGCACAGGCCAGCAGGTGACCGAAGATATGCAGTAAAGTGATGCAAGGTGGACTTGCCAGTGCATGGCGATTCTCCACAAAGAAGGCATACGATTTTACTCAACGGCTGTCCAGTGAATAGGGTTGCTGCAACGGTCGATGATCACCGCGAGATCGGGCTGGATGAAAGCCAGCTCGCTCCCGGCGGCCGATGGTGAGGGAAGGCCAGACGCGGCGAACAACATCAGCAGCCCTGCAGCGGCGCGGAGCGCGACGCCCATCATGATGGACGGCCCAGGAGATTTTGATATCAAGTGTGTGCCCAACAAGAGCGGCGCTAGGAAATCCGAGGCGCTGCTCTCATTAGCTGCAAATGGTGAGTTGTATTTTGCTGGCTGCGGCTAAACCCTGGCGCGGGCCTCGTCGACGTGCAGCTCGAAACATTGCGCCAATGTACGGCTGCATCCTGATCTGATTATCGAACGTTGCCGGAAGGTCAGCAGCGGGCATGACAATAATCGTGATCGCTTGAGGGCCGCTTTTGGCTTCACATCGGCCATGCATCGGTCGACACTGCTGCTTTCGGAGGGCCTGCTGACACACAACTGCATGCACTGCGCGCGGCTGATCAGGCGGCCGCAGCTGCATGCAGTGCGGCAGCTCCACAACAGCCGCCTGTGGTGCTCAGCGTGAGTGCTGCTGCTGCACGAGTGCGCACATGCTGCCAGTTGGTGCTACCACTTAAGAGTACACCTGATCATGCCACGCTAGAGTCTCATCGTGGCTCTTAATTCAGTGGTATCTGCGTGCATGCAGGGACGCTGCAGAGCAGGCGGTCTCCAGCCATGGTGCCGCCTCAGGGAAGGCTACTGCGCCGCATGATGGCAATGGCAGCGGCGCCAGCAGCAGCGACGCAGCAGCGGCCGCAGCCGCCTCCCCAGCAGCCGCTCAGTCTGTGAAGGGAGGTGGCAAGGGTGGTCAGAAGGGACAGAAAAAGGGCGGCCGGCCGGACACATCGTCTGAGGAAGGCCTCCGAGCACTCCGCATACAAAAGGCGAGGCGCTAACAGTCCATGCCAGCCGTGACAGTGATATCGGTGCAAAACCGCCATGGCCAGCTCTGAAACTGCGTCATGCTTCATCCTATATGAACAGGCGAGCAACAATGACGCCTGTTGATTGAGGTTGCAGGTTGCAGACTTGCGGGCTGCGGGACAGGACCCGTACGCATACAGCTTCCAGCGCACGCACACCGCGCAGCAGCTGCAGGACCAGTTCGCGGGTCTGGCAGACGGCGAGGTGCGCTTGAGCGCTGCCATGCCTTGGCACCTGCATGATCATGACACACATGGATGGGGTCTGCATACTGCATCGGCACACTGTCACACAATCGCTGCTCTGTGTTGTACAGACGAGCAGGCTGCAGAGGCTGCGCGAGACACCAGTACAATCGATACACATGCAAAAGCACCTTGCAACTCAGCCATCATGCTCCTCTCGCCACGCAGTTTGCAGAGCTGGACTCGGAGGTGTCGGCGGCGGGGCGGGTGATGCTGCGGCGGGTCATGGGCAAGCTGGCCTTCATCACCCTGCGCGACGGCAGCGGCGACGTGCAGCTGTACCTGGACCGGTCGATCATGAATGAGGAGGAGGCCGAGTCCTTCAGGCGAGGCTGCCTGCATCCCTCAAAGTCTCCCTACTTGTACGACTGAAAGTGCAGCCATTTCTCTGTGGCACGGCAGCTCAGTGCTGCAGGCTCGCTCCTGCTGCATCGTTGCACCTCTGCTCTAGTTCTGCAGGAGTGGTGCGTAGCATTTTGCGATTGTCGTTTGGTCAACCTCAGGAGCTTGTAGTGCTGCCAATGCACGACGGGACTTGCTGCCTTTGCTCTCTTTTGAAAGCAATGGTTGATGTCCTTGCCATGCATCATCAGCAGCAGAGCAAGTTGTATGAGCACACTCTGAAAGGGGCCCTCTGAAGCTTCAGGTTTCTGCCTGTGTCGAACGGCTGATCCTGCCGCTACATGGCATTATCAGCAAGGCTGCTGGGCGGTGTCTGTCCCGCAGCAAGGCTGCTGGAGGTGTCTGTCCCGAAAGAGCATGCAAGCTTTTCATGCGCCTTGCCACAGCCGCTTGAATGGAGCAGGAGTCGAGCGGACTGATGATGGTTTGTCGCCTCCTGCCGCGCAGCCAGCTGAAGCAGATGGTGGATGTGGGCGATATCGTGGGGGTGACGGGGGGCGTGAAGAAGACGGACCGGGGGGAGGTGTCGCTGGTGGTCAAGCGGCTGCGCATCCTGACCAAGTCGCTGCGGCCGCTGCCGGAGAAGTGGCACGGGCTGTCGGACATCGAGAAGCGCTACCGGCAGCGGTGAGGCGCAGGTTGCGGGTGCAGAATCTAAGCAGACCTGCTGACTTCTGTTCAAACGCTAGAGCGCACTGCGCAGGTAGTGATGGCACTGTAGCAGGCCCATCACATCCACCTCATGCTCAGCGGTTGGCAGACTTATGCCAATGCTCTGCCATGTGTCTCGGGACTGATGCACGCTGTGGTGTTTGCAGGTACCTGGACATGATTGTGACGCCGGGTGTGGCGGACGTGTTTAGGATGCGGGCAAATGCCACCCAGGCCATCCGCGACACCCTCGTACAGAAGGTGAGACACCATACACCGCAAGCATGCGGGCTTGCAGGATCAATGGGGCCCAAGGCTATGCCGAGCCAAGCAGGCCGGCCCATCATCAGCCCTTGCGTTCTGCTAGCAAACGTCCTTGTTGAACATGTGAACTGGGAATAGATTTTTCTCAACTCCTCCGTAGCACGGGTACCTGGAGGTGGAGACGCCCGTGCTGGAGGCGACGGCGGGGGGCGCCGAGGCGCGCCCCTTCCTCACCCACCACAACGCCCTGGGCCGCCCCTTCGCCCTACGCATCGCCACAGGCGCGCCTTCCCTGGAAACAGGCACCTCGCGCTGCGGTCCCATTCAAGCAGAGCTGTGCGTGTGCTGTCAGCAGAATATCCTCAAGGCCCTGGATGTCAAACACCTCTTACACTTCTTCCTCCTGCACAGCTGCACTCCACAGTGCATGGTGCTGATGCACAAGGGATAGGTACAGCCGCTTGCCGGCGACGTCATGCCTTCGGGCATCGCTGAAACTTGGAAGCGCGTCTCACGACTGCCTGACATCATCGCCGGGTAGCTTACATTCGCCAGACTGGGGACGATTGTGCCTGTCAAGCTTCGCAGAGCTGGCGCTGAAGCGGCTGGTGGTGGGCGGCCTGGAGCGCGTCTTCGAGATCGGGCGCATCTTCCGCAATGAGGGCGTCTCGGCGCGCCACAACCCCGAGTTCACCACCGTCGAGGCGTACCAGGTCAGCAAATCGCAGCATGGGAACTGCGTTGCAGACACACATGTGGATGGCCTGCCTCTGCTGAGCTGCGGCATGGAAGCCGTGAAGCATGGGTGGACAACACATTTGAACCTGCGAACCCTGCGTCCAATCTGCAGGCATATGCGGACTACATCACCATGCTGGAGCTGACGGAGGAGCTCATACGCGCGGCTGCGCAGGCCGCCACTGGCAGCCAGCAGGTGGGGGGCCATTTCACAGGGCTGGTGGCGACACGGCGGGTGCTGTCACCATTAGGTTGCGCATTGGAGATGCTGCTTCAAGGGATGCTGGCGCCAGCATGCGGTCTGGGAGTGATTAGCAAACCTTCCTCGGGGACAGCTGCCTAGCGGGCGGAAAGGTGCACAACCTGGCTGTGTGTAGCCTCACGGCTGGAGCTCACTGTTGTGATCTGCCTCTCTAGGTGACGTACCAGGGACTCGACATCGACTTTGCACAGCCCTTCCGGCGCGCCACCATGCGGGACCTGGTCAGGTGATCTGTCCTGTAAGAGGCATCGAGGCATTCCCACACAGATCCAAGCCAGTCATGCATGTGTACACACTGTCCAACGCCGCCGCATCCAACCTGCCGCCGCATGCTGTGTGTAGGGAGGCGACAGGCGTCGACTTCCGGCAGTTCTCGGGCGGCGACCTGGACGCAGCACGGGCAGCGGCCTCGGAGGCGGTGCAGAAGGCGGAAGCCAGCCCTGCAGCAGCTCGCGCCATTGCTGGTCAGCTGCCATGACATTGCATGCGGCTCTGACTGACTGTGCGCACAGATGTCTGTTCGCATGTTGAATCACACGCATCTGTGCACGTCATGTCATCAGCCTGGTTGGGTCGCTGATGAAAGCCTGGCGGTGCTAGACATAGAAGCACACCTTTGCGTGCGCAGGCGCCGAGAGCACCGGCCATGTGCTCAACTATGTGTTCGAGTACGTGGTGGAGGCCACCCTGCAGCAGCCCACCTTCGTGATGGACCACCCGCTGGAGATCAGCCCGCTGGCCAAGCCGCACCGCAGCGAGGCTGGCTGCGTGGAGCGCTGGGAGCTGTTCATCGCAGGTTTTTTAGGGTTTTAGGGTTTAGGTTGTGGGGCTGTGCACTCCACATTCAGCCTTGGTCTGGAGTGCCGACACGCCACTGCAGCAGAGCAGGCAGGCTTGAGCCTTGCCGTGTGCAGGCAGGCAGCTGACCACAGTTAGCGTCCTGCTGTAATGTGGTGGCGAGAGAAGCAGGAGAACGGCCTCCCCTGGCGGGGCTGCGCCTGACCGTGCAGCTGCTCCTGCTACAGGGCGGGAGCTGGCTAACAGCTTCAGCGAGCTGACGGACGCGGTGGACCAGCGGCAGCGGCTGGAGGCGCAGATCGTGTCGCACTCTGCTGCAGCAGACGCCGCTCAGGTACACAGACCGAGAGAGCGTCACGCGCTGCCAGCCATGCGTGACTACAGCCAGGGACGGATGTGCTGAGGGTGTGGACACCTCTCAAATGCTGCCAATGGTTGTGCAGGCCGCAGCCGAGGAGAAGGCGCAGTCGGGGGAGGACGCGGCGGCGGCGCTGGAGGCAGCTGCCGAGGAGGCCTACGAGGTGAGCGGTCAGCAACCCTCATCTGCGAGAAAGCTGCCTGCACCCTGCTGTGCTGGGGCTCATACCATGCACGCCACGCTGCTGCTGCAGCCCAGACATGAGTCCTCCTCAGTTCTGGCACTGTACCTGTGTTGTCGAGCATGAAGTGCACCTGAAGGATGATGGTGAGGTGGCTGTGTGCAACCGAGCCAGGCGACCCTGATCCATGCCTGCTGGTCCGCAGGTTGCACTGGATGAGGACTTTGTGGCGGCCCTGGAGTACGGCATGCCGCCGACGGGCGGCGTTGGCATCGGCATCGACCGCCTGGTCATGCTGCTGACTGACGCGCCGTCCATTCGCGACGTGATCGCCTTCCCGCTGATGAAGTGAGGGGCATGCGAGCAGTGGTGGCTCTGGTCTGATGGAAGCGGCACAGTTGCTAGAGCAGCAGCAGAGGCGGCGGCGGCGGCAGCAGGCACAGTAGTGGCAGCAGCAGATGCCGAGACAGCAGCAGCAGCAATGGCAGCAGCCATTGTATCGGCACTTCCAAAATCAGCCTGGTGCCACCGCCCATGCACATGCCATTGGTTTGGGCTTCACGACAACAGCACTGGCGCACGGCGCTTTGCTATATGCCAGCGATGCAGGGTCGGGGGCGGCAGCGGCGGCACTTGCCCTATCTTTGCATACTGTGTATGCAGATTTGAGCATCTTCACTCCATGCCGTGTGTAACGTTGCTACTTGTGTGGCTATACCTGGGATGCAGCGACGCATCCAGCGGCTGCAACCTGTGACACGCTGGAAGATGTCTCTCCTCAAAGCCAGCGTGTGTTCAAGAGTGGCCCAGCCCTGCCTGCGCCTCTGTTGCTGACACCGGTGCTTGTCAACTTTCACAAGAGGGAAGAGGCACCCAACTGTGAAATGCCATCCCTAGGGTGCCGCACCCTACACTGGGCAAGCTGACGCAGCAGGGGAAGTCACGCCTCCTCCCCCCGTTGCGAGGAATCAACCAATGCAAGATGCTTTCGGCCGACCCGCAGCTTCTGCTGGGCCAAGGCAGCGTGCAGACTGGGCACGCATCATACCCCTGGTGCGCAGCGGCCTCAGACGGGTGCCAAACTGCATTTGGCGGCGTTTGTCGACGCCTGCACATCGATCCCAGTTCGTTGTGCCTTGCTTCACGTGCACCGAGCACACTGCAGTCGACAGGCACTTGGCGCAGCGGCAGTCGTCTGACGGCTTGCGAGGCTGGTCAGTGTCAAGGTGAGCTGCCGTCGCCGTTGCTTGTGTGTGCCGGGTGAGTGCAGATCTCAAGCGTTTCGACAGCCGGATTGGTAGCCATGGTGGATGCCTTTTCTCTGCAAGCCCGCGCGCAACGCTGCAATTGAAGCATGTGGCAGCATCATAGAGCAGCAGGTGATCAGGCATGCTTGCAGCAATCCTTCTGGCTGCCGTAGACCAACACTAGCGTCGTTCATGGCTGGTCTGGACCGCTGGTTTGGCAAACCCAGCTCGGCACCCAGCAAACATCGCAGCAGCCAGTCGGCTGCAGATGCCCAATCGCGATCATCGGGGCTCCTGATGCGAGCCCGTTTGGTGATCACGGACCAGCAGACCGGCACCCAGCGGTTTCAACACATATTCGCTCCTTCGGAAGTGGCATATGCCACCGCTCTGAAACCGACGCTGCGGCAGCCCGCCCCTGCCGATCACATTGCATCCGTCTTGTGAATCTATAGGGACTCCTCGGTCGGCACGGGATGCCGCTGTGCCCTGCTGCATCTTACCGAACAAGACATCCAGCTCACACTCCTGTACTGCTCGTGGTGCCCTCTCTGCTGAGGGTTGCCCCTGCGCATAGGCGTGTCTCATGCTGCACTTAGTTTGTGCAGCCACTCGGCATGCTTCAGCAGTGATTGACCAGTGGCACGATGCGCCTGCAGCGCCTTGGCGGCAGCTGGAAGCGGCGCAATGGATGCCGCCGCAGCAGATGCTGAGGAGGCCGCGGCGGCCGCGCACCACGAGGCTGCCCAGCGGCAGGCGGCGGCCGGTGCGGCGGGAGATGATGCCGGCGGCGCATCGCCGGACTCGGGCGCAGCGGAGGATGGCGAGGAAGCAGACCATGCGGAAGCAGACATGGTAGAGGAGGGCGCTCCCAGCGGTACCACCAAGGAGTGCATGGAGTGCGGCGAGGAGAAGGTGAGCCTCTATGAAATTGCCTTCTGCTGCACTGGGGGAGAGCACCGGAGGGAGCCCAGATAAGCGTCCTGGCCATTGTCTGCAGTCAGCTGGTTGCACTCGGCATGAGCATGTTGGACGGCCAGGGTGGCTGATGATGCAGCAGCACGTCCTGGTGACGAGGTGTCAGCTGCGGCCCGCCGCCGCAGTAGGCGCCTGAGGGGCAGCACACCCGCAGCTGCAAAGCCCTGGTCCGCGCCCTCCTAATGTGCTGATGTCTGCCTGCGGTCAGGCGATCGAGGACTTTCCGCGCAACCGGCGCCGCCTGGACGGCCGCGACAACCGGTGCAAGCGCTGCACCGCTCGCATGGTCTCCTCCCGCCTCAAGGCCAAGGCCCCCGTGATGGAGCCCACAGGTGGGTGTGCACATGTGCAATGGACATAGCACTTGGGCAATGTCAAGCTGGCGCTGCATCCTGAAGCAGCGGCGACAGCGGTGCATGGCAGCACGGAGCATGACAGGGTGCTGGCCTGTCGTGCAGTGGCCGCCAAGACGTGCAGCCGGTGCGGGGAGACCAAGCCCGCCGCGGAGTTCAATGCGAACAAGGTGCGGTCTGACTGACAGCCACGCTGCTGTGCGGCTGCCTTCGGAGCGGCTGGTGCCCCTGGGCACTGAGCAGCATCGGGCGGCAACCATGGGCAGTTGCAGACCCTGCGAGGGAGATCATGCAGCTACTCGCACCTACTTGGTGTCAGTCGGTGCGAGCTGTGCTCCTTCTGGAACTGCTGACCTCGATTCCTGCGGTTGCAGGTGGCGCCCGACGGGCTGTGCTCCTACTGCAAGCCGTGCAACGCGGCGGCGGCCGCCGAGCGGCGCGCGAAGCGCCCCGCGACTGGCTCGCCCAGCACTGCCGCCAAAGTCTGCTCCCACTGCCAGCAGGTGCGTCTGCTGACGCTGATCTGATCTTGGCGGCCGGAGGGAATGCAGCTTGCAACCTGTCAGTTCAGGGGCCATGTGTCAGAGGAGCTCTGGTGGCTGGACGCCTGTTGCTGCTGTTGTTTCCCGTAGCTTTGCAGTGCGACACAAAGGAATGTGTGACTGAAGAGTGGTACACATGGTCGTGCGCTGCAGGAGAAGCCTTCGAGCGAGTTCCACCGCTCGCGCTCGTACAAGGACGGGCTGTTCGGGCAGTGCCGGGCGTGCTGCGCCGCCGCCGCCGCCCGCCGCGCCAAGCCCCTGGTGACGCTTGCTGCCTGCTGCCTGCAGCCCTGCTTGCTGCGCTGGAAGAGCTCTCAAAGGGGCATCGACACAGCGCCGCACTGTCCATGTCTGCAGATGCACCTTCATGCCTGCGCAGCTCAGCAGACCCAGAGCAGCTGCAGCCGCAGGGCATGGTCTTGGCTGCCATGCACTGCTGCCGAAACGTCGACTTGAACAAATGTACTTGAGGCGCTTACCCCCGAGGCGGCTGTGGCGCAGGTGGCGGCGCCCACGGTGCCGGCCAAGGCGTGCAGCCGGTGCGGGTCCACCAAGCCCGCCTCCGACTTCAACATCAACAAGACCACGTCCTCCGGGCTGACCAGCCACTGCAAGGTGCGGTGCCCAGCTGTGAAGACGCTGACGGCAGGCCGTCAATCCAATGGCTGCCTGGATGAGGACTCTCGTGCGTGTGCAGAGCCCACAGTCTAACGCTGCTACACCCGCGCCTTCAGGAGTGCATCGCTGCGGCGGCGGCGGAGCGCAAGAAGCAGAAGGCGCTGGTGCACGAGCCCACCGTGGCCTTCAAGGTGTGCTGCATGTCTGGGTGCCATGATGCAACTCACAGGCGCAAAAGGGGCCGCGTACTCATCGTTTCAATAGCAACATCATTGGGAGCTGGACCGCCTAATGTATTCAATTGCTGCCTGCTGCACCCTACTGAAGCCAAACCCTCAACTGCAGGTGTGCGGGCGGTGCCGGCGGCGCAAGAAGGCGGCCGACTTCCACCGCACCCGCACCCGCTCCGACGGCCTGTCCTCCTCCTGCAAGGTGGGGCACCGCCTGTGAGCCCGTCAGCTTATGTGAAATGCAACGTAAGGAAAGGAGAGCCTGTCTTATACTCTGGGGCATATCTCATGTACCACTTGCCAGATAGCGCCTGAGACAGCTGTCCAGGTGGGCGAGCGAATCCTGCATGATGGTAGACTTGACAGCTGTACGCTGAGCCCCGAGGCGTGTGTTCGTATGCAGGCATGCCGGAACCAGGCCAACAGCGCGGCGCGCGCTGCGGCGGGCGGCGTGAGCCGGGGCGGCACCCCGGGGGGCGCCTCCTGGAGCGGGGACTCTGGCGGCAGCAGCGGCGGGAACGGCGAGCGGTCCTCGGCGCCGCTGCCTGCAATCGGCGGCCGTCTGGGCGGCGGCAATGGGGGCGCGGCTGCTGCTGCCGCCGCTGCTGCGGCCGTGCCGCTCAAGACCTGCATCGAGTGCCAGGTCAGGGTTTCCATGTGTTCCTTGGATTGCACAGGCTGGCGCCTGATAAGTGCCGGCAATGCAGCTCTGTCCAGGACAGCTGGTGAGCTGCGACACTGCCGATGTGCGCTCTTGCTACAGCACTCCTGCAAGATAGCTGTGAGCCTCATTCCCAGAGGGCTGTGTGGAGCAGTCCGAGCAGCAGGCAGGCTGCCCTCTTAAGATGGTGTGGCGGGGCTGACGCTAGGAGCACTCTGCCTGTGGCTGCTATGCTGCTCAGACGTGAGGAGTCGACTGTGAGCCAGTGCCATTGCAGGAGGCACGCCCGCTGAGTGTATTTGCTGCCGACGCGCGCAAGCTGGACGGGCTGCGGGATGTGTGCCAGCCCTGCAGGACCGCGCAGCTCGCCTCGGCACGCGGCTCCACAGGTGTGGCATCTCTCCACTTTTCTGCAGGGTATAGTTGAACCACACAGTGTTGCCGACCAGAGGGTCTTCTGTGCTGTAGCCTCTTCTGCAGCGGCTGCTTGCTTCTGCAGATCAACGTTGCCTGCGGGCAGTGGTCGTGATGCCTCACATGAGGACTGAACCTCCTTCGTGAGCGTGTGATTCATACTCATCAACCTGTGGCTGCAGGCGAGGCGGCGGCGGCGGGCCCCACCAAGGTGTGCCGCCGGTGCGCGGTGGAGCGCCCCACGACAGAGTTCCACCGCCAGCTCAGCCGTCCTGACGGCCTGTACAGGTGCCCTGCTCGCCGCCTCTCAGGGAGCCTGCCCACCAGCGACGCGACACACATCTCGCTGCTATGCCTGTCCGTAGCACCCTCAAAACTGTGGGGGTGACAAGTGCCTGCAGAACTGTCCAGTCTTTCCACAAGCACTCGACTTCCTGCCAAAATACTGATCTGACTGCCATCCGCTGTGCAGCTACTGCGTGTTCTGCGCCAGCGAGTACAAGCTGCAGCGCAAGGCGGGGCGCGCGGCAGCGGCGGCCGCAGCAGCCGAGGCTGCAGCCAGCCAGCAGGTGGGCGCTGGGTTTCAGCAGTGCTCAGCTGGCCTGCTCAGCTGCAGCATCCACCCATTTATAGACGGCCTGCATGCAGGGGGCGTGCAAGGCCGCAGGCCGCAGCTGGAGCGCAGCGCCTCACACGCTGCAGTCCAACCTCGCTAACCATGCCGTGACCGTGGCGACTGCACTCATTGCAGGCCCGGGAGGCGGCGGCGGCGACGCCGGCGAAGCGCTCCCGCGACGGGCGGCCCCGGCGGGCTGCGGCCTCGCGCCGTCGCGCGGCCTACGCGGAGGAGGACGATGACCCCGACTACTTTGCCGGGCCATCCACCGGCCCGCTGGACGCCCTGGCCGCCGTTGGCGCGGTGCGTGCCAGGGTTTAAAGCCCTAGACCCTCTGCGAGTGCTGCCGCAGCGCTACGATATGTTACTGAGCTGCCATGCGTGGCGTTGCAGCAGTGCGTGCTGCTGCCAGGCTGCTGTGCGTGCCTGCTGTCATTGGCGCATGACCCTGATGGCAGCGCTCATGTGCGCCATCTGGTCGTTTTGAACGATGTCGCAGCGACGTATTTTGGGATGCTTTGTCAAGGGCAGGAGCCCAATGTTGGTGCGTGCGCAAGTCAGTAAATGCCATGTGATTGCAGCCTCAACACTTGCGAGAGCATGCTTGCAGATCCAACACCCATGCAAACTGGGCTCCCTTCAGATGCTACCGCTTTGTGCTGCAGGCGAAGACGGCCGCGGACGAGGGGTATGGCAGGCACGCCATCGCGATGGCTGCGCCGCCCCGTGGCCGGTCCCCCCCGGGGCTGCCCTCCCTGCGTGACGGCTTTGCCCACCTGCAGCGCGAGGAGCAGGCTGCGGCCTGGCCAGGGTGAGTTTGCGTGGCAATGACAACATGATGCATAGCATGAGTATCTGCCATGTGGCAATGGACATGGCACCAGAAGCAATGGTGATGTCAGTGCGAACTGTATCAAGAGCAGTCAGCCAGAGCCAACTGTCAGCAGCATGCCGCAAGCAGGGGCACAAGACGAATGCATTGTCTGATGTGCAGGCTGCCGCGGTCGGCGCCCGCGCTGTTTGCACAGCCGCCTGCGACGGCTGCTGCGCCTGCAGCGGCGGCAATGGCGGCTCCGGCCCTGAACGACGGCGGCAGTGCGGCGGCATTTGCTGCAGCGGCGCAGCAGCACGCCAACCAGCAGGCGCTGGCCGGCCGCCTGGTGAGCATACAGGCCTCCTGTTTTGTTGCTTGCAGTCGAGCTGACGCGCCGTCTCTGGAGACTGCTTCCAGATCTTGGTGGTTCCTTGTGGACTGCTCCTTGGAAGCAAGGGTTCTCGACTGTCCAAGGCTGCATACCATGCTTCCTGTGGCGGCACTGATGCCAACAACGAACACCCTGACGGCCCCCTTGACCACAGGCGGAGGCGGCGCAGGCAGTGGGGCTGGCGCCAATCTCGACGGGGCGCCGCTCGCAGTCCCCCGAGCCGCGGCGCAGCCTGGGCAGCGGCCTCGGCAGCCTGCCGCCGCTGCCGCTGCCCTCGCGCTCCAACCTGAGCGGCGGCAGCGGCGACGACTGGTGGCGCACGTGAGCGAAGCCGCAAAGTTCTCACATCATTCCCCATGTGTTGTGGTTCCAAGTTTTGACAGGGATGTGCTGCGGTGGTCTGGGTGTCGTCTACCCAAAGCGGTGTCAATACAACTGCTACATTGATCTGCAGGCTGCTGGAGCCCAGTGGGGTATCAGGCAATGTGCGGGGAGGCAGCCCACCGTCGTGGGACAAGGACTTCGATGCCCGCTGGTACAGGTGCCGCCTTTTGCCTGTCTGCGTGCTCTGTCCGAATTACGCTGCTGCCACTCTGCGTCTTGCAGCCACACAGCAGCAACGAATGTTGGTCAGCTAGGTTTCGACCAACTTGGCGTTGATGTGCTGGTAGCGGCGACAGTGCTAACCATTGGGGAGGTCTTGCACAGGTTAGTGGTATCAGCAGCAGGCCCAGTGTCTGGCGTGGTATCAGCAGCAGGCCCAGTGTCTGGCGTGGTACGCTAAAGTCATGCTGACGTAACCACTCAGTAGGCTTATGTCATGTTTCGCAGCGGGCTGGGGGCGGCCGGCGGGTCGTTTGGGCAACCACTGACACTATCATCGCTACAGGGGGGTTCCCCGCATGGGTTTCGCGGCCCCAGCGGCACCTTTCCCGGCCCCGCCGGTGCGCCCCGCAGCCCCTTCCTGCTTCCTGCTTCCTGAGCTCGCCATGGCCTCCTGGCATCGTAGCTCATGCTGACCGATGTAGAGTTTCGGGAGGCGTGTCTGTGCATGCTCTGCCACCCTCAAGATGTAACACCAGCCCATCAGGGGACAGCCGTCTGACATTACCTCGTCGTGTTGTCGGGCAGCCGCGCTGAAGCATGTGGGCTGCCTGCTGCAGGCCAGTCAGACCCTATCGCTGCCTTCTGGGGCGGGCAGTTTCCCGGGGGCGCCGCCGCCGCCACCGCCCCCCGCAACAACGGCGCCACCTCCTTCATCCGAGGTGCTTGCGTTGCCCCAACCATTGTATTGTGTCCCTGATCTGCAAATTATCTTCCTGTCCAGATCGGAGCCATATGCGCTGTGAGCTTTGGCAACAACCAGCTCACAGCCCTGCCTCGAAACAAAGTGCCTGATGACGATGAGCGTTGCAAGCAAGAGTCGTTTTAGACATTGGAATGTGACAAGGATGATTTAGGCATTGCCTCACATCTGCCCAATCCCAAGAGTCGTGCCTGCCAGAAGTGACTACCAAAAGTGAAAATATGCACTAGGAAAAATGGCTCCCAAGCAAGACTCTCCCCCCAGACGGCTCCGGGGACCTGGAGCGGCTGGAACTGGCAGGGTTTGGGGTGTCACGAAGTACTGCTGTCCCTATGCTCCACCTGCAGCCCTCCCTATTTTCCAGGCGGCTCCGGGGACCTGGAGCGGCTGGAGCTGGGCAGCACCACTACTGCTGCCCCCTTAAACCTCACCACCCTGCCCTTATTCCCTAGGCGGCTCCGGGGACCTGGAGCGGCTGGAGCTGGGCAGCACCACCATGACCTGCAAAGCACTGCTGCCCCCTTAAACCTCACCACCCTTCCCTCATATTCCCCAGGCGGCTCCGGGGACCTGGAGCGGCTGGAGCTGGGCAGCACCACCTCCGAGCTGACGGGGGTGCGCGGCATGTCGCCCGTCCCCGGGGGCAGCTCCGACAGCCTGGCGGCGTGCGGCGTGATCGAGACGCGCGGCGGGCAGCTGGACACGTCCCGCGGCGACGTCTCCTCCCCCTCCGCCAAGCGCCTGCGGTGCGCCTGAGTATGTTCAGGGCTTAGCGTGACCAATATGTTGACATCAAATGTCGAAATGGCGACGTCACCTCCCCCTCCGCCAAGCGCCTGCGGTGTGCCTGGGTCTAGCGCTTTGATTGTGACCGTTTTCAAGTTGCAAAGGCAATACCTTCTCCCCGCTTTGTTGAGTGCCTGCGGTGTGTGAACACCCAGCTTCAAAATTGCAGTGTGCATCACATGCTAGACTGGAACGGTGCGATGCTTGTCAATCCCTGTGCCCCATGCGCAGCAGCAGTAACAGGTCAGCTGCCTTACAGCAGTGACTTTGAGCTTTGAGCAGCAATCATGTTGTTGCAGCACCTGTTGCACCTATGGCAAGCTCTGCAACCCGTTACAATGGTTCTTGAACTTTTGACTCCAGGACGTCAACGGCGCCCAGCTTGCCGCCGACGGGTCGCCTGGGCAGCCTGAGCTCGGCGGACCTGTGCGCAGTGGCGGCGCCCCAGCCGCGGCCGACGCTCGACATCGCGCGCCTGGACCCAACCACCTCGCTGCACTCCAACCACTCCAATGGCGGCGGCGGCAACGGCAACGGCCACGGCAGCAACGGCGGCAGCGTGCACGGGGGCAATGCCCTGGGGCGGAATGGGAACGGCAACGGCAATGGCAATGGCGGGGACACAGCACGTAGCATCCCGCGCAGCACGGCGCCGGCCAGCTCAGGGTTTTGGGGCGCAGCTCCAGGGGGCGGAACTGGAAATGGCGGCGGCGAGGGCAGCGGCCGGCTGCCGCCTGTGTCGGAGGCGGCGGCGCCCGCCATGGGCGCACGCGAGGCTGCGCCGGCGCAGCAGGAGCAGGGGCAGCAGGGGGACGTGCATGCAGCAGCCAGTGCGCGGCAGCCCGGTGCCGAAGCCCCAGGGGACACGCAGCAGGGCGAACCGGTGGCGGCGGGCGCCAAAACGCCACGGGGTGGGGCGCGGGCGGACGGGCAGCAGCACAGCGGCAGCGGCGGCAGCAGCAACTCGCCGGACGAGAACCACGGGCACCACGCAGCAGGTGCCCTGTCCTGTCACCAGAACACTCGGGCAAATGTTCCCATGTCAGGGCGTCTTGAGGGCATCACCACTTTCCATTCTCCATTGCCGGTGAGCTGACGGCTTGCGGGCAGCAGCCTACTGCGTCTCTGTTGGCTGCTCCTGCTGTGCCAACAGCGGCCTGAGTGGGTCGTCTGACCATCTGCAGATGAGCACCACGATGCGGAGGAAGCTGAGGCGCCGCCACGGGCAGATGCAGCTGCGGCTGCAGCGGAGCAGGTGCCACAGGCTCCACCGGCTGCAGCCACCGAAGCGCCGCAAGGTGCTCTTCCAAATACAGCGGCTTCACCCAACGAGGCTGTGCCAATGGCCGTGGATCCAGCAGACGAGGCGTGGGGTGAGCAGGTCGGCCGGCGGCCCATCTCAGCATTCGAGAAGGTGCCACACTTGCTGATGTCCAATAGGTGCCTGTGCCACACTCCAGGCAGTCGAGCATAAATCATCTGGAATCCTTATGCCGCCTAGAACACCAGAAATAACGATTGCCTGCATTGCTTGCCTGCTGTGTCGGCAGGTATGACTGGTGGTCAGCTGCAGCGCCACGGTTCTTGATGCATAAGCTACTGGCCCCGTCAATTCAACTACATCCATGATGTGCTGCAGGCGGCGGCGCGTCACCGTGACTGGCAGCGGCAGCAGGGCGACGGTGTTGCAGCCACAGCGCAGGATGCTGATGTCGCTGCGCTAGGCGGCCTCAGCCCCAAAGCCTCCGGAAGCTTCAAGGTGCCCCCTGTTGACCAGACTGACCCACTGCAACACGTGATGGCGGCGTCCGCTTGAGACAGACCCCCTGCTGGGCTCTGCTCAGGATGCGAGTGTTTTGTTGTTGCCTTACTGCTGCCGCACATTAGTGCGCATGCTATGCTCTCAAGGGTTAAAAGTGGCTCGTGGTTGCTGCTGTGCAGGTGTCAGACCAGGGCGCCTTCCGGCCGTACAGCTCCCCGGGGTCCAGTCCCGGGCAGGCAGCCGACTCGGGCGGCGCATGATCCACTCTTGCTTTCAGGACCAAGCTTAGTAGCATCGTGGTTTCAGGGTTCGGATTGGCAGGTGCAAGCCTCAGTGGCTTCCGCTGTGAGGGCTTAGGAATGTGTTTCTTGCTGCCTTGCATGGCGCAGAAGCGTGAGATGCAGGGCTGGATGCCTAAACCCTGCAGTACCATCGGCTTGGCTTTCGGTTTGCTTTCGATCAGCACGCTGCGAGCAAACAGTGGCAACGTGCATCTTGCTGTTCGGATGGAAAGAGTACAAGGCTCCGTGCAATGGTTAGTGCCCATTCATGGAGATCGAGATGGACCCTGCAAAGAATAAAACCTGCCAGAGATGCGGCAAACCTCACCACAGCTATTGCCTGGTTGTCCACATGAGCCAAGAACACTCGCTGGACGCTCCAAGTGGCCTGCTGGCAGGCAATGCGGACAGCAGCGTCGACGGCGGGAAAATTGGCGGTGGCAGTAGCAACATGACCTCCCCGCAGCCGAGCCGTCTGCCGCTGCCGCAGATCGGCCCAAAGTGGCCGCCGTGGGAGCCGCTCACCGGGAGCTTCATCAAGGTGCCGCCTTTCAATATCCTGAAGTGCATACCCGCCTGTCGCTTGCCGTGCCAATGTGGCATCGTCGCTACGAACTGCACCAGCCTGATCGATGTACTGCTGCCACCTGCTGGCATGCATTTGCATCACCGTCCAGCTGAAACACACCGGTTGTCGATGTTGTGGATCGGATGTGTATTGCTGCAGCTGCCAGGAACCGTAAGGATCCACAGCTACCTGCTGAGTGGCATGCTTGAAATAGATCCGAAAACCGAGCCTCAGTCTGACCCCAAATATTGGGCGTGTGATAACAGGCGGTAGTCGTGGAGTTCATATGCACCACAGCCTTCCTGTTTATCGTCATCGGACACCTCACCTTCAGCTGCCATGCTAGCAATGTTGGGCAGGGCAACGGCGTGGTCGGCGGTGAAGTCGGTGCGTCACCTCTAGCCAAGTCTGTGACTAGACGCAATTCAGTGCGTTTCCATGTGGACTCTGACACTACTGTCGGGTGTGAAACCTGTCAACGAGGTGCTGGCACATCCCAATGGTGTCAGATGCTGACCCGCACACATTGTCAAACACTGCAGTCCACATGTATTGTCAGCGATGTGGGGACACAAGCACTTTGGCTGAGCATTGGTTGCCACTGCTCTGTGCAGGTGACCCGACGTCATGCCTGCTGACTGACGCGCGCATCCTCAGCATTGCTACGGTGTTCGGCCTGACCATTGGCGTCCTGGTATACGCGTCCGCATCCTTCTCAGGTGCGTCAGGCTTTGAGCGGCAGACTTCCCGGTGCCCAGTGAGGCCTGTAAGCCCAAGTGTTCTGCTCACCAGCCGTTTTCGACAGCCTGTCAGCTCAGTATGTAGCTTGTTGCACTTGTGTCAAACATGGCTGGTGGTATCAGGAAAGATGCATGAGGAGGGTGTGAACCCAGCTCGCCGCCTGTCGCCAACGGTGACAGCTGCTGTTGTCCGCTAATTGCAGGCGGGCACCTGAACCCGGCCATCACCATGGGGTGCCTGTGCACGAAGAAGGTGACAGCGCAGCGTGCGTTGTGGTACTGGGTGGCTCAGGTGACCATCTCTGGGCCTCGCATCAGCTTGAGCTGGCACGTCTTGCAAGAGCATAGCTTGCAGCAATGGAAGAGAACACATTAACAAGGACAAGCCGCATCGCTTTGCGGTGCTGGATGCGGACAGCTCCTTCCACCTGATCATGCTGTGTCTGTTGCAGATCAGCGGTGCCATACTGGGCAGCTTGTTCCCATACCTGGTGAGTGACCTTACCCAGCAGCGCTTTGAAAGCACCACACGTCTCATCCACATACCGTACCATACCAGTGGGTGAGGGTGTGCCCGACAGCTGACAACCTCCACAGCATGCTGTCCCTCTGGCAGCAGCTGCTGTTCGCTCTGCACAGATCGACCGGGATGCATGGCACGCTGCAAAGGGCGGCACCAACTCCAACACCGCGGTGCCGGGCATGCACGACAGCGCTGTGTGGGCCATGGAGGCCCTGCTGACCGCGGTAGGTGATTGCTTGCTCAGACCTCAACCTTGATATGATGGCAACATGCAGGCGCTCAATGAAGAGAGTAAGTGCACCAAGCTAGGGCAGTGGCGAGCATCTCTACCTTGGGCAGCCCAAGCAGCTCGGAAGGTGTCAGGAGGTGCTGTGTATGTGACAATGCAGGTGCTCGTCTTCGTGGTGTTTGCCGCCACCGATGCGCGCCGCGCCTCCCTCGAAGCCCACATCCCAGTGAGCTTGCAGATTGCTGCTCACTTGCTCATGATCGTGCATGACCGGTGCACTCAGTGCAGCTTCCAATCTGGCTTGCTGCAGCGCATCCTGAACAGTAAGGTGCCTCCCTTCGTCAGGGCTTGACTGTTTCATGTACGAAGCAGACTGTACCCACGACTCGACAATGGTGCCCGATGACTGCGCTGCAGGTGCTGGCGCCCTTCGCCATCGGCTTCGCGGTGTTCGTGTGCCACCTGGTGGCCGTTCCCATCGACGGCTGCTCCATCAACCGTGAGCCATGATGGCACGCTGACATTGCTGCGCCCTTCTGGACACACACTGCTCATTTCGAGTCCGACCAGTCCCTTGCCAGCTCATCATGTTCTTCGACACGACCCTACAATTGTGTCTACAGCGGCGCGCTCCTTTGGGCCGGCAGTCGTCAGCGGCATCTGGTGCGCATGGGCTGCTGCAGTGGCACTGTGCGTCTGACCCACGGACACCCTTCTGGGCGTGCTGTGCCATGTCCTGCATGGGCCTGCTCCACTGGGCTGATTCTTGCAATGGTGCTTTGTCATCCCAGGACGGACCAGTGGATCTTCTGGTGAGCGCACTGCATAGTGAGATGCCCGAAACTGTGCACCACAGAATACCTATGGTAGCAGAGCCACAGCAGCACAGCACAAGGTCAGAGCGATCAGACAGGCTCGTGCACACATGTGCGTGGCTACTGTATTGCAGGGTAGGACCTCTCAGCGGTGAGTTTTGGGGAAATCCAGAGTGACGTCTGAGTGGAGCATGCCGGCGCACAGGTCAGCTGCCTGTTGAGCGCATTCTGAGAGCAG